>OZ020496.1:44152458-44704452 GCA_963971365.1 Lasioglossum villosulum | reverse complement strand
ACGCAACGATTCGAGCAGAGTCGCGCGGCTCGGATCGCGTTTCATTTTCCTACCGTAATCTCGGTTTATCGAAAACTCGAATACAGGAAAAAAACCGCCTCTGTCGGTCTCCCGCGGTCAAACTAGATTTTCCATGCACGTTGCAACAGAAAATGTAGGTCTGAAAGTGTGTTAGCTTCCGTAAGGACAACATATCGTAAATGAAATATCGACGCTCGTGCAGGCGAGGCGACGTGGAACGACAGAATTTACAGAGGACGACCTACCAGAAAGACCTTTATTAAATTTCGATCGGAAGCCAACCGATAGAGATTTCAATCTGCCCGGACGGAATTGCATAATAATTAGTATATCCGTGTCGCGTCAATTTTGCCGCGTTCCACGTCGAGAGGCGGGATGGGTTGATTTCCCGTGGCCGGTAATTCCGGGTCTCTCGGAACAAGGGTAAAGCAATATCTAGGCCCCGGTCCCCGATACCGTCGAAGAGTGTCCGTTTCAAATGATCTGAATATTTCAAGCGTTCCCTGCTCGTCGACAGAGAAACAACCAAGCCACTCGTGCGCCTCTTTATTATGCGAGTTGCCGCTTTGATCGCGTCGAATCCGCGGCCGCGTTAAAGATGAACGCGGCCGATCGCGGAACACTCTCCTCTTTCTCTCTCGCAGTTTCCTTCCATCGCTCGTCCTCGACGGTTCCTTCAATTATCGCTCGGCTCGCTCGACCCAGGACGAGAGAGGAACTTCCGACCTGTTCCGCCTCGAGCAAACTACATCGTCCTCCATCGTGGACGGAAGCGCGCACCCGCGTGCAAATTAACACCGTGTCCGTATCGATCCCCCTGTCCCATCGCCGTTGGCAGCCTCGATGACGACTCCTAGATCTGACAACGCTCTCCGAGCCGCAGATTCAACGTCCGTCTCGTTCACCGGTGAAATCTTCCGAGTTGATCGCGAATAAAGCGAAATCATTACACATACTAAGCTGGTAGACTCGTTTCCAGGATTGTATGGGTCCGGAGTCTGTCTTGTCGTTTCTCGATAATTCCAAAATGGGGTTTTTCAGTAGAGAAAAGCGCTAGATGAAAGTCCTTTTTTCACGATTACGAGGCGTAATCTGTCGACGTCGCAGCTCTATGAAAATAGCTACGCGCGCGGCTTAATGCTTCCGAATAATGCAAATTACATATTTTGTAAATTTGTTGAACGAAGAATATTGATGTTAAATGCGCCATGGTTCGATCAAATTGTAAGATAAAAGAAATGGAAGATTTAAAAAAATAAAACACTACTGTATTAGCCGATAAAGATTTGTATATTTCAGAAGTGTTAAGTGTGTTGAATGACACAATTTGATCGAACCATTGCGCCGTTAACATCAATATTCTTTGTTCAATGCAAATTACGTCTCGTAAACGTGAAAAAAAGGACTTGTAAGGGCGATCGCGGCCTAGATTGATCCCTTATCTAGCGCTTTTCGCTACTGGAAAATCCTGTCTTCGCATTATCGAGAAATGAGAAGATGCATCCCCCACCCTTGCATTCCTGGAAACGAGAGTCTACCCCCTCAATTTGTGTTCGATCGCTTTGTCCCGCAGTTCCACAGTGTTCGTAACAAATTAAGCGGAATCCATCTAAAAGATAGCCTTCGATTCCACATTCTCGAACAGCGTCCTGAATATTTTCTAGTTTCGTATCTCCGTGGAACGAAAAACCTGGAATCATCGGAGGAAGCCACGACACGACAATTCTCGTTCGAATCGTAAACGACCCGACAAGAAAATTTCGTGTCGCAGCTTTGGGCGCTGGTTTGCGCGGTGGCCGAGCTCTACCGTCCGTTAAAGCGGGTTCTTGCGGGTAGGTAGCGCGGCGTTTGGGTGTCATCGGCCGGTCGAACGAGACCCTCCTCCATCGAAATCCCATCAACGTCGCACGATAGCAAATCCTTGCATAATGGAGCGATCTCGGCGACCCATCGATCCTAGGGTCTTGCCTCCGTCTCCTCCGTAGCAGTTGCTACCCTCTGACCCGTCTTCCGACGACTCCTCCGGTACACGCGTCCCTGCTCTCCCGATTCCCTCCGGATCCCCTTCCCAACCCCTCCCGGTGCTATGTTCGTCGCAACCGCCGTCGTAACCGCACTGCTTTCAGTTATCTCGGCGGCCCGACCACCGAGCCACCCCATCTAACCCGCGATTCTAACATCCGCTCGAATTCTATTCCCTCCCCCCTACAGCCAGGCCATCAGAGGCGAACGTCCGTTTTCGAGCGTGACGATCGACGCGGAGAGGCGCAGGACGTCATCGGGCGCGCTTGTGTGCCCGGACAGAGGGACAACGCGATTTAGCGGAATTACTGGACGCCGCGTAATTACTGGTTCTCGTAATTCCGAATGCCTGGCGGCTTGTTACGTTGCGGTCTCGCGAGACCCCTGCCAAGGCCCGGTCGATATCACAGCCCCCTTCACCGAACCCCCGCGATACACCCCCGGGTTCCCTAGCGAGGCACGAGATCGGCCTCGATCGTCCCCGCAGAAAGGCATTCCCCTGTTAACTCGCGATTGATCGCCGATGCGACCCTGTCCGACACGTGCCCCTGTACCTCCACGAATTCCCGCTCGGATTACGATTACCCGTCCACCCGAAACCTTATTCGCTTCCTCTTTCCCGCGGATGTTCTACCGACAACGATTTCACACAGATTTTCCAACCCCCCTGCGCACTTTCCATGGCTTCGTAACCTGCTACACCACCTGTCCATGTGACAGACCCTAGGCGCAACTACGTTGCGCAAATCAGCCGCATTAAACCCTTCCGCAACGATGATGGATTGTCAGTTCGACTTTGTTTGCCCAACGTTGTATGATTTTATGGATTTTATAATCATCTCTCGATTCCATGATACTCCCTTTTGCTGTCTTCTAACTTTAGAATGTGAACGATTTGTGTAATCGTTCCTGTGGTTATTTGTGAAATGAGCAGATCATGTACGGAATATAAGAACGTCTGAAGAATTGAGAAATACTGTTGAATTATCTCCAATCGAAGTATGCGAGTCTAGTAATTAATTCTGAAATATTTTTGTGAGGGGTCGTGCTCGATTATTTACCCACTAAAAAATACTGTACCATTGTTCGTAATATTGTTTGTATTATTAAGTATGTTGGTGTGTTGGCGAAATAAGAATTTTCTACCTGAATCGCAACAAACTGGAATGCAATGCAAATTCATTTCGTTTTACAATATGTTTAACACATTGGAGATAATATAAATTACACTTACTCATGCTTGTCGTTAATTTTCACACGTTTCGTGTTATCCGTAAATTGAAAGAAATTATATACAGTGGAATAATGTATTCTAGGTCGGAAGAAACGTTTAATTTTCAAATTTCCAAGTAAAGAAATCTGTTTCGTAATAACCGGAAGCTGGGTAATCGTTCCCGCCAGCTAGCAGCTCGAATATCACGAGGCAGAATCTGTCCAGTCTCCGCGGACGACGTAT
This sequence comes from Lasioglossum villosulum, assembly GCA_963971365.1. NCBI lineage: Eukaryota > Metazoa > Arthropoda > Insecta > Hymenoptera > Halictidae > Lasioglossum > Lasioglossum villosulum. The sequence goes on along the minus strand of OZ020496.1, from coordinate 44,700,953 downwards.
ACCGATCGATGCGTTTCGCTCTGGAAAAACAGTCATTTGTATTCTTTTTGTCTCGTATTTATCAGCTGGCCATCAATTATGAAACGTTCTGTATTTGCAAGTAACACATCGGGCACGCGCGATTTTCGCACCGATGCGCCGCTCTCTATGAAAACCATGGAACAAGTGCCATTTGTCTGGACGCAGAAATTCCGGAAAAAATGATCCGCTGTCCCATACACCTTCAAGCTTGATATAGGGGATGCAATTTGTCGGGGGTCTCGATGCAAGAAAAATGGCTCCGGTATCGTATGACGCGACGCGCCGGTGGCTCGTCGAGGCCCATCCCCGTGCGACGTTCCGAGGATTAATCCTTTTCCCTACAATATCCTGTCGGTCTCGTGACAAAGATTTTCCGCGAAATCTATTGTCAGGGTGAGTCACCTAATGGAGTTAGTACCTCAAATATCTAAGGGTAGATTAAATGTATCCATGACAAACTTGAATGGTTTAATCAAGGTAATATGGTACCATCCTTATTTAAACATTCTCGATGATTATTCCTCTCATTAAGGCTATTATCGCTCAAGGTGATTCAAGGTTATCAATTTGTACGTTGTTTGTCTCTAGGACTAACTTGAATGGTTTAATCAAGGTCATCATAATTTCGTAAATATGGAGCCACCCTTTTCTAAACGTCCTCGATGATCGTTCCTCTCATTAGGACTATAATTATTCAAGGCCATTCAAGATCACCGTAATTTTTTAGAAAATGCAACCACCCTTGTTCGAACAACCTCGATGATCGTTTCTCTTGTTAGAACTATAATTATTCAAAGTCGTTGAAGGTGAAAAATTTGTACGTTGTTTGTCTCGAGGACAAACTCGAATGGTTCAAACAAAGTCATCGTAATTGTTTTGAAAATGGAACCACCCTCGATGATCGTTCCTCTGATTATGACTGTAATTACTCAAGGACAATCACACAAGTCACACGTTTCTATCTAATTGAATATACTGTGTCTCCGTTACCGATATTTAACCATTAACGAAAAGAATCGGCGGGCAAGCTGTTTCTTCAATCTCGTGCTCCAGTTTTCCTCGTTGAATAGACGGATAGTTAGACGAATGGTGGGATAGATGGTTTTCCGTGCGAGCAGAGCCTCGTCTCTCGCGGACTCGACGAGAATGGTCGCGAAACCGTGGAGAATCCATCGAGGCAGGAAGTAAATACCTGTTCCAAGTTTTTTCGTCCTGAAAAAGTGTTTCTGTGTTCCCAGTTTTCTTCTCTGCACTTTGTTACTTCTGTCCGCCCGGTCCTTTTGTTGCTGCGAAGAAAAGCCAATGTTCGCCGCGTTCCTCCGCCCAACCCCGTCGTCCTCCCACCGACCCCTATTTCGTTCGTATTTCCTCGACGAGCATTCGCGTCAAAAAACGTTTCGAACGGGACTCCGAGCGGAATCGTCTGATCGCGGCCGTTCATTTTTACGGTTATCGATGTCGCCGGTTAATCCTTACAATATTGTCAGACACTTGTGCAGTAACAGTTTTGTTTTGTTACGGGAAAGTCGCGATCTAGCTCCTATCGCCTGTTCTGAGCAGGTCCACAGATCGGAGTTACCGAAACTTTTTCTCTGATAGAGCATTTTAAGGGTCTGTGAATTTTTGACGGAGCAACTTGTGTAATTTGAACGGTAGGTAATCACTAGACTGCGGATTTTATGTATTTATTATAAAAACGACTACGCACAATTTAAAGCAGTGGCCATATTAAAACGATGTAAGAACATCAGTGTAATAGTTTCAGTTTAATAAGGTAATTACGTGATGAAAAAGTTTTGTATTTGACACCTGCGTCTTGCAAAGTACGCAAACATTTTTGATTTTCCTTCAAGATCCGCAGTCTAGTAATGACGCATAATCAATAAATCTTATATAGAAAAGATCTGCCTACTCCGATTTTGATGAAATTTTAATATGTTATAGATTTCGACATTTTGAACAATTTTTTCCTTTTCCAATATAGGGGGGTCGCTTTTAGTTTTCATGATATTCGCAAAAAACTATTGCTAATACTGTATTGAATTTTCCGTATTCTTGTACGCTATGTAAACAGTCGACGCGCCGTGCAAGAATACCGAAAATTCAATACAGTATTAGCTATTAGTTTTTTGCGAATATCTCGAAAACTAAAAGCGACCCCCCTATATCGGAACAGGAAAAAGTTGTTCAGAATGTGTTGCTGCATAACATATTAAAATTTCATCCAAATCGAAGTAGGCAGACCTATTCTATATAATTACCAAAAGCTTTGTTATTAATATTTTTCGCGTAGCACAGTTTGGGAAACCCAGGTGTAGGGGAACTGTTTTTTTATAACTGCGTCGACCGAGTCGAAAGTACACAGGATGTCGAACGTAGAAAAGGACGGTATGTAAACACAGACCGCATGGTAGCTCGAGTTTCTTGGCGCCTGGCGGGGATGCCTCTCAGCGGGAGGAGTAGGCGAAGGGACAGTGATCGTGGAGATCCTCGAGGAGGTAGCTTCGCGACTTTACTGTACACGTTTCATTTTGATGTGATTCAGCCAACGAAGAGGATCTGTTTGTTAACGAACGTTTGACGTGCTGACTCGTTGTTGGTGCAGCAGAGTTGGTTGTTAAACACAGTTCCGTTTCCAATTTTCCCGGGATAACATCATCGCGTTCGTTCGCAGCTACGCGGTTCATTATCAAGATTAAAACCCTTCGGCCCGGATTTTTGAAAACACCTTTGCAACGCGCCCATAGATAGACGGATAGGGCGTTCGGCCCCAAAAACGCAAATACGAAAATTTCGCTCGGTTCCGTTCCATAAACGGCCCTGGATCCGATGCTCGCGCGCAAAAATACGGTGCTCAAGATGCGCTTCATCAAAGACCAGATTTTTAGGTCAAACTCTTCAACGGCTAACAACGTTCCCATCGGCGATGCGCGCCAGTTTTCTATGGCATTCGGCTCCGTCCAGCGCGCGCCGGTTAAATTTTCCGAGCGTGCACGTCGAATTTTTACTTTGCCCGGCAAAGCTAATTGCTTCAGAAAACTCGCCGTTTAAGAGATTGAAGCGCAAGGACGTACTTGAAGCGCATGCCTCGTGTTTCTACGTAAGTATCCACGAATCACCAGGGGCCCGTGGAAATCCCTGGAGAACAGAACTTTTACAGAACATTCCCATCAAGCTAATGATCGCGCCAGATGATACGAGTCCGATCGTGTTCGCTCGGTCTTTGCGCGTTTTTATACGAAAAAAAAGAGATTCACAGGCAAGTGTTATTTCCTTCGATTACACTTCCACCGAACGGAACGACCTACTTTCAAATTCTCCTTTGAATCGGTAAACACGCTTTTGTACGTGATTACAATTAAAAGAGCACGCCGAGTCTATAGAATCAGACTGCGCTGCTCTCAGTTTCGCTCGTCTCATTTCTCGGGAGTGTTTATTTTGTAAAAACGAGCAAACGGTGTTATTTACAACGCGATGGAAGAATAGAATAGTCATGGTACAAAGAGAAGCCGTGAACAATTGTCTTTTTCCTATTCCATTTTGTAATTTTTATATTCTGTACTGTATGTATTTTATTCTGTATTATAATTACGTTGAAATAAATCTCGTATGAGATTTTCTACAATAAAAATAAAATAATATCGTGAACGATCGACTCGTGGTTTTTCCTGATGTTCAAATTGATTTGAAATTGCCTTTTCTCTTATCGAGTACATTGCAACAATTGCAGCAAACTTTGGCGCGTCCGTTCTGTTCACGAGTATTCTATAACTATCGAAATTCATCTGAGAGCACACATGAAATTCACGTGGCCACGTACTGAAGTGCACACAAATTGAGAGTACTCTCGAGAGCAATTATCGACGGAAGCTCTCAGATGGACACGTACCCTTATAATTTCACGTTTGAGATTGTTGTTGTTGTGCTACGGTTTTGGTTTTCGGAGAAAATCTGTTGAAACTGATTCCAGTATAGGTGTCTTCCAAAAAGAAAAATGTATATTTGGACACCTATAAGTTTATATTGATAAGACTCTTTCCATGTTTATATTATTTCTGTTTAGTTTGTATTATCTAACGTTGTAATACTCTTTCCATGTTTATATTATTTCTGTTTAGTTTGTATTATCTAACGTTGTAATACTCTTTCCATGTTTATATTATTTCTGTTTAGTTTGTATTATCTAACGTTGTAATACTCTTTCCATGTTTATATTATTTCTGTTTAGTTTGTATTATCTAACGTCGTAATACTCTTTCCATGTTTATATTATTTCTATTTAGTTTGTATTATCTAACGTCGTAATACTCTTTCCATGTTTATATTATGTATTTCAGTTTAGTATGTATTATCTAACGTTGTAATACTCTTTCCATGTTTATATTATTTCTGTTTAGTTTGTATTATCTAACGTCGTAATACTCTTTCCATGTTTATATTATTTCTATTTAGTTTGTATTATCTAACGTCGTAATACTCTTTCCATGTTTATATTATGTATTTCAGTTTAGTATGTATTATCTAACGTTGTAATACTCTTTCCATGTTTATATTATTTCTGTTTAGTTTGTATTATCTAACGTGGTAATACTCTTTCCATGTTTATATTATTTCTGTTTAGTTTGTATTATCTAACGTTGTAATACTCTTTCCATGTTTATATTATTTCTGTTTAGTTTGTATTATCTAACGTGGTAATACTCTTTCCATGTTTATATTATTTCTGTTTAGTTTGTATTATCTAACGTTGTAATACTCTTTCCATGTTTATATTATTTCTGTTTAGTTTGTATTATCTAACGTTGCAATACTCTTTCCATGTTTATATTATTTCTGCTTAGTTTGTATTATCTAACGTTGTAATAAATCTTGCATAAGATTTAAATAATAAAAAAAAACTGATTCCAGCTCCGCGGAGTACTCGAAATCTGAGACGGAAGCTTGCGACGCTGTATGGCGATGGTGATAATTAATTATGCGAGGAGGAGTTAGAACGGTCAAAGGATCGACGTGTTCGGTGGATTAGTGGAGCGAGGGTTAAACGGAGAGATTTTCTCGGCGCGCTGTCTTGATCGGTCGAAAGATCCTCGGAGATGAAGGAGATGAAGGGGATGAAAGGAATGAAGGGAACGAAGGGAACGAAGGGAGGAGTCGACGGACGAGGAACGCGCGCAACCATTGCCGTGTCTCCACGAAGAGGTTCTTGGACCGGCCAAGGAAACGAGCAATCGACCGTAATTGCGGTACCACTGGCCCCGATTAGACCGAAACCGCTGCCGTTATTGGATAATTAAGGGGAACGAGACGCGATGCGATGCGAGGCATCGCGGAGACGAACGCGTCTCCTCGCTCGAATCATGGCTAGATTACCACAAAGACTGCCGCGCTACTTCAACGAGATTTCTTTGTTGCGAAATCCTCTCGCCAATTACCTATGTCTTTTCCAAACCTTCTTCGGACTGAATCTTGTTAGACTCGATTAAAATCCGTCGGGTTCCCTGGTCAATTCCTTTCTTCACGCGACAATCAACTCCGTCGTTTTTTACAAAACGAAATCCGACGAACAAGATCCGGAAATAAAGATAAGAAATCAACTGTGAGCTTTCCGACAATGTAACAGCGAGCAACGGTTGAATCAATACTTTAAATTGTGATTGTGGAAAGCAGTAGTTAAATAGAAATTCAGTTCATCCCTTAATAGTCTTTTTACGTTGAAGACAACGTAACAACACTCTCGGACTTTTTTATCATTTTCACTGTTTTATGTTTCACCCAGTTAATTTCTTCGTAAGTCTAATATAATGAATTTAATTGAACGAGTTAACGAAATGTGTATATGATAGAGCGTAGGAGTTTGAAGAATTTGGCAGTCGTTAATTGAACATCGTTTGCGTTACATCTAATTCGTTTTGTTAAATATATAGGTGGTTTATAAACATTGATAATTCCATCCACTGCCTGAACAAAACGTTGCGGAATCGAAATCTTCGACGCCGACGTTCCCACGGACCTTCCATCTATTAATGGGCGCTGTAAGATGCCATTTAGTAAATGGTAAGCATTTCTTTCTTTCTGTTACATCTTTCGTGCATTCTAGTTTCGTCTTCTCTGTTTCTAGGCCAGGTTTGAAAACAGGCGTTTAGCCGCGGGTTACGCGATATCGTGTAAACTGCATACTTCGAATTTGTGCACGAGTTCTCGCGCACAAAGACGCGAGCGTCTCGTTCTTAGACGCGAGAGCATTAAAAAATCCTGCACGAGACCTCTTCGGATTTTTATATTCTAAAGAGGAACCCAAGCGTCCCGTCCGCCTGGTAACAGTTCAGAGGTCGTCTACAACCGGGCGGCTATTCGCTAAAATTTCGCTGGTCGTGGGGAATTGCAAAGTTTGCGCATCGAAAAATATTAGTAACTAATCGAGTCTTCAGTTTCGACTTGTACATGCTATGGTAATTACTAGGCTGCAGATCTTTACGCATTTATAATACAGCAAACAATTAGAATCATTTCAGAATACTTTGTTTTTAATCATTTTAATATAACGAAGTCAAGGGTGAAATCAATTTTGGTAATTATATAGGAAAGATCTGCCTACTCCGATTTTGATGAAATTTTAATATGTTATAGATTTCGACATTTTGAATAACTTTTTCCTTTTCCAATATACGGGGGTCGCTTTTAGTTTTCGAGATATTCGCAAAAACTATTGCTAATGCTGTGTTGAATTTTCCGTATTCTGTCTGTTCAGTTTTTTTGTAAACACGCTGTAAAGAAAACATCCTATATAGGGTGATACATATATAGGGTAAACTTTCAATTTTGGAAGACTACTCCTGGATTTTTGAATGCGTGGTCCTCTCTGCACCCTTCACGACCTAACCACAACTCATTCTATTCGAATAATCTTTGCATTGTAGCTGTTATCTAGAATTTGAACTAATAATGGAAAAATCGTACGATCAGAATGAGTTATGAAGAGGTGGAAGGGGCGGAGAGGGGTCCCGACCACGCATACAAAAATTCAATACAGTATTAACAATCGTTTTTTGCGAATATCTCGAAAACTAAAAGCGACCGCCACATATTGAAAAAGGAAAAAGTTGTTCAAAATGTCGAAATCTATAACATATTCAAATTTCATCAAAATCGGACTAGGCAGACCTTTTCTATATAATTATCTCAATTTTTATAACAAATGCAAATAAAGATCCGCAATCCAAATTATTAATAATATTAATTTCAGAATACATAAATTGATGAATAAGCAATTTTTGTCTGAAAAATACTGCTTTCCAAATGTTTATCTTTGTGAATTTATATTAGCTATACTTTTTATGAGCAAACAATTTTTTCATCTTCGATGTTGGACATTTAGAAAGCAATGCAAATTTAATAGAAATCGATATGGGAAAGTCTAGTTTTTAGTGAAATGTCACTAAATTTCTCGATGCAGCCCACTGTGCGACGTCGCCCTGTAGCTGAGATAAGGAGCCGATCGATGGGTCTGCGAGAATTCTAATTAGTCCGGTGAGTGGGCGGATAAAAAATAAGTTTGGTCCTCGGAGGGGAGAACAGAAGGGTACGAAAACGGAGGTGAAGTCGCGACCGACAGAGTCGATTAACGAGCTTGTTATTTGTCTGGGGTTGCGACGATGATGTTTCGGAGGCTTCGCGTGGGCCGCGTGAAACTCGGAACGTGGAACGTTCCGGCCCGACGAGGGCCACTTTTATATCACGGTCGACTATTTATCCTCCCGTTGATTGCGAGGTATAATATTTATTCGCGCGGTTCTTTAATTAAAATCGGACATTCGACGAAATATCGGCCGTGGCCAGGCTTTGATTCTATTTACCGTTTCGCGATCGCATTTAACTGGCGCGGCCCGGCCCGACCCGGCGCGCCGCGAAATATTCTCCCCCGGCGTTTCCGTGATTCGCATTGATTCGCGGAACAGTTTCCGTATCTATTCGCGGATTCGCGCAGCCTCTGACAGAGCTATTCACGCAACGAATCAACCAAATGGATAAACGATAATATCGTCCATCTAGCGCGACGTTCACGATTATCGACGGGACGCGACACGCGTGGCTTTGATTCGAGCCTCCCGGCATCGTTCAATCCTTCGATTGTAACTTCGCACAGGCGAACTCGTAGTCGCTTTCACCGGCGTACTGTATACGCGTCGCAATTTACTCCGACAGCTCCACCACCTCGTTTCGCACCATCGTTTCGACACGAACAGAAATTATGTAGTAGCCACTTTTTATATCGTGTGTAAATAACGTTGCCGATGATTTCGATCACCTTCAAATATTTATGTTATAGATAGATACAGACAATAAGACTCGAAGTTTTCAATAACTTTTTCCTTTCAAATAATTGACGGTCGGCTTTAGTTTCGGAGATGTTAGCAAAACGCTTGTGTAAGTTTGCGTTAGGTCTGGGTTATGAATTCACAGGTAAAGTTTCTTGCGAATATCTCGTAAGCTGAAGCCGACCTCCGAAACCTTTAAAGAGAGATGTTTGAAACGATGACTTGACGACATATCTAAACTTCGTTGAAATCGGAGAGGACCCACGCGAAGTTTACCGAAGTCTAGAACCAAACGCGATGATGAAAATAATGAAATTATTTCTGTCACAGAGAAGAAGCAGAATATCGTATCAAAAATGGATATCGCAACACCGGCGAGGTGAAAACAGACCCAGATAAGAATCTTTAGAAAATTTCTCGGCGAGGAAAGTTGGAAGACCGTTGCGTTGTTTGAGCAGAGCCTCTTCGTCGTCGGCATCCTTGGGAATTTTCTTTGCCGTGGATGTCCTCGAAGTTTCTTGCGTGGCGTTCGAGCATTGTGAGCATCGTCGCGGCTCTCTCAATCCGGGAGAATTGGATGGGCCGGCCTGGCCGGAGAGAACGTCGTGCGGCATGGCGCGAAGTACAAGCCGAAGCTGGCGCGGGGGCGGCGGCGTAGAGAAAAAAGTCAGCGAAAAAGTGGAAACGGAAGAAAGCTGGTGGAGAAAGGAGAGGGAAGGGGGACGACGGTCGGGTACAGGGAAAAAGGAGAATAAACGCGGTCCGGGGCACGAATGAAACAAGTTTCTGTATTTCTAAAGCCTCTCTTGACTCTGTTCGCGAACGAACGCAGAACTCTTCTGACCACGGTTGACCGAGCGCGGACTCTCCCCCTTGGCAAATACTGGCTTCGACACACAATATTATCGCGCTCCGGGGATCTAAACTATCGCGTTGAAGAGAGAGAGTGTGCGAGAAAGAGAGAAAGAGAGATCCGCGAACCGTTTTAGCCCCGTCTCAGAGACCGTGGCGCGAAACTTCCTTCTCTGCGAGAGAAGTTGGACGAACTCTTTCAAGAGGCGCGACCTCGTGTCACCGTCGCCGACGCTATCGTCGACACACAGTTTCAGCCACGCTCCGCGTTCCAGAATATAAGGCAAACGTTCGCGCGATGCTTTCTTTGAAACGGGAACGGAAGCGGCCACCGTTCCACCCGCTTATCAATTGCACACTCCGACGCCGCACAGTGGTCTAAACGGCCATTTTGCTGGACAAAATCCAAAAAATGGAAATTCCTCAGAAAATTTCCCGCTTCGGTAAACGATAGGTGGTCGTTTGCAAGGGTGTCCCTCAGGGTGGTGTTCTCAGCCCTCTCTTGTATATCATTTACGCCTCCAATGTCTTTGATAATGCGTTGCGCTCTGTTACCGTATCTCAATTTGCAGATGACATCGCTGTTTTCCATGAATTTTCATGCACAAGTAGTGTCATAGATATTATGCAAAACGCTATTAAAGAAATAAAATCGAGCCTCTCTATCCTTGGTCTGGACTTAGCTCCCGGTAAGACGGTTCTCATACATTTCAATAATAATAATAACGAAGAAGAATCACTGCTGTTTTTCCCTTTTTATCAGCACATAAAATATGTCCCCACGAACTATTTTTTAGTACATATTGTTGTAGCTGATGTCAAGACAAATCCCACGATCTACTTAACCAGGGCTTTAAGGCTTGAAATAATACTAGAATAAGTTTGTCCGGCTAAATGGCTCGTTGAGACCACTCCGACGCCGTTGTCGTCAACGCCACCGTTATCATCACCGTCGCGAGAGCTTTCACTAGTTCGCGGTATCGCGCAACCCTTGTCCGTTCGATACCACACGTTTCTGCCCGCTTCGCGGAGACCAACGTGTCCCACGATATCCTTTTATTATCTTGGAACTATGCCAGCAATCTCATTCGAATCCCATTCTTGCACTCTCGATGAAGGAGTTTAACCACTTGACCGGTGAAGTTGCAAGCTCGCCAAACAGGCGACTCGCGGGGGTACGAATTATTTCGACTAGCTGCCTCGTTCCGAATCGTTCTATTACACGTTTCCCACAAATATAAAGAGACCACTGGTGGTGAGAGATCGATAACAGAGAAACCCAACTTTTTTCACGTAAGCTCTTCAGACCCTTAATGGCGTTTTCAACGATCCAACAATCAATTTTACTTCACTCAGGAAGAACAAAATGTTTCAACGTTGTACCAATATTAGGTAATTTCACAGGTTCAATTTTGCTCCTCGCTGAGCACACTCGCGCTCGAAGAGAATGGAATAAAATTGATTTTTGGATCGTAGCGATGGATCTGGATTGGAATATATCGCTTAGACCACTTTCACAATTATGGGCACACATTGAGTAGATTTTTTCGTGGATAAAGCGCTGGAAATTTGGGAGGGAACTTCAGCTAGACAAAAGCGCGGGCGTCGCGTCCACTTTTTCCATTAAAACGTGCTAGTTGATTATTCATCGGACCAGCGATTAAATATTTGTTTCGCGCTCTGATGCCCGGTTGGCCCAGTCAACAGGTTCAAGAGCCAATCCATGGAGAGTTGCAAGTTGCGATGCGTGTGGCGCGAGCTGCTCGCGCTTGTGGGATGATCGAGGTGTTCGCTCTGGATCGAATACCTTCGCGATCGAATTAACGACTCGTGTGATCGATAGAATTCGATCCGATCCGGTGTGCGCGGAGACGCGAGTCGATCCTCTTCCAAGAGTATCGCTCCGGTGTCCTTTGTGCGGCCGGAATTAAATTAAATGACCGTCCCGCAAAAGCGAAACCCTCGGATACAGCTGATAATTCGATCGGAAGCCATCAGGGGATAAACTAATTTCAACGGCCTTTGTTCTCGGGCCCGGCTAGTTCTTCGGGAACAAAAGGTTGGTACGTAGCGACCTCGATACCCATCTGGTACCATCGTTCCCCTCGCGATTTCGCATTCTTTCCCTCGACGCGATCTGTCCCGCGATTTTTCGCAGCCACCCGCCGATCAGCTTTCTCTTTCTCGCGATACAATGAAACTCTTTTGTATCGTCTTTGTAACGCGATTTCACTAAAAATTACTGCACCATTATTACATTGTGAGAAGCAGGAGTAAAATAAAAATTGACTGCATCCCTTAATAATTTTGTTGCATTAAAAACATGACGATATTTCTAAATTTTTCGTTTCTTTTACTGTTTTACATTTCCATTATTCACAATATTACGTACATTATTAATTATACCGGTGTCTAATCAATTTCTACACATTTAAGTCTTACACGAGGTATTGTATCAAGTGCATATCCGTAACATGAAAAAATCGAATACAATGGGATTATTCTAGGAAGGAAAATATGTGTAACTTTCTAGTTGAATGAGGGAGATTAAAGCACTGAAGGAGAATTAAAACGTTTCAGCTAATAAAAATGACAAGGCCAGGTTTATTTATATTTTCTGCAATTCTGATTGCAATGTTTGCTCGTACAAAGAGATTTATCGAATCAATTTCAGTATAAGCAGCTTAATAATTTCAATACTTGCAAAATGAGAAATATAAAGCCGGTCGTTCGAGTGGGGATGGTAGGTTTCGTGTTAATAATATGATAAAAATTGTTGTATTTGCAAAGCAGTGTACAGGGTGTCCCAAAAATATTGTTGCATCTTGAGTCCAGAAAAATCCGATTTTCTTCGAGATCGGCAAGGGCAAGGACCTAGAGGTTTTTCTCGTGTGAGGCCAGGGATCCCCGTCATCCCCCGCAGTACGTCGTATTCCCGGAAAACTGTGACTTATCTCGGCGAGCGAGTTTCCTTCGCAGCTCTCCCTACGGTGATCTCGCAACTTTGATTGCAGATCCTATCCGACCAATCGGATGAGAGCCAAGGAGGAAGCGGCGGGCTGGGTTGGTCTGGGTTAGCTGCCGATAAAAATGCTAATAATACTGATAATAATAATAACGTCGTCATTCCACTTATCGCGAACTTCCCGTGTTCATCGGAGGTCTTCGCGAAAGCAATGGTGCCCCGGGAAAATCGTCACAGAGAATCGCCGCGGACGAGGAAACTTCAAATCTCGAGAATCACGGACTCGGGATTTTCGAAAATTCCTAGGTTCTCTCCGCAGAGACGCGAAGAAGCAACAGTCGAATACAAATGAAATTCCTTTACCGTTTTAAATTCCACGTGCTCGCTTTTGTCATGGATAGATAGTCTGCAGGCTTTTCAAGAAATTCTCGGAAAAACTGTTTGTCGATCGCAATAACAGCGTCGCTTCGAGTGTCTGCTTACTCGGTCGAATAAATTGAAAACAAAGCGCGTTCGTTTCTTGATACGACAGATCCGTGTCGATGGAACTCGAGACTTTTCTTGTTCGGTGAGAATTGAAATCGGAGGAGCGTCCATTAATATGATAAACCAACGATCGCGCGAAGAGAAGCAGGCTCGCGAAATCGAGTTTTCCTTGGGAGTCACGGAGCGGAGGAAATTCGCGCAGCCGATCAATTCCCGAGCAATTAATCCCGCGACATTGGCGCAATTAACGCACACTCCCTAAGAAATATTACCGGTCTCTCCCCAACCAGCTTTCATCTCCTTCGATTTGCCGTGCGCCCCCGCGCGCTAGCTATGGCGTCGCGCCCGCCGTGCCCTGCCCCATGACCTATTCGTCGAAAAGCGCGAATTAACGAGCTGTTTTTTTTCCCCAGACCGACCGGGCCGCAATCAAGAATGCCCAGACGCGTATTCTCTCTCGTCTACGTCGTCGTCGATCAACGAATTCGGACAGATCGAAAACCCGTTCCCTCTACCCCTACCCATTCCGTTCGGTTCGGTCCGCGACACATTTTCACGCCGCCGATTATTCCGTCGCGCGAGAAATTCGCGATAAACGTGCGACAGTCAGCGGAACACAGGGAGACCCACCGCTCTCTCGTCGGATGAAAAGGATCACGATTGTCGGGGAAAAAAGGCTGGAAATCGTTAGCGTGGAACCGCTCTTAGGGGCCTCGAATAGACGAGCGCTGTTCACGCATCGCGTCGTTCCATCTCGTTTTGGAATCTCGCGCCGAACGTTCCCGAGGGTTTCCAAAAAATATCTGCAATTGCGACGGAATTGCTCTTTCCTTTCTAACGATTACGTTCTCTGCAACCACCGACCGTGTCCTACGCGATAATACATTTTTCACGTCGGTCGTCCCTGTAGCTATCATCCAATTGCTTAAAAATGATCCATTACAATCGATAATTCTGTGTTACAATTGTTCTACACGCGTTAAATGAGTATGAAGAATTATCGACAAATTGTTTTCGTCTGATAATAACGCAGAGAAAGCAATTCTGGCGAATACCATTAGTGTACCCTACAAGAAACTTAAGAAATGAATTTCTTAATTTTTTCTTGAGAAACGTTATTTAATCATTACCGAAAAATTGTTCCTTTTATTCTTATATCTTCGTAATGCTTCTGGACATAGCTGTTATAATTACAGAAAATATTAACGTTCTAAACAATAGATAATATGTGAAAATGATGTCATTTTTGTAAAACTACTACGTTCAAGTAAAATTGTCGATTTTAACTTCTACAGACGTGTGTGCTGGCCACGTTTGGTTTTTTGGATTATGCACTCCTGAATCAGCCTGATTCCCCACTGTGCGACTAATCCAGATCGTTGAGCTCGCGGTAATGCGTTTATACAAAATTACTAGATCACTGAGCGTGACCGATTTTCAAATTATCACACCTTCATTGGAATTAGGAGGAAGTATCGCTCGTAATTGCAGGGATCACGCGACAAGTTGCCTGTCATCAATTGCGCGATTGACACGGAACAGATGGTATTATATTATGCGACCGGAACACGGGGTACGCGGTGCATACAGCGCCGATCAATGAATCGCATCATATGTTTTCCTTCGTTTCGATACCCAACGCGATCGGTTGCGTGTCGGCTCCCGCTAGCGAATGCAACCCGCGCCGCGTCGAAAACGCGCGTGCAATCGGTTCGGCTTATGTAAATTGAACGCATTCGATTTCACAAACGCAGCATGGAAACCGCACGCGTATCTATTTGTATCCTGTCGCGCACCGCATCGAAACGTTCCAGCTGCGGTGCGCAACCATTTTCCAAAAATCCGTCTCTCGGAGTTGCTTCCAGCTGCGCCGTATTTTTCGTGCTCGCTCTGCCAAATTCCAGGGTTGCAGCTAATGCTTTCAACCAAATTACATCGTTCAATGGCGTTTGCAATTATTAGATTAGGTCTGCATGCGAAATAAAAATTGATTCGGTTATACATAGAAATTCTCCCTTAACGATTCGATCGGTGTTAAAATTCTTTCTTCGCTGTAAAAATTCTTGCTTGACGATTCGATTCATAGAAAAATTCTTTCTCAAAGATTCGATCGATAGAAAAATTTTTCCTCGACTATTCGATCGATATGAAAATTCTTTCTTAACGATTCGATTCATATAAAAATTCTTCCTCAAAGATTCGATCGATAGAAAAATTTTTCCTCAACGATTCGATCGATATGAAAATTCTTCCTTAATGATTCGATCGATATGAAAATTCTTCCTTTACGATTCGATTCATATAAAAATTCTTCCTCAAAGATTTGGTCGATAAAAAAATTTTTCCTTAACTATTCGATCGATATGAAAATTCTTCCTTAATGATTCCATCGATATGAAAATTCTTACTTTACGATTCGATTCATATAAAAACTTTTGCTCAACGATTCGGTTCATACAAAAATTCTTCCTTAAAGACTCGATCAATAGAAAAATTCTTCCTCAACGATCCAATCGATATGAAAATTCTTAACGATTTGATCGATATCAAAATTCTTCCTTTACTATTCGATCGCTATAAAAATTGTTCCTTAAGCGGGTAGTAGTGGATCTTTCACGAGGATTCACTCTATAATGGTACATTTGGATGACAAGAGGTTGTGGACGCTTAAGAGTTCTAGATATTTGATAATACAATTATTGAAATTATAAAGACGCTTTCATAAGAAATGATTTACTAAATATCTTTATTAGACTCTCTTGTTATTTTTATAAAACCACATCTGCCTTACTTTTATATCTCGGTGCGTTTAGGGTCGATCCACCTTCAAGGTGGTTCGAGAAGATTATTCCAGGATTGCTGGGAAGTATAAATAACTATGTTCTCGAGGCCAGGAATGGAAAAGGCAGGCATATCTAGACTGGCAGAAACAGATTGGTGGTTTGGTTACATATTGATCCACGATAAAGTGCACAAAAGAAAGTAGCGCGATACGAGAGGTGTTGTCGGAAGATTTCGGGTAAGGTACGCCGTGCGAGAAACGTAAATGGGTGCGGGGCCCATAGTGAGAGGTGCGTGGGTTTTTCAGGAGCGTATCTGCGGATGCCTCGATCAAAAGAGGCTGCTGCGAGCCTCGTTCGAGGTTAACGCGCGCGGGGCGACGCGCTACGCTGAAAGAGTCGGTTGAACGTCGTCGTATCTCGATGAGAGCGACACCCACTCCTCGGCTATGCACACTCTCTGCTCTCTCTCTCTCTCTCTCTCTTTCACCGTTGCAACGGTGTCCCGGTGAAACGGAGATCCATCCGCGGGATCTTCCCTCTGACGAGACTTTCGCGTCTCAACAGCGTCGTAACAAGTAACCAAATTATTAGGAAGTTCCAGTTTTCAGGGGTAATCGCATTACGATCTGCGTATACATATTCGTCGACGAGTCGTTGGTATCTCGAGCCCGAAGATACCGAGCATCCAACTTGAGGAACTAAAGGGAACAGAAGCCATCTGGCGTACGTCGTGGTTCGCACCTTGATATTCTATTATTAGGTTGTTGCATATAAAACGTCCTATTTTAGAATGCAAATATTGCGATGCGTTTTAATCGAAAAATACTATTGCAGTTGACAGGTTCATTGTACGTCACTTTGAGATATAATGTTCACGATCCTAACTCTTCAATTTTAATTCACGCATATAAATTTCCTCTTAAGTAGATTCGATTTCAACGTCAATCAGTGCGACGGGTGGAAAAACAACGTAGACTGCGGATTTCATGAATTTATTGGAAAAATGAGTGGGTGCGTTTGAAAACAGTAGAAAGGTAACAGTAATTTAAGAGTGAAAATCTATTTTTTTCAGCTTGTCATTATTATTAAAATACGAGTAAACTGTTTGCGTGGATCCAGTTACTCCCAATTGGTGCAAGCAATTTTTATTTTGCATGAGATCCGCACTATTCGTTGATAGTAAAAGGAACTACTAATGTGAGTGACCAAAAAACTCAATTTCTTCAATTTTCGGTGCACAGCTTCGATCAATTGTTAAAAACAAGCAATTTTTTCTATCGTCAACGCTAACTTGAATTTAGTACATTATCTACCCGCATGGGGTAACGGCGCTGTATTTTTGAATTCATATTTTTCGAATTGACATTTTTTCAATTTACATGCTTCACTGTTTTTTCTTTTGATCATATATTACATATTGTATTAATTTACGCAGCTTTTCTCTTGAAAATGGTCCTGATCTGGATCGAAACGTCGAGAATGTTTTGAATTGCAAAATTGCTTGTTTTTAACAATTGGTCAAACCTGTGCGCCGAAAACATACATTTTCTATAAAATCGTTACGACCGACATAATTTAATATTTATTATATGGAACGACTGAATTACGAAGTTCGTCTTCGAACAATCGACGACTGGGGAATAATTCGAAGTCGTCGCTTTAGGTGGAGTACGAGAGTACGATCGAGAACGGAGTCTGATTCATGGACGGCGGAGTCGAAATTAAACAAACGCGTTTAACCCCTTGAAACTGAAGATCGATGGCGAACGCTGTCTCCTCTCGTTGGTTTCGCGTGTGGCTTTCGAGCGGGCAGAGCAAAGACGCGTTTACACGATATCGGGAATCAGCGGCGGTATCTTTGCCAAGGGAAAAGCCGGAGTGGTTGGTATCGGCCTCGCCTAGCCACGTCTCGGATCTAAACTCGAGGAACCTGGCAGAGTGGTTCGTTAAGAGCCATGCAGCAGGATAGCTGTTGGAGGAACGGAGAAGCAGAGAGAGATTGACTTCGCTAAGTCGGGATAACTTGTTAAATTATGTAGCGATACGCTGCTGATTCCTCGTCCCCACTTCGCCGATTCTCGCCGTTCCACGCCGGTCCTCTCAGCCTCGCAACGAGCCCGTAGCGAGCACCTCGCCCACACTTCAGACTGCTGCGATTCGAGGTGTTAGCTGGACGAAACCTTCTTCATGATTAATATCCTTTTAAATATTCTTTACGATTAATGACTAATACTGTGCAGATATTGGAAATATTAACCCGTATAGACTTTTCTGCTTCTTCGCGTAACGTATACATATACAGACAGGATGTCCCAAAACTAGTGTAGGAGCGGAAAATGGGAGGTTCCTTGGATCATTTGAAGCGACATTTTCCTTTACAAAAATGGCGTCCGCGGCTTTGTTTAGGAGTTATTAACGAAAAACACGGACCAATCAGAGCGCGACCTAGACGCGAGTACAGTCGGGCCGACACGCCAACTGTCAATTGGCCGAACGTGTCATCGCATGTCTAGATCGCGCTCTGATTGGTCCGTGTTTTTCATTAATAATTTCTAAACAAAGCCGCGGACGCCATTTTGTAAAGGAAAATGTTGCTTCAAATGACCCAAGGACCCTCCCATTTTCCGCTCCTACACTAGTTTTTGGGACACCCTGTATACACATTTATGTATACATAAATTAATACATACAGGGTCTTCAGGCTATCACTAGCCAGCATTTTTTCAACGTTTACTATTTACAAAAAAAATGCTGGCTAGTAATAGACTGAAGAGCCTGTATACATACATGTATAAGTAATTACAGGGTGTCCCACATAAATGATAACACCTAAATATCTTTCGTATTTACAGTCCTATCAGAAAACTTCAGAGGACAAAGTGACGCTATTGCAGGGGGGCAATATAATAAGGAAGAAAAAAATTTTTTTATGTCGTGTTTTTAAATGAAATTGCAATGTCACCGATGTTTTTTTAAATGGAATAGTATATTTTTTTGCGATAGCATGATAGACAATAAAAAACTGAATTTAGTGGATACCACCTTTTTGACCTTGAAATGACCTTGAGCAAGAATAATCATGTTGAAGCGGATGAAATGTTGATATTTTCACTGTCTGGACGTTACTTCATATGGCTCGCATCTATGTTTACCGGAATTACGTTGCTAGCATTGTCCAGCTAATTAGCATTGATCGCAACGCTGTACGCTCGCCTGTTTTCCAGGTTACACTCACGCCGCGCCGGTCTCCATCTCGATGATACCCGGCTCGCGTTTGTTACGCGTCTTCGTTTTTCATTTCGCCCCTGCCTAATGAAAACTTTGACCCCGTTCGCCATGCGCCGTCTACCGGAAGTTCACCAAGTATTTCATATCGCCGAGATCCAATCCCGCGTGCAGATGCTTCCAGGTAGTGGAACGGCGCGGAATTACTGTCGGGGCAGGTTCCCGGAAAAAATTCACCTAAATTCGGAGGAAACCGGATCGCCGGCTTCTCGATGAGTTTATCGAACCGCTTATCGTCTAGAGCGATGGATCGACTCGTTCACGCTGGATAAACGTCTACCCGAAAACAATGTTTGCGGGAAAACATTGTTTGTCCTTATACGAGCATGTTACGAGCTGTTCGAGGGCTCATTCTAAAGAGAAAGGTTGATCGAAGGTCGCTCTGGTCATGATTTAGTTAAACGATGTTTATATTTAAAACAAATCGAGACAACCACCCTCAGGTTCCCAAGTATTTTTCTGATACAAAACGTTTTTTTGACTTAAATCGCGAGTATGGCGACCTGTGATCAACCTTCTTCTTTAGAATGAGCCCTCAGCTCATAACATGCTCGTATAAGAACAAACAATCGTTTCCCGTAATTGCATTCAACTTTCCCATATTTCGATCATACAGACAGAGTCTAGACCAAGTCTAGAACCAATTTTGGTTCAGCTACTTAAACGAGATGGCGCCTAGCCAGGAGAACTGTCAGCGGAGATTCGTAACAAAAATATAAAGGGCTTGAAGCCACTCGGATCCATTAATAGCAATAATATTGATAAAACGAAAAAAAACTTGGAAGGATAGCGAAACTGAAGCGTTAGATCGATACAAATGTATGTTCATCACTGCTGTGAAACTGTTTTCCAGCGTGGAGGTCGGTGGCACTGATAAATACCAAGAATCAGAGGGTACCGTACCACTTTAAAATGTACGGTAATTCTCCTTTCTCATGATTTTGGAAAACGGATACGAATTTCCAGCAGACCTAATCGTTTCTCGGCCTCGATACGTCGACGAGCGAAGACGAAGTCGTAGCCAGAGAGACAGAAGGGTCTTCGAGTCGTTGAACGCAGGCTGAATGGATGGATCGCCGTGTAGCCGCAAGGATTCCCTGCGAGAATGAAAGAGAAAAGAGAAGAACGAGGGAGAGGAGGAAGAAAGGGAGCAGTCGGTGGACGAAGAAAGCTACGCGGGGGCGGCTTCCAGAGGAAGAAAAAGAGTAAGCCTCGCTCGAGGGGCAGAAATGTCACGGATAGGATGATATCGGGACTGAAAGTGGGATCGGGACTAGGTTCCGAATCGAGATTGGGATTGAGATTGGATCGCGACAAAATAGAATTGGATAAGAAGCACGCAGCGCGGTAGCGGGGGTGGCATTGACCCTGTGTGTACGCGCTACTCGTTCCACGGAAATTTTCTCAATCGATCGTTCGGAACGTCCACCAGCGAATCGGACGAGTTCCTCGTTTCTTCTTCAATTTTTCTTCCTTCGGTAGGTATTGCTTTATTCGTTTCTTTTCTTCCGTTTCTTTTTTTTTTAGGTTGATCGAGAGAAGGACGATTCCCAGCGATCTCGTGCCCTTCACCGTGATCCATCTTTCGAGGTTTAGTCACGGGGTCGGGACGGTCAACGAGATTTCCTTTGGTCGCACGTCTGCCGTGGACCAACGAATTTCTCTTTTGTTTCTTCCGAGATTGTTTATTCGTTATTCCTGTATACAGGGAGCATACTGGGGAGGGTCTCGATATTGATAAAAAGGGTCTGATTATCAGCTGCGATATGTTTTCCTGCGTTATCGTTCGTTTTCTAGAATTTGAAGATAATTAAAAATTTATGCATAATTTTATTAGACTGCGAATCATTATGGAAAATGAAAATGTTCTGCATTGATTGTGGGAAGCAGGGATAGAACAAAAACTGACTTTATCCCTTAATGATTTCCTTGCATTAAAAACATTACAATATATTTAAATTTTTCGTATCTTTCAGTGTTCTTTACTCGGACAAATTCTTCGGAAACTATTATTCACAATATTGTTTACATTATCAAATATATTAGTATATCCATAAAATCAGAACAACATATACAATTAGGTCGGAGAGAAATGTTTAATTTTCAAGTTAAAAAATAGCTCCGACTGCAAAGGGTTAACAGGCTAAATCATCAAGGGATGCATGTAACATTTAATAACATATAACGCTAATCGATCGTCAGCCCCGTCGTCAGGAAGAACGGAGAACAATTATATGCTAGGTCGGAGAGAAATGTTTAATTTTCAAGTAAAAAATAGCTTCGACTGCAAAGGGTTAACAGACTAAATCATCAAGGGATGCATGTAACGTTTAATAACATTATATGTATAACGATAATCGATCGTCAGTCCCGTCGTCCAGAACAACCCTTATGGTCGATTGTAAGGAATCGAAATCAAGGCTCGTAAGGAAGCAACGCGCTTTGATAACGAGCTGAAAAATCGCGTTAACGATGTAAAAGGGCTAAAAAACATTTGGCGGCGCGTATGTCCGAAGTTTTAGCGGCTTGTCCGCGGGCTCGAGGTCCGCGAGCAACAGTGAGATCGTATAACGCGAGGCGGTGTGGGGTAGCATTGCCCCCGTTGCGTTTCGCCGGTTCGTCGCGACGCTCTCGTCGCAAGACGAGGCGAGGTGGGACGAAGCTAGTCGCGACACAACTCGACGCGATTCTGCTTGCCGTTACCGGCGTTACACGACTCTGTGCCTCGAACGCACACCAAGCCGAAGCACTTAAGCGTACGGGTTCGGTTGACCTCCTCCCCGCACTGTCTGCGAAAGCTTTTACGGCCGAGCGTCGAGTGGTAAGCTTCCATCGTTCTGGCGAGGCCCGACACAGAAGTAAATCGTTCCGAGTTGTTCCGAGCCGTCCCGCGACGTTCAGAAACCGATCTTTCCAGCCGTCACCTTTGGAGAACGCGTTAACATCCCCCGTGACCTGCGAAATCGTCCTACTACCATCCGGAGCTGCATCGTACCCGTAATCGTCGCAGCTTATAGCCCTTAGGCACATTCTTATTCCACCGGTCCCTTGTTCTCCTTATCTTAGCTCGACGCACCTGCCAGCTATTCCGCGGACCTACTTTTCTAACCGTGGTTTCGACTTCCGTTTAGCTTTCCCTTTATTTCTCTACACCTTCAGCACTATCTCAACGCGGGGCACCTGTCGCTTATCCCGCGACCTATGTCCACATGTTAGAAACACGATGTAGAGACGCGATCCTCTATTCCCAAAAGTTCTGGGGTAAGTGCCGTGCGGTTCCTCACAGTCCTCTTACCGAAAGGCATTGCCTTCCCCACCACGTGGCCAGATCCTTCATAAACATATGTTTTTATTGTTTAGCAATACAACGTCGGGTCGCTTGCCTTTCTAGAGGTCTCGCTTTTGATAGACAGTCAATAGTTCGACAACGATACCTGAGGGACCCTTTGTGTCCCACAGTTTATTGCAGTTTATGGCATTGGAAATGTTTACTAATAGCTTCATGGCCACACACGCCATAAATCCCTGCCATAAATATGTCAATGAATTAAACATTCGTTCGGACGTTCCTTCCGAAACTCTCTTCCAACTACGTTGTTATTAATACACTAACAAATACGCTAACACACACTTTCGGAATCTCTTCGTGGACGAAGACGCTTTCCAGTTCTTGTTAGAATTATTATATAGTTCGCCATAAAATTACAAAACAAACCACAAATATGAAACAAGCAATTAGTGCTGAAGAAAGATTGATTATTAATCTGAAATATTTTGCCTCTGGAAGTTCCCATGAAGATCTCAAATTCAGTAGTCCGAATTACCTCAATTTTTAGGTAAAATTGTCTTCAAAACTTGTTGGGTAATTTACGAAAAATTAAAAAGGGAATATGGCGTCGAAATAGAATCTATGCCTTCGTAGTGGAAGCATTCGCATTGAAGGAGCCGGTGAAATGAGCTGGTTCAGGGTCCTCCAGCAACTCAAGACACGAGGACTCCCTTTCCTCCTCGAGTTCTCGCACACTAGCCGAGATCTTATTCCAGAACTATGTTAGTTCGATTCAGGATCGAATGGCGCACAGCATCGAGAAAGAGACGTGTAGAGAGATAAAAAATGTTGCCGATCGCAGGGATCGCAGGCGACGTAGCCGTCGCGACGCCCCCGCCCCAATCCCCTAGGCTCCGGAGCCGCGAATCCTGCACGAAACCCTCGTCGTTTTCACGAGTGGATAATGACGCATTTTCCACGAGCGTCGCAGCGCGCGACCCGGACGGATATACCTTTGTTCGCGGTGATACAGCCATTATTAAAGTCTCCTCGTTACGGTGGTGGTTCTCGGCACTCGCCGCCGACCATACGTGTCTCTCGCCCTCTCCTCTCCCTTCCTCTCGCCCCGCTCTCTCAGGTTATTATTCGAGTTTTCCTCGGAATCGCGAGTCGCGCCGTGCAAAATCAACCCGGTCGCGCCGTTCCGCTCCGGCCGAAAACCGTCGTTGTTCGAAGTTCCTACCGGAAGCCGCGCGATAAGAAAGGAACGTTGCCGCGCGACCGAATTTCGATCTTCCGTCTAGAGGTGTGCGAGAACCCGAATATTCTCTCGGGAATCCAATTGGTCTGGATGTTCGAGAATTTTATTCAGGACGAGTTCTCCAAAATTTCACCTGAATAACTGGCTTGCTTTTGGAGATGCAAGAACATGCACCAGAATAAGACTGTCGAGGAAATATGAAGGCCAACTCCGTTTTTTAACTAACCGATTCATAGGGAAGTTACTGTAATTACCCCGAAAATCGAAAATCGATTTTTTTGCAGATCTTCACGTTTCATGGTCATTAGAGTCATTTTATTAAAAAAAAATTTTGTTTTAATTTTTTAAAAAAATTTGTTTTAATTTAAAAAAAAAATTTTTTTTTAATTATGCAACTAATGCTAATGTTACCGCTTACAACTAACGAATCGGGAAGTTTCTTTATGTGGTTTGTGGAGAGTCACACACAAAATAAAAAAGAAACCATTAATAGCTGTATGCCCCACTAACCCTCTCGCAAGAGCAGTCCTACCCGCGAACTCGCGAAGCGAGCGAGCAACAATAACCAGCTAGTTTTTATATTGGACGGTATGGTTTTTTATTTTTAGTGTGCTAGAACCCCAATATTATCTCGGAAATCCAATTGGTCTGGATGTTGGAGAATTTTATTTAGAAACGGGACGAGTTCTCCAAAATTTCACCTGAATAACTGGCTTGCTTTTGGAGATGCAAGAAAATGCAGCAGAAAATAAGACTGTCAAGGAAATATGAAGGTTAACTCTGTTTCTTTTTAAAGATATGGTTTTTTATTTACATTCTATTCAAGATCACTTACATTCAACTTCAATGGAAAATAAATTGTTTCAAAGCCCTCGTCAGGATTCTTGAAATTGCAACCTGCGTTACTCGTTTTACGTTTTCCTGACGCACCGTGGACGGAAGGTCCCACTCTTCGGATGAAGATGATATTCGCCGAGGACTTCCGGATGAAAGCGAGAAGCTAATGTCGGGGGTGGGCGACCGAGAGGAGCAACGGTCGCCGGGACTTCGAAACCGTAGCAAAGAACTGGTAAACGGATTCGGAAAAATTGCTTTTGGTGCATTGCTTTGTCGCCGGCTCCGTCGGGGGCTTTGAGGATCCTTCTGATCCGAAGAGGCGGGGGTGAGGGCCGGCACAAGGCAACGCCATCCCTTTTCGTCGCACGCCGCTGTGCGAATTTCTTCGTACTTCAAGTTTATCGGATAATTGTTCTTCGGAAGCAATTAAATGTGGGACACTCGGGAGTAGATCGAAGAAATACATCTTCTCGTTAACAACTGTTTCCGTCGTATTTAGAGTGAAAGATAAAAATTTCATTTTTAACCGTGAACAAAATTTTTATTTCCAGGTTTCGTGTTAACTCGATATCAACGTGTCTACCGGGTGTCCCAGTTGAAGCGAAAGTGGTAAAAAATCGTGTTGCAGCAGACGAGTCGCGCAAGGAGGTCAATTGGGTCCCTATAAAATGATTTTCCACGGGAAATTGAGCTCGGGAAAAATTCAGTGGAAAACTAGAGAGACGCGTAAACGCTTGCAGGCCGGTAATCGCGTCAGATTCGGGTCAACGGTGGCAGCGTTTAGCTCTGGCGGGGATGAAACGCGATGAAGCGAAACACAATTTCGAGATTAGATGTTCTGTTTTCGCGTACTGTTTTGTAAACACTTGTAGAAATCAGAAAGAAAACAGAATCTGACTCTCATACAGTCACAAAATTATTCGCACACTCTTAAAAAGTCGATAACTTAAATTTAAGTGCCATAAAAATATGTACAATGACCATATGATTGTAATCTGCCAAAATTGTAAGGAAAAAAACTAGGATTTGTAAAAGTTATTTTTCATAGTAAAAAATTAGTTAATTATCATTAAAGAGAAGTTGAAAAGTTGAGTTGATTGTTTGATTAATATGTAAGTTCAAATGTTCCCATTACTAAAAGTCTGATTTTGCGTGTATGTTATGTTTTATTTTAATTTACTAACTGGGGGTGCTAAACACCCCACGCGACCACTTATACAATTTGTTAGGCAAGCCCAATTAAGGGTTAACATATGTCAAGGTCAAGGTCATCGGAGCTGCTTCCCCTAATCGTAAGGTTTACTTTCTATCGGGTTACACCTAGTTATAAAAAATTTATCCAATTCCGCTACAATATTGCGATCTGCTTCTACCAGACTGACGACGGTCTTGTCTCGACTTTTGTCCTTGGGTCGTCCATTACGCCTAGAGGCTTATACCTAAGACGCTATGGTATCCAACAAGATGACACCGGCGAATCATGGTGGCACCGCGCAAAAAATGGCAGAGGCAGATGTGGAGGCACGCTTCGGAGAGAGATCGGTTCTCTGTGAACGCTTGTAGCTTGTCGGGTCGCGTTGGTTGGCAGAGACGAGACGAGGCTCGTCTCGCGGGTCGACAACGTCGAGCATAAACGAGTCGGTATGTAGGATAATGAGGTGCTACTTCTCCGGCCGAGTCAAAGTCTTCAAGCAGTAGTTAGAAATGAAAGCAACTTCGTCTACTACCCGCGCTTTCATGGAGCCGCGGCCGTGGGCTCGAGCTCGAGCTCTCGCAGGCCTTTTGCCTGACTACGCGCGCAAGCTACCTGAAAGCGGTCCACCGGATCTAATTGCTGGAGGAAAAGGATACAAACGCGACGATTACGTCCCCGCGATTCCGCAAGATGAAGGAGAATGGGGACGACGCGCTACCGAGAGAGAAAAAACTTTGGGAGAAAGAGAGAGAGAAAGGAAGAGAGAGGGAGATCGTTTTACCAACGGCGCAGAACACGACCGTCTGAAACCGGCAGCGGCGTTTACATTTTTCAGTCCGTTAATCGGCCTGCTGCCACGCGCCCAACAAAATTTCCGAGCATCGAGCGCTTCCCGTGTTCTCTCTCTCTTTTCTTTTTTCTCTCCCCCACTCTATTTCTCCGTCTCTCTCTGTCTCTCTCTCTCTTTCGCTCGCTCGGAAAGAAATTAACGAAACCGGCAGAGTGTTTAAACGTTCCGGTTTCGCTCACCTTCCGCCGCGGAGTCCTCGAGGATCGGGAAAAAGAGGTAACGCTAATGGAGACACAAAGGATCCTGTTAACACTTTGGCCAACGGCAGTCAACCGGTAATCCTCGAAAAAGCTGACGACCAAAAGTTCCGTGCGCGACTGTCACGACTTTGAACTTTGGCTGACGAAAACCAAATTAATTTCCACGCGTGTCGTTATTTCAGTTCACGAAGAAACGAACGAGATCGTGTAGCAGTACGACGAATAAACAGCAATAACTATAAACCTCCCATCAACGTTAACGATACCCGAACGAAAAGGTATACCGCCAAGAGACGAGAGAAGGTAAGGAGAAAGTTCTTAAAATTTCTCGTCCGTCTTGAGCCTTCATTAGCGCGCAAAATCGACTTGATGGGATTCGTAAGATTTAAAATGGTACTTGAAACCCTGTCGATGAAGAGGAGCAGGAGAGGCCGGAAGAAGGAGGAACGGGAGTAGGAGGATGAGGTCGAGAACGAGGATGGGCGAAACAGACTGCCGGGGATTAAGCGGCGCTCGAAGAGAGTCGATGAAACGGATAAAACTTGTCCGCGAGCGTTCCCGGCCGATTTACTATTTTAATAAAACCGTTCGCAAAAATACGGGGCTTTAAGTTACGACGAGCGAGGAATGTCGGGTGCGGGTTGGGAAGACCGTGCCCGGTCTCCTAGGCTCGGTTTACAGCCCGCGACCCAGGCGGAACGAAGGAAAGGTCACGCTAATGGCACCATAGATTTCCACCCTCCATTTACCCCATCCGTTCGCATCTTGTCGCGAGGTTCGTCGGGAATGGATGGCCTGGCCGGCTCGACGAGGACGCGGGGACGAAGGGTCGCAGGGACGCTCGGGTTGCTCGGGTCGTTCGGGTTGTGCTCGGGTTTGAACCGTGCCGCTGGCTGAAAGGGGCGCGAGTCGCTTAACCCCCTAAACGTACGGAATAATTTACGATCGGTTCCATCCGCGCTCGCCACGACGATCTTCTTCGACGGTTTCTTTCAGCTGTTTTTTCCCTGCCTCTCTCTCACCCCTTCCTCTTTTTCTATCTCACCGCTTCTCTCTTTCCCAACCCCGTCCTACACCGCGACGACGGTGAAACCGCGTCCCTTTCGGGAGCAGACGAAACCCGCGTTTACACACGAACTCGCATTCACAGGCGACGGATTTATCTCCGATCTTCGATTTTCTCCTCTTCCCACTCTTTCTCTACTCCCGGTCCTGTCCTCTATCTCTCAAATCTCTTTAAATCCACTTCGCCACGGTATTACCGATTATCGGGAGCCATCGACGATCGCAGATTCGATATCGAGCCAGGACGCGTGAAATGTCTGATTTTCAACACAGCAATTCCAACTCCGTCGAATCGGCTTTTTCGAAAATTCTGTGTAGAAGAAAGAAGGATTTTCTCGGGTTACCGGTGCTGGAAAATATTGTATTGGATTTGGTATGAAACTGACAAATGATCGTGCGTTGAAAGATATGGACTGGAGTTCTTTTCTAATTGAAAGACACAGTCTAGTGAAATACGTTACTTTAACTTAAACTTGTGCCGGTCTTCCAGAACTGTTTTATTTTATGAAATTTCTAAAGCTCGTCGGTGTGAAAGGTCGTTCCCTTTTTTTGATTAAATTGAATACCGAGCCGACCTTATAAAAACCTGATAAAAGAGACTCCAGAAATTACACGTAAATTTGTTAAACTTCAACGTTACGTGGATACGTTCCTACGGGGCCCGATGGGTTGAGCAAACACAGCTTTTTCTCGGATAAAATTCCGTTTCCCATGAAACGATAATCGGACAAAGTTCGTCGGAGAAAAATTTCTCTCGACAGGATTAAAATAATGGAAGCGCGAAGCCGACGAGGAAAGGGGCGGGAGAAGGAGAAAGGATTAGTTGGAAGTTAGCGAAATCAGTTAGCAATAAGTACGTAAGAAGAATAACGATCTCGGTGGGAAATAAGTCTAGCGGAAGTAACGAAGCGCCAAGAACAGAGTTCTTCTTTCGGGGGGATCGCCTGTTCGAGAGAGTTCGAGGTTGGCATGGAGAATTAAATTTCAAATTTCCTTGTCCACGGCGGAAAGAAAGCACGTCGACGAGCACGTCGGCGTCGGCGCGATGACGACGCAAGTTTCGTCGCGTGATTGTTTCGAAAGAAGCTCTACAACGGAAAGGGAGAAAGGGAATCGAGAGGGGACTCTAGAGGAGCTGATATCGCCGGGAGAGAAGCAAACTTCCTCGAAACTTGCGAAACCTGCGCGAGACTCGAGATTTAATCGCGGTCGGGACTTAATTAAAAATCAGATATCGCCTTAACGGGGTTTCGTTGGGACGCTGCTCCTCTTGTAATTGCCTGATAAAATCTTGATAAAAACCGCCGATCTGTTTACACCGGTGACAAGATCAGGCAACTTATCCCGGACTAGCAAAATATTTACTCCCCGCAATTTGGTTAAACTTCTACGCAATTTACCGAGTTTCAACGAGTGTCAACGATATCGTTTCTTTTTTCTCGACTACTTTAATGGACTTCAACGTCCAAAGAAAAACCTAATTAAGCATGCACTTTATATCTCGCCGTCGTCGCTGCGCTCTTCCTTTCGAGGTTGGTTTATAAATATGTAAAAAGCGGCTAATGGTTCGCGCTTCTCGCGACGTAATCTTTTGCGAAAGAATATTAATAACAAGTTACCTTGTCGACGCGTTCACGCGGAGGTTTTACAGCGAACTATTATCGCGAGCGAATCAATCGATGGCGACTATAAAAAGAGTCGGAATACATCGTTAATAAAGGACCTTGTTTTAAAACGGTTCCCTTTGTGGCGGTCGTAAAAATACGGAGTCGATAAAATTGCAAAAATAATCCAAGCAGGACGACCCGAAGGCTCCTTGAATCAGCGGATCGCGCTGGAACACGGACCATTTATGCGGCTGGCAACGCTTTGGCGGGTCGCGTCGATTCGAATTCGATTCGATTCGATCTTGCACGAGCACCGTCCGCGGAGCAATAATAGCTATGCTAATATTTGCCGGTCGATGTTCAAGGAAATCGTTAAATTCGATGCGCGCAGATCTTATCGTGAAGGAGACTCGCTGCTGCTGCTGCTGCTGCTGTTACTGCTACTTTGGCATGATAGCCGTATGCCAGAGGTATGCCAGAGCCCTTCTCCTCTCTCCCTCGAGTGTCTTTGAGGTACACGAGCCAGAACGTTCCAAGGCCTGAGTACACACTATCGATGAAACGAGGTTGGGAATGCTCTCTCCGAGTGCTTGCTCCTCTTAAATGGAATCTTTATCAAAGACAAGACGTTTCTGTTGTCCCTTCGCTCCCAACACCCACCGTGTTACTCGATCATAACGTGCCCTATAACTTCGCTCGCCAAGGTGTACCCGTGTTCTCTCCCTCGCCATCGAACTATTAAATCGTCCCTCGACTTCGTACTGTCCGGATTAACGACTCACACCCGATATTCTCACCGCTGAGAACTGAGACTGCGAGTCGCCCCTTCTGTAAGTGTGCCCGAACAATTGCAGAATCTTTGGCGAACTAGAAACGCAATTTTCAGTTCGATAGAGGGAAGACACCTAAATCGTCTATCGAGTTCGCGCTGTCCGAATTGACAATTCAGACCCGATATTCTCACCGTTGAGGACTTCGGGTGCGAGTCACCTCCCTCTCTAAACGTGTCTGAACGATTACAAAATCTTTGGTGAACTAAAATACAGTGATAGTTGTTCGGTTGAAGATAGAGAGAGAGAGAGAGAGAGAGAAAGGGAGGGGTGTCGTTTCCCTCGAAAAAGCAAAACGCTCTCGGAGCAGGCCGCGTACTCCGACTCCGACATCGACGCGTCTCGGTTAATTGATCCGGTAGCAAGCCACGGATAGCAAACACAAGAGACAACCGGCGGTGCCTGTTGAAAGATTGATAGGGTTGAAAATCGTCGGTGTATCGAGACGCTAAAGGGGTGGATTGAACCGGTTGGTAATCGGATAAATTAATTAGTCGTTCCCCGAGGGTGAAGCGTCCTCTCCAGGCCTCGGAGAATACGTCGACTGGCTTCGAGTCCGCCAGGACTTTCCGGGATTATTAATATCGCGCTGACGTGCGCCGGTCTGCGCTGCGCTCAACTGCGCGTCGACCGATGCGCTGTGTGTGTATCCAGACACGATCCACGTCTGCGGTCTTCTAGACTGGTTCCTCGGTTTCGAACGCGTCTGGCCCGCGAATGTGTGCGTTTGCGCGAGTGTGTGCGCTCGCATGGGTCGACGTAGGAAACGGTAACGAAATAACGGGCACACGGTTTCCTCGCGGAACAACGCAACGCGATAAAACTCGAGTCGGCTCGGTCGCGAGAACACTCCTGGGATCCTCAAAACCGCTGTCTGACTCTTAAACGACTGCTGGCGTGTTTCCCTCGCGAGACCCGACGAGTGTCGACGCGTGCACACGCGATCGCGCCTCCTCGCGAGCTCGAGTCGATCGATTTCTCCGGCGAACCGTGATAATTAATCTAGCAGACTCCGCGGAGCGCGAGACTCCTCCGCCGTGAACCGCGAGCGCGTTCGAGCGGCCTCGAATCGGCGAATTATCGCGAAACTTCGCCGCTCCACGCTCCACGCCACTCTCGGCCTCCCCGATGTTCGTTACGCGCCGCTAAAGTACCCTGAACAATGCTTCCGCGGACTCCTCCGCGATTCTATTAGCTCGCGCAAGAAATTCGTTTGCGAGAATCCAAGTGTGTTGCGCTCTGGACGAGGACTAACGATTGTTCTTGATGGATTCCGAAACAGACTTGTTCCAAGATATAGGAGTTGGAAAAACACTTTAAAGCCGCGAATACACGTAATCGATCTTTATTCTGCTCGTCTCGATTTCTTTCTCTGACTCGTCGGGGTGGTGCCTCGGGTTTTTATATCTTTCTTCCGTCTTTGTTTTACATTGGCGAATCTCACCGCGCACGACACGTGTTGCTGATTCCGAAATTCAACGGTCACTATCTTTCCAGTGTACTTTTTCATACACGACTACACGCGCAGCGAAATATACTTTAAGCAGCGAAATAATATTTTATTCGCGAAACATTCGTTACGAGCAATTTGCTGCACTCTATACCGATGTTATAGCAACCATTTAATAGAAATTGTTTGTTCCATTTTTTCACTATGTGAACGTACGTTTAGGACAACTGTGCCGACACAACAAAAAAACATTGTAGCAATTGAACTTTTACAAGCCGGGAAATTTACAAATTCACGCATTTTTTTCTACCTCGTATATTTTTTATACGAACATTTACATACAAGGTATTCCGTTTAAAGTTCGGGTGATTGCAAAATAAAAAGGGTGAAACGTCCGGCATCCCTGTTTTCCCATCGAATGTCCATAATTGCGAGCTGTAAGTGTAAACTTTTACAACGAAAACAACGGGAGGAGCCGCTGACGTTGACAAATTAGAAAACGGTGTCGCGCGTCGCATTCGAAAACATCTCGTTCGCCGCGAAACAAACCAGATATGGAATAATTCACCGCGTAACGAATTCAATTTGACAGAGGGAGCGCGTGACACGCGTAATTATGCGTCGCCGGGGCTCGTCCGGTTACAAAGGAAACAAAGCTATTTCCGCGGCAAAGGGAATGGGTTCGATTTCACGCGGCCCGTTGCGGACGATCCGTCGAAACCAGCGAGAGCGCTCTTTGCCCCGAGAGCGTTACAAATTGCCACCGGGGGCAACGTTTCGACGTTCGTTTCTCGAAGGAAGGGTGAGGCTCTCGATTCAATTTCCATTGCGTGCTGTGCTCCGTGTGGCGAGATCTCGTTGTCCTCTGCGATGTAGAATTTTTCGGTGGTTTCACTCCGTTCGCCGTAGTGTCCTTGGAGGCGCAGTGAACATTCTCAACACTTGTAAATAATATTTCATTTAGTACTCTTGTTAGTACTCTTGACTAGCCCTTAGTCCTTCTCCTTGGAAGATGGTCCTTCGAGCAACAACGTTAGAGGGCACTTCGCTGTGCGAATAACAAACAGCCAGAAAGGCCTAGACAACGCCTTGTTGATAAGGTTAGCAACGCATCGGTATAAATACGGGTAGATTACCGCAAAGCTCTTACTTTAGTTACGCCTGTGGGAGAGAACGAGGTAAGACCACGGCCGCCCGTACCATTTTGCATGTCCCAGGTGAGTTGCCGACACTTCTTAACCCTAAACCCTAAACCGCAAAATTTGAAACTGTTAATCTGGCCCTGAGAATTATCAATTGAATAGAATTACATTCTAGAGAAGACTTTATTTTTTGACTCTTGCTGCTCTTCTGAATACGATATTGGCGGGGCTGAAGCGTCGGAGTTATTGGTCTTTGTAGATAAGGATTCTTCATTCTGACAGTTAACGATTTTCGCATAGCACGTCATCAAAGTATAGTCCTCCACGAACTTTTTAAAAGAAATTCCAATTGAATCGATGAAAAACTGAGTCGTCGGCAGATTTTTGTCCAAAAAGATGGGTTTCTGGCCCATTCGTTGTGCGGAGCCGCGACACTGCCCCGTGGGGCAATCTCTTCCAACATCGCACGGTACAAGCTAAGAAGCGAGTGACACGTGCCGGCGTTCTTTTTCGCGGTTCGCCGTAAAAAGCACGGCATCGTCGGCGAGCGGCTTGACGAGGTGAGGCGAGACGAGGGCGCGAGGGAGGGTGGAAGCGAAATGCAGAAAACGAAGAAAGAGAAATCCTTGTCGAGTGGCGGCCGACTTTGCCTCTTCCGGAGGCGAAAGTTCGACGGAGCAGGTGGGTACGCGGGAGGACGCTCCGTTCCTCTTTCCCTCTCTGGCATCGGTGGAAAAGAAACTGCTGTGAATATGCCGGGAGTAATGGTGACAGAGTGGAAACAGGGGTGGATGCGAGGAGACAACGCGGAACGAGGAACGAGGTGACTCGAGGCGGAGCGGGACGAGGCGAGGCGCGAAGTACCAAGCGGTCGCGAGTATTATCGTCGACATAAAGGGCACGCTCTGTAAGCTCCGCGGCAGCCATCCGACGCATTCATCTTTCCCGAAGGTTAAACGCGCTCGCGTTCTCCGTGGGGGTGGCAGGCGAGTTGGGACCGAGGGGATGAACGCCGCCGGAGAACCAAGAAAAACGGAAGGAAATCGAATGCTGGGCGGAATCGGCGTCGGCGGGGAGGCAGACGGGGCCGACGAGACGTGGCGTGGAAAGGAATCGCGAAAGAATAAGGAGGGTCTACGAGATGGAAGAAACGAGATCGAGGATCGGCTCTCGCGACAGGCACTCGTAATCGCGCGTTTTCACGGAGGACGCGGGCAACGCGACGAGAGACAGAGAGAAAACGAGCTTTATATCCGAAGCTCGCCAGCGCGACGAGGAGACACAGTGACGGAGAGAGCTCGGTGGCGAACGGAGAAAAAGAGTAACGGAAGTAAAGCCTCGACTCAATTAGCCACGTCCAGGTTAATGAAAGCGGTCGCAGCGATCCAATAAAATTCTAATAAAGTCGCGCTCTGTTGCTTGTCGCTGCGTCACAACGGGAAACGAAGACGGATAAATAGATGGGAGGGTGGTAGCGAAAGGGAACGCGAACGCGACAGAGCGAGAAAGAGAGAGAGAGGGAATAGCCGAGGAGGCAGGGAAGAGGAGCGTAACGATATAAAAGAGGAGAAAAAAGAATGAGACAGACGGACGAGGGGAGGGAGAGACGCGGAGAGAATTCGACGAACGGCAACGTCAATAGACTCGGATTCGTATCGCCCGAACAATGTGCGCTGCCACTGGACAAGGGCTGAATGCAGCAATGGGTGTAGGGAACGAGAGAATGCCTAACCGCTTTCTCTCTTTCCAACTCCTCCTCCCACTTGCTCTCTCTTTCCCTATTCCTCTTCCTCTATCGCTCTGTCTTTCTCCTTTCTGTTCGTCGCCGTGGAAGGGAAAAATTAGGCTTCAATACAAGCCAGAACGTCCCTAATTGCATTTCCTGGTCACGGGCTCTAGAGCTCCTCGCCGCGCGACCACCGCGCGATCCAGAACAAAACGAGAAAGTGTATTTCTTTTTTTCAAATCCCTGCCTCGCCCCACCTCGCTTCAGCACGCCTCTCACCCTACGTCTCGTCTCGCCACGGTTTCGGGTCCCGTCGCGGTCGCTTCTGTCGTTCCCGTCCTGATGGAGTGCACCACAAACACACCGTATACATGCCGCGGGATTCTAATGATATAGCCAGCCAGCAAGCTCAGCGAGATCATAAACAGAACCGCCTTTTGCAAGTTCAGCCCGGCTTTAGTCTCGCTCCGACGCGGGATCGTCTTCAATGGCTTCAAACGCTTCTGCGATCGATTCGGCGGGAACCGTGCAATTTATGCGCGCTCTTTCTTTGCGACGCGACCATTTTAGAATGGCAAACAATCGGATGATGCCGAGGAGCGTTCGACTACGCGCGCCGAACTTTTTCACCCGTCGACGTCGTGTCTTTTTTATTACGTTTTGATACAAAATTTCAGAAATTTAGTGCGACGAAAAAACCGATCCTGAAGAACACAAACCGGTGGACAGAAACGACGGAGAAACCCAGCAGCCGGGACTATCGAAACGCGTTCGGGTACATGCGTCGATCATTTCAACCCGTCGACATCGTGTCTCTTTTATTACGTTTAGATAATACAATTCGGAAATGAAGTCCTACAAAAAAAGCGATCTTGAAGAACAGAACCCGGTGGAGAGACACGACAGAGAAACCTAGCAGCCAGGACTATTGCAACGCGTTCGACTATCAAGGCCTGTCGTTGTATACTATCATTTTTCAAGAGCTGCGGACTTAAAGTATAAGTGTTTGTTTATACCGTTTCTAACATTCTTGTGTCTTTGTCATACTATTTATGTTTCTTCAGTGTCCTGTTCTGTTTTGTGGTTTTTGTATTTTGTGCTGTATGTATTGTATTCTATATATACTGTATTCTATGTATTGCATTACAATTATGTTGAAATAAATCTCATATGACATTTTCTAATTAAAAAAAAAGCGCGTTCGATTACGGGCGTGCATCATTTCAAACCATCTACACCTTCGAATTTGATTATGTCCTGATAAAAAAATTTGAAAATGAAGTCCACTGATACCTGATCGGCCAGTATCCTGGAAAACCACCGGTGGATAGAAAGAACAAAAGATCCTACCAACTAAGACGAACTCTAAACGGCGCCAGAATCGTGAGAGCACCGAGAGACCGCGAAGGAGAAAGCATGTTGATCGCGAGTACGACAACGACTATGACAGCAACCGCGACGCGTTAATCTTGTTTCCCTGCGATTCTCTGTTCCACGCTCGAACAGCTACTGGTTCTTTGCTCTGAGCGCGCCTCCTCCTTCTCGCCCGTTTTCAATTTCTGGTTCCTCTTTTTCGTCGAAATGAAAAAAATCGAGCGCCGCCCGTCGAAATTCGAGAAAATTTCTCGATTCCGACAAGGATCGAGGGGGCTCTGTGTATCGAGTGCTCGCGCGAATGCGAATCGATCGACGCGGCTGTTTTCTCCAATGCGCCGTTAAATGCAAATAGCCAGTCGTGTTACACCACTCGAACGAAGAGCGGAACGGGTGGTGGTGGCTGGGGTGGAATCGTGGCGTGTCGAACGTCCGAATTGATCACAATTTATTACCCTCGTCGAAACGAACGTCGAACGAAACTGACGGTGCTGAATGCCGCTAAACCGAACCCGCTACTCCCTCATCTTTCTCTCTCTCTCTCTCTTTCACTGTGACTCTCGCATCTAATCTGCTAATAACGACCAGCAGACTCTTTCGGAAACATATCGCGCTGAATAGTGTTTCGCGGTTCACCGCGGAAGCCTGGTTGACTAGATCCTCCTAATCACTGGACTGCGGTGTGCACTAATCACTAGACAGCGAATTTTATGTATTTATGACAAAAGCTAGTAGACGTAATTTAATACGTCCCGTGCCACGTGTTTCGCACCGACGAGACACGTTGAACTATCCATTCAGGTTCACTGCGGTGGTGCACGATGACATATTTATTCATTGCGCTAGGAACATGAATATATTTGAAATTGCATTTACATCAAACGAAACACAAGTTTGTTTAATTGTCGAGCAAAAACGACTCGGCACGGAACTTGTTAAAAAAGGAAAAACATTGGAAGAGTTTTAAAATACTGTTATAGTATGTATTTCGCGCCTGGTATGAACGTATTAACAAAGAAAATGAAATTCTGGTAGAAAATTTTTATTTTGCATAAAGATCCGCTGTCTACTAATCGTCGGACGGGAACGATGGACGATTCTTTGCTGCTTTTAGAAGATTATTCGTAGATATAATATACAGGGTGTGCCGAATTCAAGTCGTTTGTTTACGTCCTTGCGGGGAACCTTGCAGCAGAAAGTTTATTCGGTGCCAATGAATTGAAGAGAGCAATTAAGAGACCGAATCATAGATGCAATGCACTAAATATCACCAGAACAATGTTTATCTGCAATTTATCAAGTCAGTGCTAGATGTAATGCTTGCATTGCTGCAAGAGGTCAACGTTTTGAACAATATCTACATTACATAGATGTTAACGTGAATAAAATGTAAATAAATTAGTACAAAAATGAAAACATGTTTTCTTTCTTTTTTACGATTTTCCCCAAAACGAAGCAAAAACGAGCAAATCTCTAAAAGACTTTTTGTCTTAGTTTTTCGGTTCTCTACACGCTCCTGAAGTTTTGCTATTTAAATTCAAGACACCCTGTATAAACAACCACGATTATGTTTGTAATGGAGTTAGTTGGTAGTCATCAAGTCAGTAAGACGTGTTAATCAAGTATCGTATTACAATTTATTCCGTGTACTCTAAAGGTGTCCCAAAACTAATGTAGGAGCGAAAAATGGGAGGTTGCTTGGGTCATTCGAAGCAACATTTTCCTTTGCAAAAATGGCGGCCGCGGCTTTGTTTAGAAGTTATTAACGAAAAACACGGACCAATCAGAGCGCGATCTAGACGCGAGGTAACACAGTGGGCCCGACGCGCCAAATGTCAATTGGCCGGACGTGCCATCGCGTGTCTAGATCGCGCTCTGATTGGTCCGTGTTTTTCGTTAATAACTCCTAAACAAAGCCACGGACGCCATTTTTGTAAAGGAAAATGTCGCTTCAAATGACTCAAGGAACCTCCCATTTTCCACTCCTACAGTAGTTTTGGGACATCCTGTATATTCGTTATTAAAGTGGTAAAAATGGTTCGAATCGTTTCTACAAGGCTGAAGAAGACTTTTCCTCGGGATCTAGAGCGCGGACAGAAACGGTTTCGAACGACAGGAATATCGCTGGACGCCCTCGCCGTGTCTTCCCGTCGGACGTCGCTCGGTATCGCGTCGCTACTAGCGACTCGCTAGCGAATGACCGAAAGCCCCGCGGCAGTGATGAGACGAGGCCGAGTGGATGGAGCACGGATATATGGGTTACTGCGAACACCAAGCGACACCCCGAAAGCTTCTACGTTGATACCCGTTCGCGATATTACTTTTTCCCGGAGACGCACCAACCGGAAACTGTGAACCTACGCGCGCCTTCCTTCGTCTCCCTGCTCGGTCTCTGTCCATGTTTTTCAACCGGGGAGGACGTCGTTCACCATTGTCGCGGGGACGTCCGATCGAAGGGATCGCGCGAGACTTATACAGGGTGTCCCACCGAAAATGGACAGTCCAACTGCATCCCAGAGCCTCGGGTACTGGTTTTTTGTTAGCAGAACAACGACGCCACATCGTTCGAGACGATTACTTAACCTTCAGTTACTCGCCCTCCATTTTCTACATAACTGTTTACACTGTTTATATGACTCTAATATAAACATTTATTCAATAACATAACTGTTTCAGTGGAAAATTATTATTTGCTAGTGCAAACGGCACCTTTGTTTATGCTTGAAAGAATTAATTCAACGTTTTGAGATTTTCTTTTTTTATTGTGGAAAATCTCATGTGAGATTTATTTCAACATACTTATAATTATGTTACAATTATATATAATTATATTACAATGATAGAATACAGCAATACATAGAATACACAGTACATATAGAATACAATACATACAGTACAAAATATAAAATTTACAACAGAATAGGATACTGAAGAAACATAAATATTACAGTAAAGACATAAGAATGTTAGAAACAGTATACACAAACGCTTATACTTTAAGGCCGAAGCTCTTAAAAAATGATAGTATGTAACGACATGCTTTAATATAAGGTTTGGTTATTAATTGTACGGAGTTTATTAATTAATTTGAGCCTTTCCTCATTGTACAAGTTACACTGCCACAAAACATGATAGTGATCTGATCTACACCAGTTGTTACTGACCATAGTTGAACTAGGTAAGCTAAACTGTGAAAAATGTTTTGAGATTGGAAGTACTCTATGCGAGTAGTTAAAAGTTGATTGCATCGTTCGTAACAATGGACCTTGTGAGGCACCTTGTTATGTTGAAGCGAGAGTTAAAGTAAGGTTGTACGGGAATCGATTTGCTACTCTATGGAGCGTATAACGATCCTATGTAATTTGTTGGGCTTTAACATTTGGCTGATTTCAGTGTTTTCTTTGGAGCACCCTGTATATCGAGGCCACCTTTTCTTCCAAAGGAGCGGCGCGGCGGACCGTCCAGTCAGTTTTTGGAGATCTTGATATCGTCGTCGGGGACGAGGACGTCGAGAACGACGGGAACGGGAGGAGATACTGCCGCGGGAAATGCTCGAGACGGATGCCTCTGAATCGAGCACGATGGATTCCGTTCCGAAAAAAGGGAAACTTCGATGGAAGAGGAAGATTCGATGGGACGATACCAGAAAAACCGGAGAGCTTCGCGAAAGCGTGAGCGCCAGAAAATTACCACTTCTTGCTACCGCTGGAAGGCAAACATCCCCCTTGGAATCGAAAGAAAAGGAAGGTCTGGTTATTGACCGAATTCGCTCTTCGTATACGATTTTTATTTTTCCACCGAACTCGCCGTGAAAATAAATAGCCGCCTATGGCTGCGTCGATCGAATAATTGAACGTCGAACGGCAAACTTAATATTATATTTTATTGGATTTCTCGGATCGACGAAAAATCACGGGAAACCGCGATCCACCGAGATCATTCACCTGGGCTTTCCGATAGAACGAGAGATAGGACCGTTGGCGGAGGTGGAATCTGAAACGACCATCGCTGGAATACTCGTCTGGTCATCGAAAATTGCTGGTGTCGGTTGTCGACGAAGATGCAACGAACGCACAGTGTGACGAATGGCCTTTTTAGTTGGACAAAATTAACTTTCAAATAAACAAAAACTGACTGTACTAATGTAATCTAAAATAACCATGTAGTAAAACCCTTGAATACAGGGCCGGCGTTACCCTTTGCGGAGCCCCGTTCGAAAATTTTTAGGGCCTGAATTCAAATCCTATACTTAAATTTTACAACGAGGAATTATTTATTTATTTTATTACAAATGCTGTTACATATTATATATATTTTATATGGCGAATATTAAATAATAATACTATCCAATAATAATGTTAAATAATTTTTCTCG
Organism: Lasioglossum villosulum; assembly: GCA_963971365.1. Classification (NCBI taxonomy): domain Eukaryota; kingdom Metazoa; phylum Arthropoda; class Insecta; order Hymenoptera; family Halictidae; genus Lasioglossum; species Lasioglossum villosulum. The sequence goes on along the minus strand of OZ020496.1, from coordinate 44,661,066 downwards.
CTTGTTTCATCGAAAATCTTTGATAACATCAGCGTTTTTGTTTAAAACATATGAACAGCAAGACGGTAACTGACTTCAACAAATTGGGGAATCTGGTCCCAATTTTTTCCAGCGATTTTTTAAACAATCGAGTAATATTTTTCGCATCAATAATTCGCTTTCAAGAGACAAAAAATTGAATGAAAGTAAAAAGTCTGTGATCGTGTACGACTTTTGCAAAATACTATTGATGTAGATTAATTTCTCTAAAAAGTACATTTCTCTGAAAGCGTTTGGATTTTTTTTCTAAAGTAGTTTCCAGGATGACTTCATGGAGTTACACCGAACATTGATGATATTTGTCACTTCTTTAAACTGAATCGTCGCTACTAAAAAATGTCTTGCATCTGTTAATGGTATCATCATTTCTCTAAAGGGTTAGTCAAAATCGGTGTTTTTTAATTGGATCATTCTTTGGCCCTGCTTGAATATCGAAGCTTAAAATTCTTTCGTTGTATGTTCTCATAGCGTGTAAACTTCGCTTAAAAGACGAACGGCTTTTGAAAAACTGAGTTGTCGGCAGATTTTTGTCCGAAAAGATGGGTTTCTGGCCCACCGTGCGTCGTGCCAGGAAAACGAAGGAAATGGAAACGGAAGGAGGAGGAGCGAGCGAGCAACAGCGAAGACGAAGGATCGAGTGATCGGCGAAATATGCTCGCAAAACCGAAGGATCGCCACGAAAGTAGAATGAACACGGGTACGGAGACAGAGTCGGGCACGGTTCCCCGACTGCGAGAGACAATGGATGCATCCATCGCTGGAATATGCTCCACTTTCCGTGTGTACTTGCCCTCTATCATTCCCCGTCCGGTTTCGCTGGAGCCTCGTCCCGTCTCTCTGCTACCGACAAACTCGTTTCTTCCCGTTCTTCCTCCTCTGCTCGAAATTTTCCCTTTTGTTTTCCGCGCTCTCTCTTGTATTGTCTCTAGCCACGCGCGTTTACCTGCCTCTTCTAACAGAGTTTCGCGCGTCTTCTCTTTTCACTCGGCCGGCGCCAGGCCCGCTGCGTCCGCTCCATCTTTTCCCATCGACGTCCTCGTACTTTGTTCCCAGCGTCTTGTCCTTGGCGCTTTGACCATCGACTCTATCGGAATTCCTTCCGCGAAGCCCTCGGCGCATGGTCTTCGGTGCATCGGGTCAAAATAGACCGATTCCATCGAAGAATTTCTGAGACAGTAGCTCGGTTCGAAAAGCGAACGTTTAATCGCGTCGAGAGTGGCGTTCTTTGAGAAAACGATCGGAAACTTGTTCAACGGGGAAAAAGGAAAGCCAACTTGTCCTCCGTTACGAGCCGATAAGACGTCTTCTACCGCGTCAGCGGATATTCGGTTCGATTTTCTCTCGTTGGACGCGTTCGAGGAAGAACTCTCTTTAAAATGAACGCGTCGGAACACGGTCGGAAAGTTTCCCGACGACCGAGGAGAGGAGACACCGCTCCGGTTGAACGGAGGCGTTTATTGTTCCGTGTCGCGGAAACGACAACGGCTAAAGGTAAGGGTAACGGGACACGCGAACGTCGCATGCGCGCGTTCCCTGAAACTCGAACGGCGACATTAAGATCGCGAACGCGTCTCGCAACGGCAAAGAAAACGCGCGAAAGAACATCGGGGTCGTCTTATTCCCCGTAGAACGACGGATGTCGCGCTTTTCATGCCGTCGGATAATCGTCGCATCTTTTGCGCGCCCTCGCGCGATACGAGAACGACACAAGAGGGAAAGAGAGAGAGAGAGAGGGAGAGATTGAGAGAGAGTGGAAGAGAGGGAACGCACGATACCTTCTTTCTGCCGGTGGCCGAAACAAAAGGTGTCCCGGTTCAAAGCACTACGATTTCTCGGATAACGTGAAACGCGGAACGCGAAACCTTCTTCTACCCTCGCTCGCTTATCTGCGAGGAAAATGCTGCCGGCATGCTGCGCGACGCGGCGAAGAAACGAGCGAATCGCTGCCACTCGGTAAGCGACTCCGTTCATAGCGCCGTTTCCATACGACCCTGCGCCAGCTTGCGAATTATCTCGGGCCAGTATGGCGTCGCACCGTATCCTCACGATAAAAGCGTCTCGTTCGACCGTCGAAACCGCTGAAAGACTCATTTCTTCCTGTAATATCCAGTCGGAACAGTCGCGAACATTTTCAACGCGACCAACCCTTTGTCTTTGTAGCGGGAGAATGTTACTTAATTTTTTATCTCGTAGCCCGATCGCGAAAAGGAGGCAGTATTGTCCACAGTTATTCCTATGACTTTATAGAACTATTTATTTTGACGTTGAAGAGAGAAGGAGAACATTGGACCCAACAGAGAATTGTTTTTACTGCAGCAATAATTTTATTGAGAAGAGGCAATGCATAAAGGTACGCGGTACGTGTGATAGAGCGTGCGTGTCACGTGCTGTGTAAAACCATTATTATAATTTATAGAGAACATTTTAAAGAGAGTTTTAACTTGGATTTAGTACATTATGTACCAGCATAGGCTAACAACGTTGGCTTTTTGAATTTAATTTTTTCTTTCACACCCAGCAAGCATGACTTATTGTTTGTTGCTATTACTTGACTGTTGTTTTATTACATATTATATTAATTTACAGATGCAACTTTTCTCTTGAAAATGGTCCGCATCTGGATCGAACCGTCGAGAATTTTTTGAATTGCAGAATTGCTTGTTTTTAACTATTCTATTATAATTTACATTGCACTGAAGCTGCATAGATACAGGTGTTAATTTGTGATTTACCTCTCCTTCCATACTGGTTTCCCATAAATTTAAGTTTTAGTTATTTTAGCTAATCTTTACGATTACGAATATCACGCGGCAGGACGTTAATCGAATAAGGATTTAATGTGATTGTTAAAGATGATTCAACTCTGCGGCGAAATCGCGAGACTCCTCGTTCCCACGACGCGACTACGACTTTCGGATCCGGTGGGAAAGTCGAGGAGCGCGTATGTTGACGCGATGCCCAAAAATCTGTAGGGGGTGAAGCATCGAGAAAAATAACGAGCGAAGGGTGTCGGGGGCTTGGCATAGCGCGGTGTGGCGGGTGGCTGTTGGGGCGAGAATCGCGCGGAAGAAGAAACACGAACGCGCGGTTAATATATGACTCGTGCACGCGTGCATCCGACCGGTGAAAACGAACGAATGAATACCCGCTAATTTGCGTGGAATGAATTTCATTTCGCGAAAACTACCGTGCAATTTGCGGCCCCGACAGATGCTCGGATCATCCCCCCGTCCTCATACCCGTCCCGTCCCGTTCCACGATGTCCCACGTCCCTTCCCACGCCTAGGAACCCATATACGCTTCCGCGCGAACACGTTTTACTCTGGATTTATCCACGACTCGTTCCCATGTTCACTCGTTCGCCATGTTACGCGGAAAAACCGTCGTCGATTGCCCGGTTATCCGGTGGAAAATGCTCGATCGAGGATTCGGATTCGCCGTACGCAATCCGAGATCGCTAAATTATTTATTTGCGAGCGCGGATTACGATCCCACCCTCGGAGCAGCGGCGAAACGATTCTCGATTGCGTTCTCGCGAGATTGGTAATCGCGTGGTCTGGAAACTACCTACCTCGCCGGTCTCGATTACGTTGAAATACTTGGTCGGTCCGGGAAATATCCGACCTCGTGCTGTAACGGGTGGAAGTATCATATCGATGTATTCGTTCAAAGTATTCCCCGTTAGAAACCATAATGCTCTTCCTGCGAACCTCACACTTATGGAAACGTACTCCTTAAAATCGTCTTTAGAGACAGCGAACAGCTGTCCGCTTTCACAGATGGTAAATTATCTATTTAAACCTTATCTGTATCATTCTAACATCAAATTGCAACATTATAATACTAAATTGTAAAGCGAAATGGACCCATCTAAAGGCCTAAAGCGCTTCGATAAAAAAAGAAATAGTTGTCCGCAAATCTTTGTCCTTTCAAAGGTTTTTCCATTTTGGGATACAACCAGAAGTCACAAGGAGCTAAATCAGGACTGTACCGAGGATCATACCAATGGTTTCTGAACAAGAATGCCCAAGTTTCTGGCAAAATTTATTGCGTATCCGTTCTTTCGTATAGTTTCCAAATAACGGCGAGCAGAGATTGTTGCATGGACAGGCCACTTATTACAAAGTGGCCTTCGATATAAACACGCGCTATCCGCCTTAGCCCGCTTAGGAACGAAGATACGAGCAAAGGTCGGATACTTTCCGGGCAGACCACGTACATATAGCGTGTGAGAAAAGTTCGAGAAAATCTGTTGGAACCCGATTTCGCAGGAGATGGTGCTCCAAATGTTGATGCGGACCGTTGCTTTCGAGCCACCCTGTGTACACATTGTATTCCATGAGTATTTCTTACTACGCCTGCTGGAGCGGAGCGGAATGGAACGAGTCGCGAAGAAGAGATAGCCCTGGAATGGATGCCGAGATTCGCGAGTTCGAACGTATTTCGCAATGTAACCGAGGCTCGAAGCTGGCTCGGTTTCGGAGCAACCTCACGACAAGCAAGCAAGCAAGCAAGCGGGCCGTGACCGTGGCTGGCTGCATCGAGAGGAGGACACTTAACACTGATTGCGAACGCGTATCGCGCGGCGGTAGTCCCACAGTCTACGGGGACGAGTTCAAAATACACCGCATCCCGGTGTCCTCGGCATTCTACGGCCACAAAGCGGCTCGCCTCTTCTCGCCTGTGCTCCGCTTCGCTCTGCTCCGCTCTGCTCTGCTCCGCTCTGCACCGCTCCGGTCCGCTTCGTTCCATGCTCCGTGTTCCGCGTTTCTGCGACTTTGGCCGCGCGTGCACGCACACACGACCAAACGCACTCCAGTCATCCCACCGTATCGCATATCGCACCGCATGCATCGCGTTGCATCGGTGGATTTCCGCTCGGCAGATCGCCCGCTCGCGCGCTCTTTCAATCACCAAGCCGCCTCTGAAACGCACCCTCCTCCATGGCATCCGGGCTCGCGAGCTTCACCGGTCTCCTATCGCGACACTGTCCTCTGGGCCTCGTGCAATTCGATTGCACTCTGCATTCTGCAACTCCGCAATTCTACAACTCTGCGATACAGACCCCATGGACCTGTTAACCGCGGCTTTGCTCGAATCCACACTCTTTGGAATTCGAGCAAGTTCGTTCGAGCAATGCCCGCCGAACCCAGCTCCGTAATTAACGATTCGTTTGACCGGACATTCTTCAGGATTTTATCGGGAAATGATTGTAATCAATTTGAGAGAATTTAAAAATTAGACACTTCTTAAACCCAGATCATTTTTATTCTTTGCAATGTTCTTTACATTGGGCATATCAAATCAAGGTCCATTTTTACTCAAATATACCCGACGGAATATATTCGATCAGACAGATGTTCTTCGGTGCATTTTAATGGAAGTTTGAACACCTACCGTAGCTCTACATTCTTCCATTAAAGCGCATTTAAGAATATTTGTCTGATCGAATACATTTCGTCGGATATGTTTGAGTATAAATGGACCTTTAAGCCTGTTTTCTCGTACAACGGTGAAGCTTTTCGCCAAACATAAAATGCAGACGAATTTAATAGTATCGAAACTGTTACGATTAATATCATTTTTACTGGCGATTCGGAGTCACCGTTCGTGTGAACGAGGTTGAACATTTCTTCCGACCTAGAATAATTCCATTGCATATGATCTCTTTCATTTTGTGGACATGTAATTCATGTGATGCCTCGTACAATAATTAAATGTGTAGCAATGGTACAGCAATTTTTAGCGGCAACTCCGAGTCACATTAGAAAATAAACAGTTCCAGTCCAGTTTCGTGTAATTCAGGTGGTGAATTTTTATTTTCCATAAGCATACGCTGTTTCTTCTATGAATCATATTAATAAGTCTGTTGTAATACACGAATTAACGAAGAGATTCGCGCATAATGAATAAACAGCGAGACACGTTGGTCCGGGCACGGTTCCTCGTTAAATCGAAATCCCGGATTTTATTCGAATCGCGTGAATGAAATATGTTCCGATCCATGCGTAAATAGGGGCGGATGTTCGCGTTGTCGTTACATTAGTCGTGATTACGGAAATACAGTAGATTTCAGCGATTGTTCCGTTGGCTTCGTTGGCAACAGCAGAAGCGGTTTGTTATCATCGTTTCGATTGTTCCGATTCTCATTATAAAATTCAACGATTCTCTACAAAACAGGCGATTCACTTTTACGCTGAGAAACGTCGTTGGCGCGTTCTAATTTGTCGGAAGATTTTTCTCTGATAATCACGTTGGTAGAAGGTTAGGTTTTTGAAGATGAATATACTGTGAGAGTGAAAAGTATTCGTACGCCCTTTGAAATAGAATAACTTCGTTATAACTGCACCAACCGACCTGATTTTTTATATTCAATACGAAACATTAGTTTACGGAATGGTATGCAAAAAAAATTTTCCAATTAATTATAATTGACAAAGTCACCCGGAAAAACAAAAGAGTCATTTTTTAAAAACTTTTAGGCCCTAAATGAAAATTTAAAATATATATTTTATAGATCTATAGTAGTTACACATGCTGAAAATTTCATTAACGGGCTAAATGAAAAAGTTCTAAAAAATGCCTCCTTTATTTCTGCACGTAGCCTTGTAAATTATAATTATTTGGAAAATCTTTTTCACGTGTCATTTCGTAGACCAGTGCTTGTAATCGATTACAAAAAATCAGGTTGTTTGGTAGGATTATGAAAAAGTTATTCTATTGCAAAAGAGCGTACGAATACTTTGTACGCTCACTGTACATCGAGGAATTTGATTAAATTTCTATCGAATTGTCTCGGCGCAACGATATTTGCGAATGCGAGAGGAGAACGCGTGCGATCTTATTAACAATAAGTCGGCTCCAAAGATCGATCGGAGGTTGAACAGCGAACAGCGACCGGCGACCCGTTGCGCGTCGCCCTATGATAATCCGTGTCGCTGTGGCGAGGGTGACGGCGGGGGTGGGATGTTGGAGCGGGGGCGGGCGGTGCGTCGCGCGATATGCATTTAAATTACGCTTCGTTATTAAAGCGGCACGCGCGCCTCTCCTCGACTAATCGAATCCGTGTGATCGGTGCGCGTCGACTGAAATCGGCGCACACGTTCCGCCCCCGTCGCCGACGGCATTAAAATACACTTCCAATCGAGTAACAAGAACAACACGAAGTGTTTGCAAACGCGTTTGCTCTCCGGCCAAGATACTTGTGATAAATTATTTCCGTAAAATCGATGCGAAAATTTAACAAGTAGAACGTAACCACGAAAAGTGATAATCAAAATCATTCAAACTCCTGCGGAACGTCGCCGAGATCTCGAACAATTACGCTCGTTTCATCCGTTCGACGTTCATCGACGCCGTTTTAATGTTTTCTGTTCCACGCGTGGAACGCGAGTTCGATCAACATCTGTTTGATTGTCCGATTCGTCGGTGTTTAACTTGAAAATATTTTTCACTGCTGGAAGGAAGGATTTTCGCAAAATAAATAAATTGTATCGCATATTGCCGGGCATTGTTTTTCTCCGGAGTTTCCTGCGTCGAACGAGGATATAATAACGGTGATAAAACAAGAGTAGGGAGGTAGACGGCTCTCCTCCCTTCTATCCTGTTTACGCGCGCGGATTTTCAAAGTTAGGCGAACAGTCTGGCGTCGGGCCGATATAGAAAGCGGCAGCCTCCATTATCTTCGAAAGTTAACTCCTCGGTGTAGACCGAACTACTTCGGACCGTGTCGGCAGGCTCGAAGAACGATCCCGCTTCGTTCGCGAAACTTCTTAAACCGGTGGGGCCCTGTTAATCCGCACGAGAATCCGCGGGACCGTGAGAACCCTCGGGGACGAGTGACCCAAGGGTCAAATCAACCCCCGTTTCGTTTGCGGCTTGGTGTGTTTGCAAACGGATTGCGACGCGACACGCGTGTCCACCCTCTTACCAGCGTCCGCATGCCATGCAGAAATGCAATATTCGAATTGGCCTCGATTCGCGAGATTCTTAACCCTTTACTCGTTAAACCTTCCTTTTTATCGATCGTATATTTGTTGAACAAAGCGTATCGATGTTATCGGCGCACTGGTTCGACCAATATATTATTTAAGAGCAATTTTGCATTTATGAAATTCTAATTTCGACGTTACGGTTCATGTTTAGGCCATCGTCAAGAAATTAATAATTGCGTCTATGAAAATTTTTTTTTTTTATTGAGCCACTGAAATCTATTGTAGGTTTTACAGTTTGAGTACATTCACGATATGACTAACCACTAGCGATGCAGATAACAATCATTTAGAAACTGAAAAATATATTCACAGGCTTCGACATTTGGTTCTGCAAAAAGAGGTCCGCTTTTAGTGGTAAGAAAAACTTAATTTTACATAAATTATTTACAAGTTTAATTCTTTGGGATTCGTATAAACAGCACTGCCATAATACATGATCCAACTCCTCAGAAGCTGAGTTACACTTACAACTGGGATCATCAATAATATTTACACGATGAAGAGAGGCAGCTAAGTTGTAATGATTCAGTGAAATATTAAAGCAAAACATAAAATTGTGTTAATTCATGAAGCTGTTTAATCACCGGTTGAAATCCAGAGATATGTTACTCACGTGTATGTTACTCGCATGTGTATGGTTGGTCTAAGACAATTCCGAACAATGGGAACACACACGAGTTCCTCTCCGATCGCCAGCCGCCATTCGTACGTTTTCGGAACGGGGATTAACACTTTACCTACAGGGAGTCAATTAACCCGTTACGCTGGAGGGACGTGCTGTGCACACCGATTGTTGACTGTCTCAAAACGTGCACACAACGTAAGTGCACAGCATGTTGCCCGATTTTGCTGTGAAGTGCCTTTGTGCCGGTGTGTCTGACGCTCGTTCGCGTCGATTAATTGCTAGAGCAACCGGCTAACGGGTTTCTCGAACGACCGTGCCGTATCGAGGAGAAGCTTAATCATTTCCTTTCATATTTTATCGAGAATAAATTTAACGAGTAATCGATCGACTGCTACGGCAACGATTAACAGCCGTTCTCGTAAAAAAATCGAAATTTTCTGCATTCCGACGTACGCTTTCTATTCGAATTTTCCGTCCTATCGTAACGAGTATCGCGACGAGATAAGAACGCGCCTATCGCAGCCGTTTCCCCGGTGACTTTGAAGAATCGGTCGAGCAACTCGCATCGTTCGAACCCGGAGTAACAGATGAGAAGAGTCGCAACCGAAGGTGCGTCTCGCACCGGCTCGGAATCGCGCCGCGATCCTCGCGAAGATTTCCAATTAGTTGCGTCTAGCAGCGTCGTCTTGTAACGACGCTGTTCGTCGGCGAAACGCGCGGTAAAGTGTTCGTTAGGGAGCGAACGGCGAGAGGAGGAGACAGTACGGAGAGAGAAAAGAGAGGGATCCAAGGGGAGAGGGTGAGACGGTGAAATCGCAAAAATTACTTGACAGCTAGGAACGGTGGAAATATTTTAATTCTTTTCCCCGAACGCTCCCCGCACTCGAGATAATTGCCATTTGCGCCAATAAAGCCGGAATCTCGGGAGTTCCTCGTGCCCATCCCTCCTGTTCGTCACTGGTGTTTCCCCTTTTTCCCTTTCTTCTCCCTATCCACCCCACCCTGCACACACTGTCTCTCTCTCTCTCTCTTTTTCATCTTCTCCAGGTTTCCTGGTCGCGCACACCTCTCCACCCCCTGCCGTGTTTTCTCCCCTTCTCGTCGAATCGCGTTCAGTCTTTCTTTCCTCGTTGCTCTCTCCTTCCTTTCTTCCCTTTCGTGTTCCTCCTTTCTTTCATTCTAGCCGTTCACCGTTCCTTTCTCGCCGGCTGTCGAGAGATCTACGATCGTCGGTTAACGACCTCTCTCGCTCTTTCTCTCTCTTTCTCTCGCTCCAGCTCCCTTTTTCTCAGGCAACTCCGTCTGTCGATCGTCGAGAGATATTAGCGAGGATTTCTTTAATTCCTGCGAGGCGAGACGAGGCCAGACGAACCGACGAGAAACAAGGAGGGACGCGGCTGGGCGGCAGCGTGCACACGATCGTACCGTTCCCGGTCCTCGATCGAAGAAATGTCGTCGATGCTACAGACTATCAACTATAGCACCCCTGGCCAACACACGGCCCGCGGGCCGCAAGAGGCCCGCCGAGCGATTTTATATTTCTATTCGTTCTGTATTGAACATTACACTTATTTATTAAACGGAATAGTTGGGTATACATTTCACATTCGTTGTGATCGTCGTTACGTTTACTTGGAATAGTCTTTCGCACGCACCGCATATACTGTTCACCTTATGTAGTTTATCCGTAGACTGTCTAACCGCGTTACGGATTTCGGTGTATCCTCAGTGTATAGATCGGCTCGTTAATGGCTATTCGGTAACGCCGACTAACGCGCGATCTAGTGTACAGGTGTTTATCTAACACTATTGAAACTTTTGTTTCTCGTTGTATGTATACAAAAAATATTAAATAAAACAACTAAGTAAAGTATACGATATTTGGTCCCCTCAGGGTTTCAAATCCATTTACCAATCTTCCTTTCTTTCCACTCTCTATCGCCAAATTTCAGCCTATTTCAGCCTAATTTTGGCAACAACGCGCGCCAGTACCCAGGCAGTCACCGCCTGGCGTATGCTGTATACCCATGCGGTCACCCATCCAAGTACCAATCACGTCCAACGCTGTCAAAAAATATGAAATAATAATACGCAAGTGCGGCTACTAACTCCAGTTCCATATTCGATATCCAAGAACGCCAAATGTTATTGAAGGACTCTGTAAATTTAAAGTGCGGCCCGCTGTTGCGTTACGCGTCATCAAAGTGGCCCGTGAAACTGTTCGCGTTGGCCAGTCCTGGACTACAAAATAGTTCCGCGACGAAGTGGCTGTTCGAAATCGTCGGGCACAAACCAGGAAAAACTTTCGGGCGCGTACGAACGGGAAGGGAAAATTGATTTTCGCGCCGATCGATCGATCCATTAAATAAATCCCTTTCGTTTTATCCGTTTTTTGTAATCGCCGAGTCGACGGTCAATTCGATACTCGGTCGAGCTCGCAGAAAAATAAGTGTCCTAGCCGAGGGATTAAAAGCTGCGGCGACTGGGTAATATGAAATTGGTCGGGGGAACATCGAATTTTCGAGCGGATACCGCGTTAACGACGCCCCGTTTTCTCCGGAAAAGTTTCCTGGCAGTCTCGTTCGACCGTTCGCATTACTGCAATAATGTCGGGAAGTACCGTGCGAGAGGGAGAAGGGGTGAACAGACAACGGTTCCGGTGGTAAACGTTCGAAAAAGAGACCGCCGCGGGCTATACACCGATATTCGCGATATCCACCGGTGATTCGTGAAATTACGCGATTAATATTCGCGACCGGAAGCAGCCGCTGCTCGTTTAATTAAACCGTCCCGACGAACTTACGACGAACGGGGACCCGCGTTATTATAGGCACAGGCGGGTATCGCGGGTATCCACGGGTTTCACGAGTACCACGGGTCCGAGAACAGATCGATCAGAGTACAACGAGCTGCGACCCGACGCATCGTTCCTATCAATTTATCGAACCTCGATTATTACGCAGCTGTAAACAACGGGTCGCCAAACGAGCTAACTATTCTCAACTCTGTATATCAAATACATACGTGGGGAATCCACTCACGATCGGCGCGGAAAAGGCCAAGGGATTGAAATAATCGTTAACACGCATATGTAACGAACACAATTTTATTACCAGATTTAACACATTACAGTTGCACAACAGTTCAGCGAATTAGTAATTTCTCCGGGACAAGATTTTGCTTACTGTAGGATATTATAACTGGACTACGGATTTTATGCATTTGTGTAAAAAATTTGTTGGTGCGGTTTACAACAGGAGAACAATTAAGATATATACAAAATGTACACTATTTTCTACGAGTTGAAATTATTCAAGAATTAATTAAACGTGTATCTGGCTCCCACCTTTTGCAATTTTTATTTTGCATAAGATCCACGGTCTTGTTATGGTTGATGATCGAATATACTTTTCATACTGTACAGCGAAATAAACCTCAGTGTGAAGAGAATTGTTGCATATAACACGATATAGTGAACGATGAATGGCTCGATGAATGTCTATTCACTTTGGCACTGAAACTATTATTCACAATATTATTTGCATTATTAAATATGTCGGTATCTAATTAATTACTACAATTTAAGTATTGCATGAGTAATTACATCACAATTTCATATCCACAAAAACAAAAGAATCATACAGGAAGGGATTATTCTAGCTCGGAAGCAATGTTGCATTTCCAACTTAAAATAGCTCCGACTGCAAAGGATTAAAAAAATCCCTTTCCTGTTCTGCACGTTTTTGACTGTGCATTTCGTTGTACGTACACTTCAACGATAACTATGGAGGATGTTGGTAAAACAAACGCTGTTAGCGAATATTGTTCCGAGAGGAAACGTCTTGCGAAAGAGCTGAAATGTTAATGAAGTCGAATCTTGTTTACGTATTTCGGATCGCGATCCACAGGACGGTGAATAGAGAGCGTTGTCGGTTCTCCTCGCGCACCCCGTACGCTTTTTATCATTTAATTAACTGATTTATTTGTCATGTTAACTTCTCGCTTTGGCCGACCCCGTGTCCCCTGCATTATTAATCTGTCTGCGCTATCTCTTCCATTCGTCCGTCTCCTCTCCGGTTTCTCTCTCTCTCTCTCTGTGATCCCGTGTCCCAAGGGAGAAGAGGAAACACGACGTCCCATTAATTTTTATAAGCTACCAGTTGCTGGACGCGGAAACGAGCCGAGACCGTGACAGGATTGCGCGCGCATCGATCCGTTCGAATCTCCGGTGCCTGTCTGTTTCTGTTGTCGCGCCGGCAAACCGAGGTGACTAAGGTCGATGCCGTTGATTAGATCTCGAAGCGTCAGCGCGATAAAGGCGTGGATGCCGGCGAGAGGCTCGGTTTAGAATCGGACGGACAGACAGGCAGACATACAGACGGAGCATCGAGAGCGCGGAGAGCGCATCGCGCCGCGCCGCGTCTCAAACAGAAATCAGAATCCGTCTACCAGTTAGTTAGGCGCCGACGTATTTCGGGATAATTAGTAATTACGGCAACCGACGGAGATTCGCAAATCTGCCGCCGCGCCGGTGAAACGGCAAAACCGAGACCAGGAACGAGGTAACCGTCTCGGGACGGCTGGCAAGTCGCATTTTCGGATTCTGCGAACTTAGAAACTTTTGCGTTCGCACTTCCCTTCGCTCTTACCAGATAGCGTTATCTGGACGGTGCACACTGGGGCATTTTGACCAAAAAGCTGGTCAACATTCTATTTTTATACAATGGTCAAGCTAGTCAACATTTTATACAATGTACTGCCAGTCAATAATAGCATTTGCCTTTTGTACCTAAATGGTTTGCGAATTAAAATACGGTACAGATCCAATTCTTCTCCAGGATCGAGACTCCAATGGTTGTCTCGGCCTACACTATTACTTTAGTTTAGAATTTGCATTCTTCTTTTTTTTTCTTTCACGCACAGCAGGTATAATTTAGTGTTTATTGCTATTACTTGACTGTTTTTTGAAAATATTTTACATAATATATTAATTTACAGACGCAACGTCGACAATTTTTTGAATTGCAAGATTGCTTGTTTTTATCAATTGATCGAACCTGTGCGCCGAAAACATACATTTTCTATAAAATTGTTACGATTTTTGCGAATATCTCGAAAACGATCGACAAAGTTTAATATTTATCGTGGTTCGTTTGAACAATTCGAACCCCGATCGTATTTTCTTTCTCGTGGTCGCGTCTCTCCGCGTTTCCCGCTTTTTGCTCGGCTATCCACAAAGGATAACATCACGCGGTAACTATTACTCAGCCGACAAAGAGATCGGATCTCGCGCAAATAAATAAATCAAATCGAATGAATCCGTAGCGAGAAGAGGAGAGAAGGGGATCCGAGCAGAGCGGCGCACGGTGTTAGGAGAGCAAACGGGTAAATAGCGAAATAAGTGACTGGCCTTGCGCGGGGGAGAATCGGGAGAGAATAGGGGAAGAGAGAACAGGGAGCGAGCGGGGGATGCGCGTGCTCCGTGATTCAGACCGATTCCCCTTTCCGCTTCTCGAGTTACATCGACGTTTCCCGAAAGCGGCGTACAACAGCTGGCAAAACCGAGACCTCTGGCTATCGACATCATCGTCGTCACCATCAATGTCACGTCGCGCGTCGGGTCGGGTCCCGTCGTAGCCGGGAAACAGGAGGAAAAGTCGTAGGGCGCTCGTATCGTGTGACCGTACGTTTGCCCAGCCGTTTCTTTCTCGCGTCTCCCGTTTCACCAGCTAAATTTTCTATGCTCCCTTCTTCTTTATTAAACATTTCATCCCCCAACACTTGTAACGTATCTGTTTCGCATGACGAATTAGAAATTTCGTCAGCTTGTTCATTAACCCTCAGCATTCGAGTGGTGACTCAGAGTCACCGCTAAAAATTGCTGTACCATTATTCATAGTATAGGATTTCTTAGATTCCTCGTACGAAGAAAATTAATCTATGTCGGAAGAAATGTTTAATTGTTAAGTTACATTGGCTCCGACTGCGAAGAGTTAAATCTTTCGCTATTGTGGAGCGAATGTTGCTAATCTAGCTCTCATTCCAGCGCTGCCTCGTTAGAGTTCCTATACGGAGAAAAATCATATACAATGGAATTATTCTAGGTCGGAAGAAGCGTTTAATTTTCAAGTTAAAACGGCTGCAAAGAGTTAATTGTTTCGCTAGTGTGGAGCGAATATTGCTGATCTAGGAATGAAGCTGTACACAACCGTCAACGGTCATCTCAGAACTTCCTCATTTGGTTGCTTATAGGGAGCTTGCGATTTTTAGATGGCAACGCATACCAAGTCGCTTTTAGCGCTCGGTGGATACAGATCCGAGCTGTGCCTCTATTCCCCTCGAATCCATCGCGTTTTCGTAACGAATGCGAGCAGCGCGAAGAAACATTTATTATAGCTTACGTCGCACCCTCGGCCCGACGTTTCTCCCTTCGTCTCGCTCTCCCTCCCCTTGTTCCACGGATATTTGTACATATGTAGTTTGCAGCGGGCTGCAATTGGATATTTTTGGAGCGGGCTCCAGCGGAGTCGGACGACAATTTGTGGGCTCGCAGGGACTCCGCGAACCAACGGGGGGCAACGTTCACTCTTTTAACCCCGTTTCCGAACGGTCTCGGCTTGCTCGCGTGCTAGTATTACCGGGGAAAGTGATAAAACCGAGGGACAACACGATCCTTGTTGCGACAACGAACTCTGCGCGGTTTCTCGCAGCCGGATATCGAATTGCAGTCCGAGGACAGGGTGTCGCACGCGGTTATTAATCACCTAGTCTTATAACATCGAGCCAGGCAAACATTTCAAACCTGAAAAGAAAATTAAATCTTGTACGACGATTACGATCTGGAACGACAACGACCATCTTGAACGACAACGACAATCTTGAAGGACAACGACAATCTTCAATGACAATGACAATCTCAATCAACAACGACAATCTTGAAGGACAACAGTAATCTTCAACAGCAACGACAATCTTGAACGACAACGACAATCATGAACAACAATAGAAATCGTGAACGACAACAGAAATCTTGAAAGACAACAGAAATGTTGAACGACAACAACAATCTTGAAGGACAACAGAAATCTTGAACGACAACGACAATCTTGAAGGACAACGACAATCTTGAATGACAATGACAATCTCAATCAACAACGACAATCTTGAAGGACAACAGTAATCTTCAACAGCAACGACAATCTTGAACGACAACGACAATCATGAACAACAATAGAAATCGTGAACGACAACAGAAATCTTGAAAGACAACAGAAATGTTGAACGACAACAACAATCTTGAAGGACAACAGAAATCTTGAACGGCAACGACAATCTTGAACGACAACGACAATCTTGAACGACAACTACAATCATAAAGGACAACAAAAATGTTGAACGACAACAACAATCTTGAAGGACAACAGAAATCTTGAACGGAAACGACAATCTTGAACGACAACGACAATCATGAAGGACAACAAAAATGTTGAACGACAATAGAAATCTTGAACGACAACGACAATCTTGAAGGACAACAGAAATCTTGAAAGACAACAGAAATGTTGAACGACAACAACAATCTTGAAGGACTACACAAATCTTGAACGGCAACGACAATCTTGAACGACAACGACAATCCTAAAGGACAACAAAAATGTTGAACGACAACAACAATCTTGAAGGACGACAGAAATCTTGAACGGAAACGACAATCTTGAACAACAACGACAATCCTGAAGGACAACAAAAATGTTGAACGACAATAGAAATCTTGAACGACAACGACAATCTTGAAGGACAACAGAAATGTTGAACGACATCGAAATCTAGAACATAAAAAATTTCGAACAATAACGCCTATCTCGAAGGACAACTAAATTCCAGTCGATTTACCCGTAAAATGACTGAAAGTACGAGGTCCAGGAAATACACGATATTTGCCCGACCTAACCCGATAATATCGCTGGAGTCGAATAATGCGTTAAAGTTCCCATGAGATACGGGAGGCTAGTGGTTTCGCAACAAATTCAGATATCAGTTGCGTGGCGTGCTATGCATTAACCGTTGCATTTTACGGCTGCGCGGTGCTCTCTAATCTCGTGTGTAACTTCGCTTTGTGCCGGAGTATTTAAATGTTAATGTAACCACTTGAACAATCAATTCGCCGTGCGCGCTTTGTAGTTCCTTGAACCACACGGCGTACGGCGGTGTGCATTTCCCTCTGTCCCCGTTGCTTTAGTGGCAACTCACGAGCTAAACTAATAAATTTATGAAAAAAATCTTCGAGCTCGAAGCGAATCGAGAACTTCTCTACGGTAGTCGTAGGAAGCGTAGACGAGCAGGGCGTGGTCCGGTCGTAAATCAAATTGACCGAGGAAAGACGAACCGAAACGATTTAAACAGCCGTAAAGAGGGCGACGAACGACCAAACACGATGTTTTTGTTTCGCGGTCGCGGGCGACGCGACACGAGTTATCAGCTACTGGAGACAAGAATGAAAAATCATCTCGACACCCTCCCACCCATGACCCGAATATATCGACGACGTTAAGCTGTAAAGCCTGTTTCACGGTAGCGGCTACAGCTGGAACACGTTTTCCCCGCGAGAACGCGGGAACGATAAAACTCGTGGTAAGATGTTGCTCTCGAGTCTGAAGGAACCTTGGTATCCGAGACGACGAGGGAGAGGAAGAGCGAGAAAGAGGGAGATTAGAGAAGGGTAACCCGAGGCGGTTTTACTCGCCGGTTCACCCTCTTTTTGCCCCGTGTTGACGAGCAATCCGGCAGGCGAAATCTCGCTCGCGTTTATTCCGACCCGCGTTTCTTTTTTCGTCGTTTGATCCGCTTCGAATCTTTCCGCGCCGTGCCCCGTGCTATCCGTTCGATCCCCAGCGATGATTGTTCGTTCGCTTGTCTCCTCGTTAACCGTTTCGCCGATCCCGCGATTCCCGCATTTGTCGCCGCAAACCAATCGCCAGTCTGGAGATTAACTGCTAATGGAATCGAGCAACTTGCTGAGTGGGCGTGGCTTCGCCGCTCTCGATGCTCGCCGGGGCCAGGAGCACTGCCCCACGGGGCCATCGACCACGATGTAGGGTCCATTTATACTAGACAGACCGCTGACCGATAATTCGCCTAAGGAGTTGCGAGGTCCATAAAAACCTATGTTTTGTACCACGCAAAGGGTCCGGAAAGAGACGTCCGCGTCCCTATCCCTTAAGCTTTGTTTGTCTGTCTGTCCATGTATTATAACTGGACCTTTAGCTGGCTAATCACGGGTACGCGAAAGTAGCAAGATTTTCATCTGCGAAGAATCCCTGGAGCGTCGAATCACAAGATAATCGAGGATTGAAAATCGAGATTAACTGCTAATTGAATCGAGCTAAGTGGGCGTGGCTTCGCCGCTCTCGATACTCGCCGGGGCCAGGAGCAATGCCCCACGGGGCAGTGAAAAAATGGGGGATGGGAGCCAGCTGGCCAATCGAGGGTCCGCGAAAGTGGCAAAATTTTCATCCGCGAGAAATCCCTTGAGCGTCGACGCGCAAGATAATCGAGAACTGAAAATGACTCGGGGAACAGATTTCCAGGGCGCGTCCTCTTATTATTCGCGAGTTCTCCTGTTCCGCGGGAGTGTACGCGATAATGGAAGGTACGAAGCCGGGCTCGTCGAAATTAATTTGACGCGATTCGAGGTGGTGTCGCGAGAACGGGTGCTCGGGGGTTGCAGGGTGTGTGTACGTGTGTGCCGTGAGCGGGGTGCAGGGAGGCCTGCGACGATTATACACTTGTGCATTCGTTAAGCCCACTTTATTTAATGATTTCGCGTTCGAATATAGTTACTGAATAAGCGGTCTCTGCCGCCTCCTGCCTCCCTCAGCTCGTAATAAAGACGATAAATGCATCCGCGACGCGAAGCGAGGCGAGCAAGTAGCGCCCCGTGGCGAAACACGCCCGACTCCTTCTTCTTCTATTCTCGGTTTCTCGTTTCCCGTTCCCAGGTGACGGTAATCGGGACGACCTATTTCCCGACCGCGCGATACTCCTCACTGTGGGCCGCTCGTTTCGTGCCTCTGCTCGATCTCAGTCCTCTCCGGACCTCTTGCTCTTCGTGGTCGTAACCAGAGACACATCGCGCGAAACTCTCAAAGTTCTTTCGAGCCCTAGTCAATGAAATCCGGGTCGAATCCGAACGAACACGGATAAACCGCGCACCAATTCTCCACGAAATTTCTTCCATCGATCTTTAATCATCCGCATTGCTCATTCAAAACGTTTCTCCTCCGCTTTTTCTACGGTTAATGCTTTTAGCTCCGTTTTCTGTAGCTCTCGACTACCCTCCTCTCTCCCTCAGCCTTCCCCTTTCCATCCCCGACAAGATAGCGGGTGAATTAACCGTTCGAGTGGCGCGGGTCATTTCAGAAATCTGATCGAAACTGCTTCGTACACGTACAGTTTCCGACTCGCTATTATTAGGTTGTTCGGAAAGACATTTCGCGTTTCGTGTAAGGATGGCATTGCTTCCATTTGTTATTACTTTACCGCGGATCTTCGTGCAAAATGTCCATATTGTCCCTGAATTGCAACTCGAGTGAATTGGAAGTTCATTTTCTTTCTTAAAGTGTTTGAAATATTTAAAAAAATGTGACTATATTTTTATATTTCGCTACTGGTTTTACCTTTTTTAATTACACCTACTCATTTTCGTCGCAAATGCACAAAATCTGTCCATTTGAAATTGATCCATATAACATTGACATCTACAAGTAACGGAATGGTATATTTATTTCTGGAAAGCTGGGTCAGATTGACTCGAGCAAAGGATAAGGGAAATGTCATGAAACTTATAGGAATGATAAAAAATTGGCTTTTATTTTCCCTTGAGAGGACGAAATGAATTTTCGAACGACCCAATAGACTGTAACGTAAAATAAGCTCGATCGGAAAAATTCTTTCCGTTTCCAGAAGAAGAACGAATAATCTTTTCAAGATCCCTGTTTGATTGTACGCGATGAAGCTGGACAAAGGTAACCCGATCGAAGTTAAATTGAAAAATTATACGGTAAAAGGATCGAAATCTCCATAGAGTCGAGGGTCGGAAGAAGCGGCACCGTTCAAATTAAATTTCGCAACAGACGCGAACGTGTCGCGATCGGTTTGAAAAGATTCGTGGGGCGGCGAGGCAGGCCGAGGGTTAAATGGTGCGTTTAGGTTGCAGTTGGTCGCACAAAAGGTTGCGCAACTTCGTCTCATACGTCCGTTCGGACCATGATCGCTTGTCTATTCGTGTTTATCCGTAGCACGGTTCTGTCGTAAACTCTGTCGTACTGCGGGTAGAACGTGCGACGCATTCGAACGAAACTGAGGAGAACCGAACCGAACCGCCCGTCTGTTTTCTACGACTTTGGCGTAGCTTCGGACCGGAAATATTGAACGAATCGCGGGATACAAGTCCGGAAAAATAGATAGATCTCTCGCTACGTGACTCTCGAGTACGAGTCTCGTTGCTTCCTCGTGCCGGAAGTTTCGAGAACTTTACGCCCGAGCGTGCACTAACGCGGAAATACGATTCCTCGAGTATTTATCCTTCGATTTTTCCAATATCAATTTTCCTCCTTTACAAATAGACCGCGGAACTCTATGCAAAATATAAATGTTTTGCATTAATTGTGGGTAGCAGGAATAACATAAAAATTGATTTCATCCCTTAACGATTTTGTCACATTCGAAGCAACATTACAGAATTCCTAAATTCTCGTTTTATATTTCACCCAATTTCTTCGTAAATGCAGAAAGATCCGCAGACTGTTTATAAGGATTCGGATTCCAGTGCAAATAAATGAATGGGAAAAGAAAAATGTTCCTTCTTAGGGAAACGAAGCGATTAGTTTCGCAAACCAATGTACTCCACGAGCGATCTACGTAAACCGGATCTTGTTCCGGACGATCAAGGCCGGTATCGATAAATTCTGAGGGTAGAGTTTCAAGCCGGAGAGACCAGACACGACGTACCCTTTCCACGGAGGAATATCCATAGAAAGGATGCGAGGAAGGCTGTCGCGCTGGATGAATATTCAGTCGACGTCGACGGTGCCGCGTCGTGCTTTCGAATATTCAGCGTGCGCGGGCCCGAGCGCGAATCCCGCGTACGCGCGCAACCCTCAAACACCGATCCGCGGGAACACCTTCCCTGTATCCACCCGGAAGCCCGGTTCGTCCTCTAATCTTCGGACAAATCCCACGAAACTCGACAAATTTCCAGGGTAAGTTCGGCTGACCCTAGACTCTTATCTCTGTTAGACTTGGTTCGCTCGATGCCCTCGTAGCTACCGGTATACATATGTAATCAAAGAATCTTTGCGGTCGTATGTCCAGTAGGGATCTCTGTTTCACGTGTATGTAAAAACACGTGCTACGTGAACCGTGTAGTAAGAATTTAAAGATCCGTGAATACAGATCCGTGTACACGTTCGAGTCATAGACATATAGAGATAGACTGAACCGTCTTACAAGCGAGTTGAAGTCCACAATGGCGGCACGGGTTACAAAGATTGACTTCAATTAAAAAGAGAGTGCTATGCACCCCGGCTAATGGTCTCTCACTGTTTGTAACCCGCGCCGCCATTGTGGGCTTCAGTGCTTCGTTCAGGCCGCGCAGTCTATCTGTATATGTGTATGGTTCTAGTCCGACAACTGATGCGTTATTGTTTTTCGATCAACTTCTTTTTGCTCCGTCTACACGGATTCGTATTCCGTATCATAGTATTAATGTTACAATTATGCACGTATTATTATTATTATACAATATTAGATCGTTGTATTCACGGATCCTTAATTTCCTACTACACGTTCAAAACCGCGATCTCTAATGTTCAGACTTCCTGGACAACGATTCTATTCCGACAAACCCGGGAAGGATGTAAAAATGATCCCGAGAGGCTTCCAAAAGAGATTTCGCGGATGGAGTAGACTGCGTTAGAAAAATATGAGCGATACGAAGAATCTGGTGGAATCTCGCAAGCTCTCCCGACAGGTGGGACGCGAGACGAGCGCTACGGGGATGGCGAAGCCTAAATGGAGCTCTCGGGAAACTGGGGTTTAACGACGGGCCGGGAAACGGAGACGCGCGGATGGAAGACGCGCAGCCGGAGGATGAAGAGGTCGACTAATCGGATCAAGGCCCCCGGTATGTGTCGACGCTTCGAGTACGCGTCGCTGCTCGAAACTCGCAAAGTACTTCGATCCTTGCCGCCACAAGCTTTGCCGGCATAGTTTCCGAATTACGTTGTAATCGCGTTAACGTTCCATAGCGCACCGCGCCATACCGTTCCGCGTCTTCGTGGGCCACGCGCATTCCGCGATGTTTCCGCGTTCTCGGTCCGATTCGGAGGATCTTCCGCACACCGATCCGGAGCCGGAGCTAGCACGCTTCCACCACCAAATACTGTCGTGGGACGCAACTATAGCCGACATGACCAGAAATTGTACCATCGTCTTGGCTATCCACGGATAACTAAGGAAACTACTATCCCTCGAACCACCCCGCGCACAGAAACTAAAGAAACTACATTCCCTCGGAGAGCTCTAGGCAAGACGAACATCGAAACCACGCCCCTCGGACATTTTACACGGAAAAAAAAAATAACTACGCCCCCCGAGACGCTATCCACAAAGAGAGCATCGAAACCACACCCCTTGGGCACTCTATACTCGGAAAGCAAAAATAACCACGCTCCCAAAAGACTCTCTACGAAAAGAGCATCAAAATCACGCCCATCGACCAATCTATACACGGAAAAGAAAAGTAACCACGCTCCCTAGAGACATTTTACACAATGAGAGCATCGAAACCACTCCCCTCGGGCACTCTATATACAGGAAAAAATAAATACGCTCCCTCAAGACATTCTACACAAAGAGAGCATCGAAACCACGCCTCTCGGTCCACACTATGCACAGATAGTCAGAGACACCACGCCCCTCAGGCACTCTATACACAGGAGCAAAATATAACTTCGCTCCCACGAGACTCTATCCACACAGGGAGCATCGAAACCACGCCCATTCGGCACTCTATACACAGGAAGAAATAGCTACGATCCCTTGAGACATTCTACACAAGGAGAGCATCGAAACCACTCCCCTCGGGCACTCTATATACAGGAAAAAATATAACTTCGCTCCCTCGAGACGCTATCCACAAAGAGAGCATCGAAACCACGCCCATTCGACACTCTATACACAGGAAGAAATAACTACGCTTCCTTGAGACATTTTACACAAAGAGAGCATCCAAACCACACCCCTCGGGACATTGGGGCTTCGTTTTTCAAGGAAATCCCTTCAGAACTAATGCGAGAGCGACGAGGAATCGAAAGTTTTCTATTTTTGTGGCATAGTTCCTATCGAAGCTGTGCCCCCATGGGCAATTCCGAGTGCTCGTTGCCTGTGCCTGGGTCGTCCCAACGCGTCGCCTCGAATCTGGTTACGGCCGGAGCGAAACCACCGCGATTCCGTATGCAAGACGCTGCTTCGGCCTCGTATGGCCACCATCGAATCAAAAATTCGTGGCTGTTCGAGGTCCGCTACGATCTTCGAAGATGCTCGACGGTCGTGCAGAGTCGTAAACTGTCGAGTCGAATGAAATTTTCCATTTAAATGTTTACGATAGCGATACAGAAATCTGCGTCGCGGATCCGTGAAAATGCGAATTCTCCATAAGGAATTAAACAGCACCAAATTTCACTTGATAATCGGATAGAATAAATTTCGCGAAACGACTTTAAGTCTAATCTGGATCCTAACGGAACGGACTCGTACCTCGAGGGGTTCGCTTTAACTGCGTAGAAAATCTTGAGTATGCGTTCGCAGTTCGTTTCGCCGTCGCCGAGACAGCTAAATTCGTTCACATATTTTGGATCCTACCTTGAACCCGGCATAATTAAACGTGTACCTAATTTCTCAACCGAGCGACAAACGGATTTCGAACATTTTCCATCGAAGAACAAGCAAACTGCTGGAAAATTAGTGTTAGAACGACGACGTCTCACTGGCCGAGGACTAATTGGCTCCGGAGAAAATGCAAAACTCGATTCGACTTTTGAGCCGACTTTCGGGCAAGTTGACGGCGCGTCGGGTCGACGGAACAGAAACGGAAAAACGACGGTGTCTGGGTCGGGTCTCGGAGTCTCTCGCGGCGGAGGGTTGCTCGCGAAGCGTAGAGTTCGTGGGGGTGTGCGAAGGTGGTTGGAGGCTCGCGCAGAAAAGCATGGACTGTCCTGTGCGAGCGGCGGTGGTGCGTTGAATGTGGCGCATTCATCGAGAAGAGGCTGCGGGGGCTCGTGGCCTGGCGGAGGCCGCGCCGGCCCGAGAAAAACCGGAAAGATAGCATCGCCGTTTGAAACGGTTCAAAAGGAAGCGAGAAACCGCTCGTCGCTTGCCCGACCCGTCCCACCCACCCGCTGCGAGATCGCGTTTCGATATCTTTGAGCGAGCGCGTAAAATTAATCCGAATTTTCTATCCTTCCGCGTGGCGTCCGGCGCGGGAACGAGCGGTCTCACGCTTCGTTACGCTTCGTTAGCGTCCGCGTACGCCACGGTTTCGGTTTCGGTTTCGACAATGATCAGCGATGCACGCGCGCGACCCAATGAAATATTCGTCGTGGTCGACGCGGAGGATCGATCGCGCCGTCATGTCACGCTGTACCACGCCGCGGCGGTAAACGCGTTCGTATAATTAAAATAAGTCGACAGCCTCGCGCAGACCGGTCAAACATATACGCAAACATTTGCTCGAGGCTTTATTTGGAGATTCTTTATTCCTCGGTTGGCTCGCGACCCGCCTCATCGACTCAACCCGTCCCGCTAATTAGATCGGTATTAATTAACGCGCGTCGTGCGTCGCTGCCGTTCTACGTTTCTCGCGGTTGGAAAAATCTTTTTATTCGCAGCTAACCGAAATTCATTTCAGGACGAGGATGCTGATAAGGCAACCAAATTGGCTACTTTCTCGACTTCCTTTAATTTTCCGAAGGTTCATTGCTGTTTACGAAAAATATAAGAAAATCAGGTGGCAAGGTCTATTTAAGGGCAAAAATTATTTCCACTTTTTTTCCGTGACAGTTCCCTACTCTGGTCTCCGGTGAAGGATTTAAGAGGTGTTTCGATATTACGATTAATAGGATGCGGGCGGATCACTATCATTTGACCGCTTCGTTGGCACGTGTAAGCATAATTTCCGTTAAGACTACCATTTGTATTCATCATTATTTCACAGATAATAAACTACCTATTTAAATGTGACTTGCATCGTTGTCACATCGAATTGCAACATTGTAATACCAAATTGTAAAGCGAAATGGACCCATCTAAGGGCCTAAAGAGCTTCAATAAAGAAAACCTAAAATTGTTCTTCTTTGCTGCTTTAAAAATCGTTTCGCTAGACGTATACATAGGCGATCGACGCGTTAACGGGTCGGTAAATCCTGTTCGGTCCGTCTATGGTCCCGACCACCGCTCGCTCCTTTTCAAGATCGGCAAGAGCGACGATCTCAGCGTGATCGGCTCCTGTACCGAGAGAATCGCGACATTGCACGGCCGAGCGAATTTCATTGGCCCGATGAACGCGCCATTTCGAACGAAACACGCGACACCGATCAGAGTTTTGCGGTCCGCGTGATTCGTCGGCGTCGGATCGTCGACTCGCAAAGCCTCCCGGTGATTTCGACGAGCGACAGGAGGGAGAGAGAGAGAGAGATAGAGGGACCGATCTGTTGACGCGTCGACCACTGGCGAGAGAAAAACAGACAGCGTGGCAGAGAGACAAACGGAGGACGGGTAACAGAAAAGGGGGAGCCGTTTCGAATTAAACGAATAGGCAGTCGACGCGTTAGTGGGCTAACAAGCATTTGGTTACTCGAAAGGCAATTCGCGTGCAGTCGATTAAACGATGCGTCACAGCCGCGTCGCCCGCTCGACAATGTAACCGCGGAGAGGATCGTCCGGATGCCGAACGGCACGGCCAATCTGCGTTCTTCGTTCGAATTTCCACGATTTCGATCGAAATACGCACCCCTTTACCTCGACGATCTCCATAGGCTGCATATGCGAATCGGCGACGAGGAAATAAAAGGGCGACGTTGTACTGTATGCGTTTCGAACAGCCAGTCGCCGGATGACATTGTAAATATCGGTCGTAACTTTTTACGAAGCCAGAAATTTCGGGACGTTGTGGAAATACGATCGCCGAACCACCGGGCGCCGCGACGTCACGGGACGCGCGACGCGGTCGGTGTTTATGCCAACAGAAACTTTTCCGAGCTAATGCGCAAAAACCGGAAGTTGAACGGACGCTCGCTCGTCGATGCTTTCATCGGGTTACGAGCACCGTAAAAATCTCGTTAAACCCTGTTTAAAGTTCTTAGCGCGCCGGGCTCCGCACAATAGTGCGATAAACGCATATAAACACCCGTAGTTTAATTATCAGAAGTAAGTTTCGCTGGTGAGTTATCGACCGACAGCTTCTTGCATCGACGTTGTTTTCCTCGTTTTCGGGGGGGAAAGTGAAAAGCTGCGCGAGAAAAGGGAGGAAAGAAAAACGAGGATCGTTGCTCGCGGCCGCGATAATCGTTTATGGCCGTACGCTGCTTCTCGCCCGTACTCTCTCTCTCTCTCTCTTTCTCTCTTTTGCTGTGCTTTCCTCCCTCGTTTTGTTTCACCAGACTTTTTCTTCGGCCGTCTCTTTGTTTGACGCGGAACCCGCGAGCACGCGCCGGAGCATAAGCAAGCGTGCTACGGTATGATGTGGTCGTGGAACGCGAGCGGGCACAGCTTCCAATTGTTTTTACAAGTCGCTCAAACGGCTGCCGGAGCGTTGATTCGCTTCTCACTTTCTCTCTTCACCCACCTCTTACATGTACATCTCTCTCCTTCTCTTTTACTCTCTGTGCATCAACGTCGAGAATCACCGCGGAACGAGCAATTCCGACGGCCACCGCTGGACCAGGATCATCCACCCCCGCAAATCTTTCTCTCTCGCGCAACCAACGAGCATTGCCACCGTCGTGGACATAAAAAATACGAGCCGCTACACTTTCTTCAAAGCTGCGTCAAAAGTCGATAAAACGAAGTTTCTTCTTTTTCTTCTGCGATTAGCGATATGGATTGGAGAAATTTCAGAATCGATATACAGAGAGGAGCAACAACTTTGTCCACCTTGAATATTACCGTTACTCACGATAACATAAAAAAATTAGATACAGGGTGAGTCTCGTAACACGACTACTTCAAATAACTCCTAAGTTATTTGTTGCTCGGAGAAGTTTAACAATGTGACTAAAAATTGATTCGAACAACATATAACTTGGAAGTTACTTGAAGTGATCATGTCAAAAAATTCATTCTGCATTCAAAAGTTGCATATGGTGTACAGAGGGAAATGTTGCGGTACAAACAGTTTCTGTGTGCGCGAGGGTGTGTCGGAGATTTCCAGGTCACCTTGCGTATGCATTTTGTTATATTATTGCAATGAAAATATTTGAGGTGGACAAACTTATTGCTGCACGCTCCGTTAGGAGAGGTGGATCGCACGGAGCGTGTCACTGCGACACCAATTCGTAAAGGTCGATTCATACGCGTCAGTCCAATAATTGGCGCTGTTTCTCGGTATTCGTACATTGCCGAACCCTATTCCCATGATGTCGTAAAGGAGAGCTACCAATAGTTTACCCAAGGAGTTGTGGAGCCCATAAAAACCTTTTTTCGTCCCACGCACGACAAGGAAGCCGTCAACCCGCTCGAGAGATAATTCGGACAGTCATTCTCGGTTGCGGACAGTTTCACTTAGACCTGGGTAAGTTTATTTTAGTAAGCGACGATAGTTTTCGGTAAGCGACGAGCAGCGAATAACTTATACGCGAACGAGCAAGCGACGTACAACAAGGGCGTACCGTAATTTCGCGGAGGAAGTTCGCGAGTGAACGCGATCGTCGTCGAAGGAACGAGAGCAGCTCGGGCTCGAGCGACGCGGCGCCGCCGATAAAATCATCGGCATCGGGGCGACGAGCGTCGTTAGCCCGACTGTGAGCCCGGCGACGCCGGTTCTAAGCGCGTTCGCGTTTCAAAGCCTTGTCGATTATCGGGGGAGTCAGGGAAGGGACCGCTTAATTGCACAGTCGTGTCGGGTCCTCGTGTCGGCGCGCTAATCGATTGGATTTCTTAGCCAAACTTTCTCCTCCGACCGATTCCGCCGGCGCAATAATAACTCCGACGCCGGAAACGGGAGAATAAATTAGTGGGTGGCGGGCTCGGACCCCGAGACCCGTTCGTCGTTACGAAACGCTGCGCTGCTCCGCTCCGTTCCGTTTCGTTCCGCTCCGCGCCGCTTTCATCCGTCAATATCCGCAGATATTGCACGGTGATAACGACGCTCTCGCCGACTGTCGCGTCTCCTATCTCCTCGCGCTTTGCTCGACACGGAGGAGGATCGTGCCACAGTATTTTGGACGAGCTTGGCAAGAGGCAATTTACGCTAGATGTTTTCTCTTCGGTCTTTGCAGCATTAATTCTCGGATGAGCATTGCAGACTCTTAAGGGGGTAGTCTCGTTTCCAGAATCGCAAGAGTGCGCCTTCTCATTTCTCGATAATGCAGAGATGGGGTTTTTCAATGGCCGAAAACGCTAAATAAAAGTTCAATCTAGACCGCACTCGCCCTCGAAAGTCCTATTTCTACGTTTACGAGGCGTAATTTTCATTATTCGCTAGCTAGTCCAGTCAACGAAAAGCTGTAGGGGGAAATGGACGAAAACAATTTGTAACTTTGAGAATTTGCTCCGACTACTTACGAGATAAACATACTAAAACCTTCTCTACAATGGTCTTCTACAATGAGGATAGATACATCCCCATCCCCCACTAAGTCCGGAGACTAGTCACATATTAATCTGGTCATCAAAGAGGGGGTAAACTGTATTCCCCTCGATTTCTTCGATCTGTCACCTCTGATTTTAAAATATTTTATTCAAAATTAGTGAACTTTGAGCGCGAAAAACTGAATGGAATTAATCTTGTGGCACATTTTGTCAGCTTTAATTTTGTATAGAGTGCACCCCTTCTACTTGTACGTGCACCCCCGCAGTCCGTTAGCTCCTATGAGTGGGGACTTTTAGTATGTTTACCTCCTAATTAGTCTGAACAAAGTTCCAAAGTCAAAAAATTGTGTTCCTTTCATTTCCCTCTACACCCCCATTTAGTATACATTGACTGGACTATAGCTGTATGCTTCCGAACAATGCAAATTCCGTCTCGTAAACGTAAAAGTAGGACTTTTGAGGGAGACGGCGGTCTAGATTCTTCTTTTATCTTTTATCTAGAGCTTCTGACTACTAAAAACCCCATCTTTGCATTATCGAGAAACGAGACTATCCTCTTAAGGGTTGGAGGAAGTATACAACGAATGCGATCGATGAACGAAAACTAGCCCCTGCATAAAATATGCGCGACAGGTTCGGCGGACGTGTTTGTTGGTGAACAGCATCGCGAATAGGATTCGGTAAACGAGGCGAAAATTTGCTACGGGAACACCAGCAATGGAAATGAGAATGCGAATGGGAATGGGAACGGGACCGTGGACGAACGCGTGAAAGGGGGACGCACAGTGGCCACAGAATCGTTGTCAAGGTTCCCCGTTATCGTCCCGAAGATTACCATCGTAATTTCCCATCGCGTAATGGTCGGTGCTCGGGGATGCGGATCTCGCGGTGAGATGCTTTTTACTTTTGTCGCTCGAGAGTCTATTCCGGCACCATCCATGAGGGCTCGAGTACGCTCGAAAAACGCGCCACGACATTTTAGCGACACCCCGAGGCGTTCCTCGACGACAACCGACGCACCGTTATTCCAGGAAGTCTCGTTTACTCACCTAAACGCTTCTTTTCGCAGCTACCTGCGGCTTCAACCGCTCCTCGCAGCCAAACCACTCGGATCTCATCGATCAGCTGCTACTTGCTCGACGCTCATCCTAGATCATCGCGCAACCTCTCGCGAACTCTCCGAGAGGTCAATACCGTGTCTACAGAAATCCATTCGATACATCGAGTCGTTCATCAATCCAAAAATTATCGATTTTCAAATCTACTCTGTCTTTGCACTCCTTCGTCGAGACTGACTCGAAACCAGATGAGAAAGAAAAATGTAAATACAACGGTTTCTTATATGTATTTCATTCTTCCTTTGTTCATACTTTTTAATTGAAAACAAATACAAGTTCCACAAATATAAATTACAACAAAGTTTGAGAGCAACATTTGATACAATAACTAGACAAAATTGTTTAAAATAAGCAGCAGCCGAGAAACCATCTTGTAAAGTAATAGTCGAATGAAACACTTCAAATAGTAGGAAATTGTTGGCAAATAAAATTGAGAAGTAATTCGGAGTGCAGAGAGTTGCTTGCGAAGGCCACGTTTTATTGAAATCCGAACGGAAAACGAAAGTTCGTCGGAAAATAAAGGATTTTCTAGCGAGTAAACGGTAAATGGATTTGCAAACGGTACGGAAACGTATGTCCATCGCGAGACGCGAGACAGCGCGGTGGAAAAGTGGAAAGCGCACGACCCGCAATCAGCTCGTTGTGCGAAAAAAAGTGAACGACGCGAACCCGAGGCGCGACGGATAAAATATTCCAGGCGAAGTGGACGATTGCCGGTGATCGGTTGATCGTTCTGCTGGCAAACGCGTTAACAGCGATAAACGTCCGATCGAAAAACGACTGCGATGCCTCGAAAAAGAGCGTGTCCACTTTTTCGCGGAGTGGAGAGAACGGTTCTCGGGTTCTCTGCGACCTACGCCCGTCGATCTCGACGAATCAATGTACCGTGATAAACGAAAAATGTGGCTCAGCCACGGTCGAGTTCGAACTCTGGTCGCGTCGAGTGCTCGCCGCTCGATTTCACCGGTGATAAGCGTCCGGGAAGGAACCGTGGCGTCGAGTTCCTCGGTTACACGGAATTTTACCCGGAATCCGTCTGCCCGTGACGTTCAATTTTTTCTTCGAAACGCTCGCTGCATCCCGAACGCTTCGATCCGCGAACCTCGGGCGAGCTTCTTCGTTCTCAACCGATGCACAGTGATCGCACAGAATTCGTGATTACGTCGAGTCAAAAAAGTATTCGCTCACTCTTAAAAAGCGATAACTTTTTAAATTCCGTACTACGCGATTTGAACTTTTAGAAGCTAGAGCAACTAGTTTGCTGCAGGATGTGGGAAAAAAATTTGTCAAAAATTGCAATTGATCGGAATTGTAGAAGAAATGCTAAAAGTTACATTTTACAACTTTTCTGTGTGGGCCTATTAAAATAATAAGTTACGTTATATTCGACCATAATTTATATGCAGACATAACTTTTTCCAGCGTTTCGATAACCTGAGGAAAAAATGTTTCCAACAAAAGTTGAACGGTATTTGAACGCCTACAATCTTCTATACAGGGTGTCCCAAAACTAGTGTAGGATCGGAAAATGGGAGGTTCCTGGGGTGATTTGAAGCGACATTTTCCTTTACAAAAATAGCGTCCGCGGCTTTGTTGAGGAGTTATTAACGAAAAACGCGGACCAATCAAAGCGCGATCTAAACATGCGATGGCATGTTCGGCCAATTGACAGTTGGCGTGTCGGGCCGACTGTGCTAACTCGCGTCTAAGTCGCGCACTGATTGGTCCGTGTTTTTCGTTAATAACTCCTAAACAAAGCCGCGGACGCCATTTTTGTAAAGGGAAATGTGGCTTCAAATGACCCAAGGAAACTCTCATGTTCCGCTCCTACACTAGTTTTGGGACACCCGGTATATAAAATTTCGGAAGTGTTTTTTTCGAAGGAAAATGAAGATCATTTTGATAATCTAAATATTAAAATGCATTGTTGATTTGATAATATTATAACCAATTCAGGCGAATTCAACGACCTACTATATTATCTTGATCCCATAAATAACGCTAGAATAGTTTTTCCGACTATTCGGATCGAATACACCACCGACAGACTCGAAAGAAGAACAAGAGCATCGCGATAAACCCTATCCGGGAACGATTTCGCGATTTCTATACCTTTATCGTACCCATACGCCTCCACAGGAAGGATACGAATCGATAGGAAACAGTGGGTGTTGTCTGAAAGCGTGCAACAGAAATTCGTACGCTTTGTACCTCGGTCTGGGATGTGGGAATCGAAGAAGCACCATATTACACCGATCTACTGTGCGTGGAGGTCTCTGCGAGCGTCTGGACCATCGGCCAAGATTCTTCACTTTCAATTTCTGCGGACGTGGCAGCCGGCACGCCGCGGAAGGAACCGAGTGGTCGGGCATTTAATTGAAAGCACTTTATCACCGCACCGCTCCAAGAAAGATTCCGATACAGGGTCCGAGGCAAGAGAGAAAATCCAGTCGACAACGTTTCTCTCTCTGTCGCGGCCGCTAAAATTAAACGCAACAGGGCACGGAGGTTCACGGGCCCACACCTTCCGCGGAGATGGAGTCACCGCGAGAAAGAGCGCAAACGAACATTGAACCCCACGAGTTCTTCGGGGAAACTCTGTTATCGCCCGGTGTGTTTGTCCTGCGTATGAACTTGCTCCGTTCGAACGATAAGGCAAGGTGAACATCGCGTGTCCCGTTGCAAACACGCTCGAGATGCGTTATTGATATTTGTAATCGTCTTCTCGCGACAAATCGCTCTTGGTTCCTCTTCGTTGATTCTTTAGTTGCCACCCTCGTGCACTTCTTCCTCGTTATTCGTTGGCGAGAATTTTCATATTTTAACATGATTCGACGACGATTTGATTTCAAATTAAAATACTCCGTCGCTGCTGCCCCTCCTCCCCCTCGGTCGTTATTCGAAGTTGGAGTATTTTATCAGGCGAACGACGATTGTTCGCCGAAACGTTAAGAGCCGCTGGATTTCGTCGAAACAATGCGGCGAGAACTCAGCTAACGATCGCTCTAATGACCAAACTTGCGCGTGAATAAAATCATCGGCAGACCCAGCTGGCAGAACGACGCGTTCCAATCTCCTAACGTGCTCGTTTTCGTCAACATTTGTCCACACCGTGTTTCGGAAATACAGGCCAATTTGCGGTCTCCGTAACCCTCTCCGACCCAGCACTATTTCCAAGCATTCGCAGCGATTAGTTTCGCGGAATCTCGTGCCTCGATCGTGCGAACGATTTTGATCGAGCGACGACGAGTTCTTCCTTATCGCCTTAACGCTAAACCTATCGAGCAATAAACACTACTAAAATGTTTCAGCTCGCGAACGTGACGAGGCTCTATTTATTTATAGTTCCTGCAATTTTTATTACGATATTTGAACGGATAAAGAAATTGATCGAAGCAATTCCCATGTAAGCTACTTATTATTATTTAGTGCCTTAAACCATACAAGATTTATATAGCATATACATTACAAATTATACAATATACGATTATGTTACAATATACAATTACAATTAGTTTACATTAGTTTTGTTAGGTTACAACTAACTCATTGAAAACGTAAGCTACCTCATGATTCGAATGATTGTAAAATGAAAAATAATGAAACCAGTCGTGTGACTGGCAGTAGTAGGTTGAGTGTTGAAGATAATACGATTCTTCGTATTCTTCGCTTTCGGATATTATGTCTCGCTGGAATTTTCGAAGGAAATGTGTTCGGACGCAGCGAATCAGGAACCGGACCGCTGGGCATCATTGGGTTCTAAAAGAGTGTTATCGCAACCGCACCGGGAGCTTTCTTCTCGCTCGGTCCCGAAGATAAAAAATATGGCAGCATGCACAATTTCGCCCGAAGCTCGCCGTAGTAAAAGCTCCAAGTTTAACGAGATTTTTACTTCGTTCTTTTCCGAGCCCAACAGAGAAACTCGTATCAGGGAACACACGTTTCTGTTTAGCTGCAGTTTCTGTAAATTAGTTCATAATAATCTGTATTTGCGCAGCATCAACATTTGCAGCCTTCAGCGCCGACGCGTAGACAATGATAACGGTGTTTGCGTATCTGGCTTTGTCAAGCACCCACACGACACTGTGTATCGTGCGTGAAAGGTGTGCTAACTCGAAAAAGGAAAACAGGCTTTTAAATATTACAGAATCCCACAACCCTTTTATCATAGTTTAATCCTTGGTGTACGGTGTTTAGTGGCCCTTAGCCCTGAAAGCATTTTTTTAACGCCGCTGGCAGCCTCGACTTTTACAGCCAACATCTCGGAGACCAAGGAATAAAATAGTATTGCCATCGTTCTCCGTCCGGTAGTTCGTAGGATCCCGCACAAAGGTGCAGAGGATTGATCAACAACCCCAGTTTCGTTTCCACCGGTCGATTCAACTCGAAAACGAACGACAAAATCTCGTTCGAGAATGCGCTCGGAGACATATCCTAGCGATGATTCACAAACGAGAACGCAACTGCGCTGCAACGAACGCACTTTTCTCAGATTAAAATCGGACCCACTTTGCCTCCTATCTTGTACACGATTTTTTCAAGGATTTTTTAAAGGATATTTCGCAACTGTTGCCCTCAATCGATCGCGAAACGCTGCAACCCGGTTTGTTCAACGTCACTGCGTCTACACGGCGAGTCTCGTTATTTGTTGTACAAAAAACGTTTCGAACAAAAGTTGTGTGCTCTAATCTGCTTTTTACTATGCTTTTTCATCGAAATACGGGGGTCGCATTGCATTGAATGCAATGAACAGCACTTTGAGCATTAAATTAGTTTGAAAAGTATCTCAGTAATTATTCATTTTAAGTCCCACTTTGTATATTTTTTTTTAATTCGAGAAAAATAATGGAGTTATTATTTAAAAAACTGAAGGTGACCATGCTACTTTTATTCGAAACATTCTTTCGTATAAGTAACTTAAGAGTTATTTGAGATAGCACTTTTCCGATGGATACTAGTTTCAATACACACTTTTGAGCATGGTTGGGAAAACTTTTAATGGTAATTATTCGGAAAGTACCACTATGCTCCGATTTTGATGAAATTTAAATATGTTATAGATTTCGACATTTTGAACAACTTTTTCCTTTTCCAATATAGGGGGTCGCTTTTAGTTTCCGAGATATTCGCAAAAACCTATTGCTAATGCTGTATAGTGGAATAAGAAAAAGTTGTTCGAAATGTGTTGCTGCACAACATATTTAAATTTCATAAAAATCGGAGCATAGTACGCGGTACTTTCCGAATAATTACCCTTTTAATAACAACTTCTAATACAGTTTTAAATCTACTTTATTCGAAAGTTTAATTCAGATAAAATTTTTACCCAACTCTGCTTCCAACTAACAACACTTGATGTCAATTTTAAATTGGAGGTTCTCTCGATGACTATAGCTGCAATGTGGTCACGGTGGATGATTTTAATAATAAGAAAACTTATTCAAGACTTCAAGAACTTCTAGTCAGAGTTGATATTCGTTTCTCTAAAATCAATATGAAACTGGTGCAGCGTGCAATGTGCAGGCTGAATGTATCACCCTGTACGTAAAAGTGCTCGGGTCTCGAAATCTGAACAGCGATCGAAATCGAAAAAAATGAATCAATGGAAAACGGAAACGCGGAGAACGGATACTTCAGACGGATAATCATTACCGCGATATCCGGCGAAAATGAACGTCGCCGTCTTAATGCGCGCTTACCGCGCCCGCAGGAATTCATCCGTAAATACGAGTGCCATCATTATTATCGCCGAGACAAAAAGAATTCGAACAGGTAACTTAACGACAATAAAGCGGCCTCGGTGGGAAGCTTGATTGCACGATAATTAAGGCGATAACTGGGTCGCCGTTCCAACGGCAATTATTTGAACACGCTCCGGAGAACCCTCGGCAAAAAAGGGGAAATAAATAGGACTACGCGAGAGTTAACCCTTTATTCCGATGCGAATGCTTTGCTCTGAAGCCACCCCCTCCCCCGCGCGAGTATCTCTGATTTCAGTGTTTCCCTCCATCCCCGATTTCTTCTCGTGTCCCTCTCGGTGCGCGTGACCCTCGCGCGAGACCTATGGCCAACCGAATCTATTAAGTTGTTGCAAATGAAATGGCCGTTTCGAATCTTTAACATAAACTTTGATGTTACAAGCTTCATTCGTATTCCATTAATCGAAATAATTTCCGTCGACGTCAATACACTTCTTCCTTCGTGATACATGTGCCTGAATGCCTTTCTGGTAGAAATCTAATAAACGCGAGGCAATACAATTATCAAATGCAGTTTTTACAGCACGTTTTTCTTGGAATATTTTTCTATTCAAAAATCCATCCAGGTGCTTGGAAAAATGGTAATCGGTAGGTGACAAGTTAGACAAATAAGGAGGGTGAGGAACTACACATTTTATTGTGTAATAATAAAATGAACACTTGCTGTACCTTTGCCAAAAGCAGCATTTATGTTTTTCGCTGCTGCAGACGCAGTATGTCGAAGTTTGAACTCGTACAAGTAAATTATACGAATTTCCTTTTTTTATCAATAATGTTATACTCGCACATTGATATACGAGATATGTACTATTCGAATTGTACAACTTCAACGCAAATCCGTCGTGGCGAAACGAAACTACAAAGGCGGGAAGTTTCAAATGTGAGAACGGTCATTTCAATTGCAATACCTAATACAAAATTTAATTTTATTGAGGGATTAAATTAAGTTTTAGTAGTATCGAATAAGATTTTATTAAATTCAGCTTCGAACAACTTCGGAGAAATGGACATTGAGATTCGCTTTTATTTTTCGACTCTGACCTCGTTTCCCCGTCATTGATATACGTACTTACATCTATTGGTACGCTCGTCAAAAACGACTCGTTCGTTGACTTTTAGATGCCAGAGTCACGCACGAACCTTTCACAGTTCGAAGTACTTCGAATACGATCCACCGCTTCAAAGAATTCCAACTATTTCGAACTACAGGACCTTTGAAACTGTACCAAATACTTCAAATGATTCGAATATCCCGCCAACCGAGAACTTTCTCCGATCATCGGTTCAAGATTACACGTGTAAATGCGGTTTCTTTCGTCAATATGTTTTGATGAAATTGAGATAGAAATAGAGATTTTGTATCTGAATTGCAGTCAACTGGATTGTTAAGCAGACATTTATTTTCTTTGAAATAAATTCGATTCGAAATATTATATAGTATATAATAGTATACAACAGTATTTTTAAACTTTTCTAATGTTTTTACCGTTTCAGATTCCACGAACTCGTTTTTGTCATGAACAACCAGACATTGATACCTTGCTCTAGAATTGAGCAGCAGATCTTCGTACAATATAAAAATTGTCTACCTGGAGTGCAACGAACTGGAGTGATATAGAAATTTATTTTCTAATATAATTTTAATGTTTCTACTGTTTTAAATTACGCTTACTCGTTTTGGTCATAAATACATTAAATGCATTAAATCGGTATAAAGTTCCACCAACAAGAACAATATTGACAGACTGAAAATAAATTTGTTGCAACACAAGTTGGAGCAGTTCAAATATTTACGCCTTTGCCGCCCCAATAACGACAGGTCCGTAAAAAAAGGTCATCTCCGACCCCTGCGTCAGTAACTTGATACCTACTTCAAACTTGCGTTTAGAATCTTTTTTACGACCCCCCATAAAAGGGAAATTGGAGGAACGAAAGATTTTTATGATTTAACGCAACTGTTAGGGCTAAATTGAACGGGTTATTATTACTGATTAGATTAGCCATCGAGTTCTTGCGGAGCCATTAAAATTCACTGAATTCCACGGGTGCAGTTTATTTGTTTACCAACGTGGTCGTGACGTCATCGAGGAGGGGATTTATACACAGCCTCGAGCATGGGTTCCATGAATCGTTGTCGACAACGATGCATGAAATTCTAAGCCGTAAAGCTTCCCTTAAAAGTTCCAGTTCCTGAGTATTTTCCCCGAAGTCGTAGACGATTATAACTTTCATGGGAAACCATTGTTTCTGTACTCGATATTTTATTCGGTGTACGTAAACAAGCTGATCGTTTCCAGAACGCAATTAAAACGCCGACAGATCAATCTATATCGATTGCAACGAGATCTCGCGATTCGAGAACGAGAATCGATAGCTGAACGCTAAACCACCCTAGTCTTAAGAGTAACTGGTACATACATGTTCCCTTGTAAAAATAACAAAACTAATTTTATTTATTAGACTTTATTAAAGATATCTACACAATAATTTCTTACGAAAACGTTTTATTATTTCAATAATTATAAAATAAAAAATCTGGAATCCTTGTGAAAATGACGAGATTGATTCTATTTAAATTTTGCGCGGCTCTTATTGTAATACGTGTTGCACTAAAGATATCTGTAAGATCATTTCTTACAGAGTCATTTTATTTATTTCAATAATTTGTGAAATAAAAAATCTGGAATCCTTGTGAAAACGACAGGATTGATTTTATTTAGACTTTGCTCGGCTCTTATTGTAATACGCGTTGCACTAAAGATATCTGTAAGATCATTTCTTACGGAGTCATTTTATTTATTTCAATAATTGTGAACTAAAAAATCTGGAACCCTTGTGAAAACGACAGGATTGATTTTATTTAGACTTTGCTCGGCTCTTATTGTAATACGCGTTGCACTAAAGATATCTGTAAGATCATTTCTGACGGAATGATTTTTATTATTTCAATAATTGTAAAATAAAAAACCTGGAACCCTCGTGAAAATGATAGGGTCGATTTTAGTTAGACTGTGCGATTCTTATTGTAATACGCGTTGCACTAAAGATATCTGTAAGATCATTTCTTACGAAGACATTTTTATTATTTCAATAATTGTAAAATAAAAACCTAGAACCCTTGTGAAAATGATAAGATCGATTGTAGTTAGACTGGGCGATTCTTATTGCAATACGTGTTGCACTAAAGATACCTGTAAGATCATTTCTTACGAAGACATTATTATTATTTCAACAATTGTAAAAAAATAAACTTGGAACCCTTGTAATTAATTTTATTCTAACTTTGCGCGACTCCTATTATAATACGCGCACTCGAAAAAACATGTAAACAATAATATCTTACGAATTCATTTTCAATAACGGTAAAATAAAAGACCTGGAACCGATTTCATCCGATGGTGGTAGGTTTCCTGTAAATGTGTAGACGCAGGAATATCGGCGATCGTATCGGCCGATGCGGGGATCGCGGGCATGCAGGAGAGATCGAACGCGAGCCCGACGAGAGGTCGAACGTCAACAATGGTAGACAGTAGACATTTACCTTGAGTATCACGAAATCCATGTCGCGTAGTCCCGGTGGTGGATGTCGAGGCTTGTGGATGACGTTTACGCGTCGTGTAGCGACGGGATGGAGTTCTCGGAGGAGGAAACGAGTCCAAAAACGCTGGGGTGTAGGTGAACGGTCGTAGAACGGAGTAACGAGAAGAAACCGAACAAGAAGAAGAAGAAGAAGAAGAAGAAGAAAAGATTGCCGGGTGAACGGAGCTCGGGTGAAACGAGGAAAGCAGTTCTCTCTATGGAGCGATAAACGCGCGGGGCACTCGACACTTCTTTTCCACTTATTCGCGTGGGTACGAGTAGGGAACGAGACCGAGCACTCACACGCGGCACGAGGCGGCTGGATCTTCCTCGCTCCGATGATCTAGCATCGCTGCGCTTTCTCGCGAAGCGAGTCGAACCTCCTCGTTCGTGTATTCGAGTGTTCGAGGGACGTGTACGCGAGAGAAAGAATCGTAACCGGCAACTGGACACACGAGGTTCAAGGTACGAAGCGCGTACACGATCAGACGCGTTCGAACGCGCGAAGAACAGTGCGGCCAACACGCGTGGCGGCTCGGCGTCGACTGAGTGCGACGCCGGTCGCGCGCCACGAGTGGGAGGCGTGTCTCGAGTGCGTGACGGAACGAGACGGAGATAAACGAACGCTGCCGAAGTGGGGATACGGCGAGGAGCGACGAGGACAGCAGAGGACGGCATTCGGACAGAGGAACAGAGACGAGGCGAAGGGATGAGCGACCGACCGTCGGAGACCACAGTCCTTGCGACTATAGCGCGAGTCGAGAACCGAGAGCCGCGCCGAGAGAGAAACAGAACGAGAGAGGAGAAAAGAGAAGACCAGCGAGAAATGGATTCAGAAGGAACAGACGCGAGCGACAGGGATTGAACGGAATGGAATGGAACGAGATAGCTCGACCAACTCGTGGGGACAGGCGAATGACACAAAGAGCGAAAGAGAGTTACACAAATGCTGATTATCCGAAAGTACCGTTTGCAACGCTACCGTCGCGATAGTGCAGGTATGCGCCACCGGCGATAAGTCCAACCCGCGCACACGATACGCATCGCCTCTTTCTTCTTTCTTTCTTTCTTTCTTTCTTTCTTTATCGCCCTTTCCTTCTCTTTCTTCCTCCCTCTTTCCATTTCTCTCGACGCGTAAGCACGTATGTATTTCATCCTCGCGTTTTCAATTTTTTACGAGACCAATGATTTTTACACGACCACGCAGACAGCTTAAGATGATTCACGACCCGCCATTTGCCATAACAAAAGGGAACTCGTCCATGGTTGTTCCGAGGCGGATGTTTCCCGTTGGAAACTCTCGAGTCTGCTTGTTCTCCGCGCGACGTGCTCGCGGATCAGCGCCGTGCCGTGCTATGATACAGAGGCGGCCGCATCAGACTGCTCCATAAGGGGCGGCAGAACCAGCGAAATCGAAATATTAGGAAATAGTAGAAATTATGATATGGGTTTATTGAATAATATATAATTGAAGAGAATTTAGAATATGTTATCGAATAAAAATATATGTAAATAAATTTTCTAAATTTATCTCTGAGTTGTAATTTAAAAACGCTACGAACTTGCGTTCCAACCCAAAACAATTTGAACAGTTTGCTCAGTTACATATCTGCCAGCATGAGGTTTAAATAGTTTCCATACAACCTTCAATATTTGTTACAATTTATTGTCCACTTTTTACGCAACATGTGAGTTCTATTATTAAAAAAAATTAATTTTTGCAAATTCTCATTTTGATGTATCACTTAAAATATTTTTCAGACGCAATAATGATTCTTTGAGAAAGATCCACATCGGGATCGAAACGTTAGAAACATGTACTAATTGCACATTTGTTGTTTGTTCTAAAAATCATCGAACCTGGCGCCGATATCGTTTATAACTTTAACAATTTGAACCATTTGAACCAAGAGGAGAATGAATTTAAAGTTCGTTTGGGATCTTCTTCGTGCAACAAACAAGTTAGTTGTTACTTGAAGTCGTCATGTTACGAGACTCAGCCTGTAATTTTCAAAGTAAAAATAGTATTCGTACTTCCATTTTGTGCAATTTTCTTTTTGAATTACAATCGAAGGGTAGTTTAAAGAAAGAACATTTACGGGCCTTAATTTTGAAGATCATCCTGGGAAAATCAACCGCACGGCCCTGTCGCGGATTGCGACTAGAAGCGTGCAGCCACAATCAACATTGCAACTCGTAGTGTCGTTTGCTAACGGTGAATTTGCAGCCGATTTGCACTTGTTTTTGTTTCTTTTTATTTCTATTTCCATCGATCTGAACCGAACTTATCACGTTTACGATCTTTATAAGGTTTTCAGACCGTGAAGCGTACAGGTACGATTCCTTTCTGTGACGGGTAAAATCGCTTTGACGCGGCGAAATCGGCGATCAAAGGTTTTTTTTCAATTTTTTGAATGTAATTTTGTAATCGCGCGCCAGACAGAGAGAAAATTTGAATGCGTATCCCTTTCCACGGATTCAGCGGTTCTTACGATTTTCACCGCGACCGGCTGCAACTGAAAAATCAGTCGACGGCGCGCGCCCGTCGATTAAAACGGCGATTAAACGATTGAATGGGCTCGATCGATTGGTAAAATTCAACGAATTCCAGTGGGTTTCGTTGGAAGGACGAGCCGCGAAGCGACGAAACGTTCTACTTCCGAATTGAAATTGATATAACTGATAATTTCGTTAAAATGTAATGGCTTATGATTGTTTGATGATTTCTCAGGAGTTTTCGCATTATCGGAAAATGTGTACCGGAAGGAGAAAACGTGAACACCGGATACGAAGCGTTGTTATCGGCGTTAACACGCGATGCGTTTCTACATGGAAACAGGATGTCGAATTCGTTCGCAGGAATATTAATTTCAAATTCTTCGTGCACGTCCGGACGTAATATAGATCGCAAAGCACTTTATTAGCTGATAAAATATCGGACGTAATTCGCCGCCTCTTTATGGTCGTTGAGTTCACGACTAGACGGGATTGAATCATAATTATACCGCGATATGGGAACCAGAAAGACCGTGGTACATTTGCATCCAATTGATTACCCCGCAAAATACTTCGGTGGAAATAACGAACCAATTGTTGAAGTAATTAAAAAACAGTTATGCGTTGATGGAGGTATACACACGCAAACAGGAGACACCACCGATAGGAGAGGAACATCACGTATGGGAAGAGACAGTGATCTGTCTCTGATGAGTATTCGGTGCCCTTGAAATTTAACACATTACCCAATATTAAATTTTGTCGATCGTTTCAATTTTATAGAAAATATATGATATTTTCGGCGTATAGGTTCGATCGATTGGTAAAAACAAGCAATTTTGCAATTCAAAAAATTCTCGACGTTTCCATCCAGATCCTTTTTCAATTTCAAGAGAAAAGTTGCGTCTGTAAATTAATATAATATGTAATATATGTACAAAAAACAGTGAAGTAATAGCAACAAACAATAAGTCGTACTTGCTGTGTGTGAAAGAAAAAAGAAAGAATTAAATCCAATATAGAATATATTGGATTAAATATATTATATAATTATATATATGATATTATTTTTATTTATTTGAACATATTATTACGTCATCTAATAGTTTCATTTAAGAAATGTAAAAGAAATTTTTATGCTTTCTTTTGGCACATCATAATTATTGAAAATCCTATTAATAGACTTCCTGTAGGTAAAGTGTTAAGAAAGTATGATTCCCACTTAGAAACATTTTACCAATCATATTTTCTCGTTGCACAATTTCCTGTCCCGTTGCAAACAACAGTTTCTGCGGTTGGGACACCCGGTATACCCGGTTGACTACATAAATGCATTTACACTTCTCGAAGTAGTTGAATGAAAAATGATAGAGAATACATCCTAGTATTCCTATGACCTTACTGTTTACGTGGGTGCACCGATGCACTGCCAGGTGCAATTGCACTTTTCAGGTCGTTACGGTAGTCCAAGCCCCCTGTACCGCTAATAATTGTAAACACAAGCTAGGTGACCAAACGATGATGTTTCCGGAGTTGACATCGAGTGGACGTGAACCAAAAACGAGGATATAAGCGAGAGAAGCGTAGTATGTTTCGAGTAGAAAATTCGCGCGGCGAAAGGACGAGCGAAGGCGAAGCAGTTTGTTGCGCTGCGAGTGAAATGAAGATGGAAGGAGGATGAGAGGATCGAGGAACCTTCAACAGAATAGGATGGAAACGACGAGGCGGTGGGGGACTCGCTTTTCTTTTATTTACCTGGCCGACAACCGCTCCCCTCCACCCACACGTGCACACAATCTCGACGTCGAGCACGCACGCACGCACGCATCCACCCGCTCTTTCTCTCTCACCGGCTACAAATACACGCGTGTCTTTCACCTTTGTTTCCATTCCGACACCGCAGACCGTCGTCAATTACCGTCGCGTTTCGGTCAGCCGCGATGTCGCATCGCGTTACCGGATGTCGGCGTCAAGGTTGCATTTCTGCATCGGATGAGCCTCGACGCTTGTGCACTGGACGCGCGACGCGTTCACGCCAACGCGGCTCTCGTATTTGCAAACGAATCTCGCCATAGAATTAACTTTTACACTTTTTTACCGCCGCTCCGCGCGAGACCGCCCCGTGCGAACCGGATGGCAGATTTTACGGTTGGCTCGCGTGTCACCTGTCGTTTTATTCCAACCAGG
Source organism: Lasioglossum villosulum (assembly GCA_963971365.1). NCBI lineage: Eukaryota > Metazoa > Arthropoda > Insecta > Hymenoptera > Halictidae > Lasioglossum > Lasioglossum villosulum. The sequence continues at coordinate 44,617,403 of OZ020496.1, read as the reverse complement.
AAAACCTCGCTACCTGAAAATTCCAATTTGAATTCGAATCCGTGGATAATCCATTCGAAATTAATGGATACACGATATTGAAATTCATCATGGTATCTTACAATCCTTGGAAAATCGTGTGGATCTTCAAACCCAGAAATTCAGGTTGGCATTAGGTGGCGAAAAACATCGAAAAATATTTGAATTCGATATTGAAATTCCTCATGGTATCTTACAATCCTTGGAAAATCACGTTGATCTTCGTACCCGGAAATTCGGGTCGGGGTTGGAACGGGAAAAACATTGAAAAATATATGTTTACCTTGTTATTTTATCGATCTTTTATAACTGAGCATGAGGATTATATTAATTATAATTCTTCAATCTCCGAAAATCTGCGACCAATTATTTGTGAACTACGATCACGAGACTATGTCGAATGAATTGGTACCAGAAAGAGCGATGGATATTGCTGAATAGTATAACAAAATTGTCAATAATGTTTTATAATCGTAAAAAGACGTACAGAATCGTGTTCAAAATCATGTTCAAATATTAATAAGTATACCAATTTAGATGGTGACAAGACGAAATCTGTACAATCATCGCCAATGAACGAACGCTGGTTCAGAGACTGTTTGAGAACGCTACTTTACGGATGTACAAATAAAACAAAAACAACATTGAAGCCTTATTCTACAGACTTTTAACTACGTCGGATAGCAAAACTTTCACGACAAACTCACAAAAAATTAAAAATCGACCCTTTCCGGATTTTCGGCCAAATACTCCGCCGTGTGGGTCGGCGAGCGCGTTGCGTGACTACTCGGGTGTCAGGATTATGATAGTGAGTGCGTCGCGAGCCCGCGGAAGGAGGCAATCAAACAGAAAATTCATAATCACGATCTTAACAAGAAAAGTTGTATAAAAAGCGACTGAAAAGTTGCCAAGTTCCCGCCCCGCCGCGCCGTCTCGTTTGTAATCCCAACTCTCCTCAACCCTTCCTCATCGCGCCGCTCTCGAAGCCCACTCATAATTACCAAAGTTAATTTGCGAATCGCAATTTAATTGGCCGGTTCTTGAAGGCTCCTTAAACTTCGTCTTTCGCGGAGAGGGCGATTCCCCACGAAGGTTGCGCGCCGTCTCGATTTGCGCGAGACAGGGAAAGCACAGTAAAAGAGAGAACGCGCGAGAAGGAGCGGAGACGGCGAGCATAGAATCGAAAATTTCGATCGTATCGGCCCTCGAACTGAATGCTCGAGGGATTCGAACGACGAAGGGACGTCGTAAAAATCATTGAAAACGAATCCGCAACGAGAAGATCACATCTGACGGAGAAAATTCGCTGTGCGAAGCCGACACGGTGGCTTTTCACCCTCGAAACTCGATTCCACGGGACGCGTGCGGTTTTGGTGCTCGATGCTGACGTAATAATTAACGCGCGCAGCGATGACCGGCGACGTTGGAATAAATTAAACCAATTGATTTCAATAGACGTCGATGCTTACTACTTCTCCGATATCCGACACAGACAGTAGAAATCCGCATTTATTCAATCAGGAAAATCTCGTCTTAAAGACATGCGAAGAGAGTAAAAAATGTTTTCTCGTTATTATTAGATACAGGCGAGGCTGAGAAAAGAAAGGGGTGTCGCCGTTCCGGTGTGCACGAGCGTTAACGAGAAAGAAAAATTGAAGGAGAATATTGAACACTACAAAAGATGAACAGACGACGTAGAAAAATTTCTTCAATACTTTAAAACGTCACAATGTAACCAGTGGCGTATTATCGTATGGGTAACTTGGGCCCCGAAGACAAACCAAGATCCAAGATCAAAATTCTACGTTTTTCTCACAAAAAATGTCAAAGGGACCTCGATATTCTACTTTGCCCAGGGTTTCCAACTAGTCACAGCACGCCACTGAATGTAGCTTCAATATATTCTTTTGGGAAACATTGAAAAGACTTTAACGAAGAACACGCGCTTCAAGGAAGCAATTGGTCCAAGAGAAAAACTAAAACTAGCAGTATATATGCCGTGTCTGCGCGAATAGTATGGTTGACCTCAAACCGATGATCAATGAACAAAAGCACGAAGAATAATGAAGTCGCTCGATCGAACAATTTCGTGCTGTACGGTGAGCAGCCAGTGGATAACATGGACGGTGAATTATAGTGCAAATGGGGCGAAGGAGATTAAATGTATTAGCCGGCTGCGGGTCTTCATGTAAATTTCCATGGTTACCAACGTGTAAAACCGAAAATTTAGCAACCCTTCGTTTTCGAGCCTAGTCGATCAATCGCGGTTTCCTCGGTTATCTGCAACCACCAACCCCGCGTCCGCCTTATAGATGGATTAGCGAGTAAACAGACTTGTAAGGAAGCAGCGTAATTGCCTCCGTGATCCTCCGGTTCGACGCAGTTATTTATCCAAACTCATCAATCTTTCCTTGTCTCCTATCTCCTTCCCTTCGTGCCCTCTAATGTGCTGCCTTTCGAAGTAAGAGTTGTTATTTTTCTCGACGTATAGGTATAGAGTATAGGTAATGGATGTTCGCCAACCCTCGCCGGTATCTACCGTGTGGATATGTACCTAGTGCTATCTCTCGCGTAGTATTTTTCGTAGATACGAGAGAGAAGATAACTGGTTCGACGGCGTCCCTCGCTACCAGGAGATAGGGAACGCCCCTTTTCGTAATTCAGTTTTAATCAGTAGCTCCAATAGACAGAGACTCCGATTACGGGGAAGGTGAAAACTTTTTGGAAATTTCCCACAATATATTCTTCCTCTCTTGCCCGTATTGACATCATTGACAATCCTAAGTGTGTGTGTAACTCTGAGAGTGAAACTCTCAACCATGTTATTTGGCAGTGTGAATTATACAATACCCAAAGATCTTTACTTTTAGAAAAGCTCCATAAACTGGGATTTCAATTGCCCTTAGATGTCTCTATGTTCCTGTCTGGCCCTAATATTGAGGCTTGCCACCATATTGTGTCCTTTTTAAATAGCTGTAATTTGCGTGTGTAGGTGTCATCCAAAAGGGAAAAAATAATGTTAATTTGTTCACCTATATGTTTATATTGTAAATACCTCTTGATATGTATATAATATTTTGTTTGTATATCATTACCTAACGTTGTAATAAATCTTGTATAAGATTTAATAATTAAAAAAAAAAAAAATATATTCTTCGTGTCGTACACGATTCGACCAAAGTAATGGTTGTTACCGAGGAAATTGAATTGCGGATTTTATGCACTTGTGACGAAAATTAGATGCAATCTGAAACAACGAAAACATTAGACGAATTTATTGCTACCGTTATGTTATTTTCAATCTATGAAACATTTTAAGAAAGAAATTAGATTTCTATTTCAGCCCAGTTCCTTACTATTCAGATAGAAAGTTTTTATTTTGCATAAAGATCCGCAGTCCAGCCGTGAACTTCGAAACTTTTCTATGAATGTGCGAGAACCCGAAACATAAAGTCGGGAAGAGGTCGAGTCGGGTTCTTGAAAATTTCAAGAATATAACATGTGGCACTCTTGAAAGGAATTCTTGATAGACAACATTCTTTCGGTGAAAAGAATTTTGTATAATAATAAAATATTTAAATTTATTGAATATACAGAGAATAAATTATGTCGAGAATCCCCCGATAAATTCGAGAATCCATAATTTCCGGGGAACCCCGATAAAATCGAGAATCTCGATTCTCGTGTACCCGTCCCGATCCTGAAAAAATGTCTCGCACGCATCTGCTAATTACGCGTCTGGAGCACCGAAATGAGGAGGAATTGAGGAAACCAAATCTTCTTCAACGGAGACCGTAGAAGACACGCGATCGAACCGCGACGACTCGTGCTCATGCGTGAGGGGGTTGCAGGAATCAAGAAAAGGGAAAAAAAGAAAGGAAAAAGGGGAGGAAGGCAGAGAAAGACTGAGTAAGAGGGAGAAGGAACAAGGAACGTAAAAGGAAACGAAAAATGCTCGGTAGATCACAGACCGCCTAATTAAAAGACTTGCCGTCACGCGGAATCTTCTTTCTTTCGTTTCACCGGGAGAGCTGGTTGCGGGCGAAATCTCAGGAAACCGACGTCTCTCTCTCCTTTTGTCCTGTCTTTAACCCTGTCTCGCGCACGTATCTATGAACATCCGTTCGTGCTCCTTTGGTAATGAGTCAGGGGTGTCTTCTTTCAAACGTTTGTTGCTCTCGTCGCTTCGTGGCCAGCGGCTGAAAGAAACGCAGACCAAGGAGAGACATCGATATTTGCGTAAAGCGCTGCGACGCTGTGTGTGCGTTGCTCGAGGCGTGGCACGCTTCGTTTCCTAATTTCCGTGTTGTCCACTTCACTGGAACGATGTCGTCACCCTCGAAGCGTACAGGATGGGTTGAAAACGATGACTAGCAGCAAATGTTTCCCGTGGTAATTAGATTCTCCTAACCCTTCCGACCCGAAGGATCTGCGGTGTACGTCCTCGCGTATCCTATCGCATGCGGACGAAGGAAAGTGCTCCAGGATTCCGCTTTTTGTGGCCAAAATTAAATTGTTCGACTTTGAAATTTCAACAAAATTGCTTTTTCGCTCAAGTAAGAACCCTTTGAAACCTCGAAAGTCAAAATATTAGGTCAGATTGCGCTTTCCAAGCAGATAGCTTTTGAATTACAAAACTATGATATTGGAGGTACTGCTACATAAATTAATTATTCATTTTTATTTATGGAAGCATCATTCATTCTTGGAAATTCTAAAAGTTAATATTTCAACTTAAATTGTGGTGAAAGTGGTTCGAGGTAGGCCGAGATTTTTTCCACAACGTTAGTTCGAAGCTTCTTAACACATGTGTACACATATATATTACTCAATATTTAAAAACTTTTTCAAAAAATTCATCCACAAATTTTCAAACAAATTATACCTGTGCGTCAGACTTGTAAATTGCATAAAAATCAGAATTCTATCGATAGATCTCGCTGTCGACGGTATCGTACACCGGAGGATACGTTAATTGCGTCGAGCTCGCGTTTATTAGAGAACAAATCGGCCCTCGTTCCTCGCAACTACTTGTTTAAATTGCTGTATCTAGCGATTTGCACGAGTGAGGGCGCGTACGTGGATCTCATTTAAATGGTAATTTAAACGACTCCGGGACAATGCAAAGACTGTGTCCTTCTTCATCGACGAAGGTCTCCCCTTCGCTAGAAGGGAATCGGTATCCGACAACGGGAATTCAGAGCGCGCGCGGAAGAGCGAACACCCTTGTAAATTGCAATAGGCTGCGTGACGCGGCGTAGTGGATTCTACAGGCGCGCGCCGCGCATTGAATGGGCGTCGGGCACACCGGGATAAATTAACGAGGTGTTTGTCCGCTATCACCCCCACCCTCTACCCCTTTTTCCCCGGTGTGCCGGATTAAAATCATCCTGTCTTTAATAATTACACGCGGCCGAATGCGCTAAATGAGGCGCGCGTCGCGACGCCTGTCGCTTTTTGATAATGTTATTTACCGCTCCGGTTTACAACGGGCCACCGAACCGCGCAAATACGCTCGAATTACGCGGTGACATTGTGCCCGGCTCCGAATAGGATGGGGGAGCATAATGCCCGCGGGTTTTCCCGGCAAACTTTACTTCAGGCTCGCGGCCTGAAAGGGAACAGAGTCAGCTCGTTCATTGTGGGATCGCCCCGTGAAAGATACGTATAGGTGTCTCTACGTGCAAACAAAAATAAAAAAAGAAGGCAGAAAGACCGACAGAATGAGCCGCCCAACCGCCCGGACTCTGCTCTTTCCGCGTCAGACTCGACTTATTTGTTCGAGCATCGCCGGAAACAGCGTACCGCCACCGCGCCGCAAAATCTTGCTTTCACTCAGGTGACCGTTCCGTCCTCCGTTCCCCCATTCTCTGTTCCCTTTCCTCTGTCCGCAACCCTTTGTCACTGGCCTGTCCGATAATTAAGTAAAAAGAAGAATGGCAAGGTACGTTCTCGCATCCTTTTTATATTATTAACTTTTAATTATTTCGTGTATTGTACAGTTCCAGAAACAACCTCTATCGTTGCGCGTAGAAACAACGGGAAACAATGGGGAAATGGAAACCGGTCCACCGTGTAGATTTCACAGATTCATAGCGTTCTCGAACAGCTCCAGCATCCTCTTCATCTCTTTACTGAAAAAGCGACCGAAAGTTGTTAGCGAAGAGAGTAAAACTACGCGTGATCTCCCACCGAAATGTCTCCTTCGAATAATAGATGCATTTAAACGAAGAAGATATTTAGGTTGGGAAACAGATGTCTGGATAAAACGGTTATTATACTCGCACTTGCTCAGCTAATTTGTACACTGGTCCCATAGACTTGGATAGCTCCTCGCACTTTGCCATTAACTGGTACATCGATTTAATATTGTAATCTATCGCGTCGCACGTTTTGCAAACCGCGTCTCTGTACGTTTCTAAACATCCGACCGTCAACGCCGAAGCCTGAAAAATTCAGCCGTTCATCTATTTGTTTTTACTGAATTTGCAGTTTTTACGCTAACGCGAAGAATACATATGCATGTTTATGGTACGTTTATGAATTCGAAATCACCGACACAGTTTTCACCGACAATAACTTTGGCCGACAACACCTTTAACCAATAACGATTTTGACCGACAACGAATTTGACCGACAACGACTTGAAACGACCACCTCAGCTAGCGTTAAAGGTGTTGTCGGCCAAAGTTATTGTCGGTGAAATCTGGAGTCGATGAAATGTTGTCGGTGATTTCGATGAGACCCATCTTTCACAGCGGAAAGTAACGATTTAAAGAACGAAATGGATCGTTTACACTGTGCAGAATTGCGGCCAGATTCTCCGTCAACGCGTCGACCGAAGTCGCGACTTTCCTCGCTTCCATTTCCAGCTCGTTTAAAATATTGTGATCGAGGAGAGGTAGTTGAGGCGTCAGTGCCTGCCTGTACAAACAGGGGGTAGAACTACGGGAACCTGGAAACGACGGGGTGTCTCCCTTCTTCGTCACTGGACTCGAGAGTTTAATTTTATTTTCTAAATCTTCGGCGACGAACAACACCATGTCGCCATCTTGCATCACGGTCCCTTCGAGTTGCAAATACCCAATGGCCTTGTGATAGCTGGGAGGATCCAATTCCTCATCGTCGACGGGACTACTGTCACCTCTGTTCCTTAAATTCAGCTGATCGGGCCGACCGCCGGCTACGTTCATCTTTTCCAAACTGTCTTCCAAGAATCTCGTTCCGTCAATATCCGGCGAATCGATCAACGATCTTAGTTCGGAAATCGGCGGCGACGATTGCGAATCGAACGATATTTCGGAGTAAGACGCTGTCATCTCGTGCAGCTGAAATCATCCAAGTAGTCAATGTTTATAAAATATTGTCGTCTCTATGTACATGGGTGTACAAAGTGTTCGTACACTTTTTAAAATGGAATAACTTTTTTGTAATTGTACCAAACGAACTGATTTTTGTATAATTAATTAGAAGCATTGGTTTATGAAATGATATGCAAAAAAGATTTTCCAAAAAATTATTATTTACAAGGATACATAAAAATAAAGAAGGCATTTTTTCAAACTTTTTTATTTCGGCCCATAATGAAAATTTAAAATTTACGTTTTGTAGAAAAACGACACGCATCGAAAGACGTACGATTCAGTGGATTTTAAGCAGAAACTGATAAAAAATCGTGTAAAACTACGATTTTCAATTTCGATGAAATTTTCAGCATGTGTGTAACAAACATGGGTCTACAAACCATACATACATTAATAATTTATTAATTAATTACATTAATTTATACATTAATAATTTTCATTAACTAATAAAAAAATTAAAAGAAATGCTTTTTTTATTTTTGCAACCAACCTTGTGAATTGTAATTTTTGAAAAAACTTTTTTGCCGATCATTTAGTAAAACCAATGCTTCCAATTGATGATATAAAAATCAGGTCGTTTGGTACAATTATAAAAAGGGTATTCTATTTTAAAAGGTGTACGAACACTTTGTACACCCACGTATGTACGTTTAGAAACAAACCGACTTCGAATGGGAAAGTAAATATCAGCTAAACTATAAACACAACCTAGCAACTCCAACCTTACTCTATCTTCATCGTAATCGATAACAGTGCTCTTTTCACTGCGCGTTGTTCCCGGCTTCGCGTGTGGTTCACTTTCCTCCGGGTCCATGTTCGATCAGTGATTGGAACTTTCTTTTTTCTTGTTTTTGTAGTTAGATCACACTGTCCAGTGCCACTGACATTTTCGATCGCGGAATAACACCTACGACGACTATCGATCACTTGTATATATGTATACATACGTACATCAACGTACACGGATACGCATTGTCCATTAACAAACGAATACACCTAGTTGGAGAATAGACGTGGATTTTTTACGCTGGCATCGTAAACTAGTAAACTACGGATACCGAGATACGCTAGGGACAACCAGGACACGCGGGAAATTTAAATCAACTGGAATTAATTTAGAATGTAATATTTATTAACATTGGTTTTCGAAGTATTTCTGTGAATTTTACAAGATTGATAAATTAGAGAATAAGAAATATTATGGTATGATAAAATGATCTACTCTTTGCTATTGTTGCTTGCAGGTTGAACAACTGTTTCATTGTGGCGGATGTAGATATGAAGATAATTTAGATTTCTAATGTAGATATAAAGATAATGTAGATTTCTGTTAATGTTAATTGTATTGGTTAATTTGTTTATATTTGGTCGTTAAAATTTATTTTGTTTATTTTATCTTCCACAGCATTACCACCCCACAAACAATATGAACAATACTCTACAAAGTCCCTAAATTTAGTATTAATGGAGAACTATCGATAGCCCGCGCTATCGATAATTTCCGATATTTGAAATGTCAATTATCGATAGTTTTCAATAGCGATGATCATTGATAATTATCGATGGTACCATCGATAGCTCTCCACCTTTATTCTATCCAATTCTATCCCGTGTTTACATTCCTTCTGTCACTATTCACCGATCACAAGAATGAGTTGAAAGTAATTGTAGAATGTAATTAAACATTAACGCAAAATGACTTGCTGATAATTATTGAGTTGTATTACCAACTTTTTTTCTAATGTCAAATGTAGAATTGTATTTCCTTTACGGTTGAAACGACGTCGTCACGGTGCACCGAATTGGTTAAGTCTCAAATTATTTGAAAGATGTCACATTTAAACGTATTGCTATTATTTTCCACACTGTTTTGTGTTATCAAAATCGTGTACCCGTACGATGATTTTTTTGACGAAGAGCTAATGTTGAAACCATTGTCTAGCAATCATGTTTACGCGTACTTTCAATTTACTACTGTCTGGGAAGCGCCGAAAGAAACGAAGACGCGTAAGTTACGAAACAAAAGTTAAAACACGTTGTCGCTAATTAAACATATCATTACTAACAATTATATACACACATTTCAGTACAACATTCCCATTTATTTCCACGAGGACTTGGAGAAATTATAAGTCGTCATGGTGTAGACGAATTGCATCTTACTTTAACTAAAGGATTATGGAATTACCAAAAATGGGGATACCCCTACCACGATGCTGGTCCTGGTGCAGAAATCACTACGTGGTTTAACAATGATGTTGTCAAGTAAGACACGGCTTCCAAGAACATCATTCGCAAAATAAATTTCTCTCTAATCTCTTATCTAATTTCTTAGCATTGATAACGAATGGAAAGGTTTGACAAACGCTTTGGCTGGACTATTTTGTGCCTCGTTAAATTTTGTTAATCCCTCCAACAGTATGTCTCCGGAATTCACATTCCGACCTAGCGGTATCATAGAAAACAATAGTATTAACTCTAGTCATTTACGCTATTCGTCCCTGCCGAGGGAAATAGTTTGTACAGAGAATTTAACACCATTCAAGAAATTACTCCCATGCGACTCCAAGGTACGATTACAAACGACCAGCCTTTAATTGTATAGGGAAATATTAATATGTTGTTTTGTTTCAACAGAAAGGTCTAGCAACATTGTTGAATTCAGCATACATTCATAACACAAATTATCATTCTATTGGTGTTCATTTCCGTGTGAAATGCTCCAATGCAAACTGTACAAAAACAGCGTTAGAATTACGACTGACCGTTTCATTAGTATACGACACCATGGTAGACACATCCCAGGTAAATATTTGTTGCAATTTTACGAGGTTCGAGATTAATTTCATGGTTTTTGTAGGACTGGTCAATTCTAAAATTCTTTGGAATGGGTATTAAAGGGGCATGTCCACTGGCGTCGATGAGCAATATATATGTAGACATAACTAATAACAATACGAACCAGGTCTATCGGTTAACACCGCCTCCGCTTGCTAAATTTACTCTAAGAGGTGGTCAACGAAACGAGATAGCCATTTACAATGTTAGATCGCACGCAGCGAAAGAAATATTTAATATTGCAGTTACTCATAACACTCCTCCCAAAGTTAGTTTAAACTATCCATCGATTTTGTTTGCGAACAGATATATTATCGGTAAGTATAAACCGCTGGTAAGTTACAAGTACAGGTGGGCAAGACGTCTAGAAAACGTTTCTTTCGTAGGCTACGGACAGGAAAGGGGCAGTCTGGTAACTAAACTTTATAACAATTACTGGCAACCACTCGACGTGGTATTGTTAGAAAATATTCCATGGTACTTGCTTGTATATTTCCATTCTGTTACAATCACGTGCGAAGGACAACGTATAGTTCCATGTAAGTAACAATCTCAGGTCACTCACAGAAATGAGAAGACCCATCCCGCATCCTTGTAATCCTAGAAACGAGTCTACCCCCGGAAGTTCCTGATTTGATTGGGTTTTTCTGTGTTTTAGTGGCTCAACGCTATTTACCTGGCAAAGAGAGGAAAAGTCCATACTATCTTGAAATGGTGTTGCGTTTACCGCCACGATCGGTGACTAAGTTCTCCATAGAAATGGATTATTCGTTTCTAAAGTGGCAAGAATATCCACCGGATGCCAATCACGGATTTTATATGGGCTCAGCTGTAATTACCGCGTTGCTTCCGATAGCAAGGAATTACAGTGCGCTACCGCGCGATGGAAGTACTATAACATCCAGGTATACCCTCGAATTATTTTTATAGAGAAGTTATATTAAATAACGATTGGATTCGATTAACGATACAATGAAAATTTTAGTTTTAACGCTTCGAGAGACGGGTACTTAGTACAATTGAGGACAGAATCGTTGCTCATCAGTCTACCTACGCCTGATTTTAGTATGCCCTACAACGTAATCTGCTTGGCATGTACAGCCGTCGCTCTCGCGTTCGGTCCGCTTCACAATATCTCCACGAAAACGTTAGTGTTGAAAAAGGTAGAGATGGATTGGAAAGAGAAACTGTTCGCATCCTTGATGGAAAAGATTGTCAAACTGAAGAAGAAAAAACAAGAATAAAAATATGCGATTTATTTGTCTTGTTCCTACATATAAATGTGTTCTTAATGATAAGCGAGATAGTTAACGTTATAATTACTAAAGACAGAAAACCGCTCAAAGAGTACAAAAACACAAAATTCGAAATATGATGCGAGTGTAACGAATTGCAGGAACAATTACGGTTACGGAAAAACTCGAACGGTTCGAAATAAGAATTTTTTATTCGTATTTTTGTTTTCCACTTTTTTCTTCTTTTTTCTTCGTAACGTTACAGAAAGTATCAAAAGTGCACACAAATCGTTCTTGTATATATCGTCGTCGGATTTTAGACACATACAAACTGGAATACCGAAAATTTTTATTGATTTCGTGTTACAAACGTTAGTAAGGGTTTTTCATCTTATGAAACTTTACAATGCACTGCAAATGATAAAGGTTGCGTGTATTACGTAATTATTAAATGTTTTATTACCTTGTAAAATAGAAACAATAAATATTGTAACAAATAACGCCGCGTACAATGAATAATTGGAGCACCAGAGCTATAAAGAAATTATGGCGCCGGTCTAAGTATTGGGGAAATGTTCGTACGCGTACTCAACATTGTACTACGGTATTTGCTTGTACAAGTCTCGTTACCATCGTTTAAAATGTTACCATTCGGCTTTCCGCTGATCTGATCTGTCGAACAAGTTGGCAAATAAAACTTTGCCGATGATAGATTCTGTAACAGAGATTTTGTCACATCATCATCGGTGATGAACTTCAGTGGGTTCCTATTTTCATCTGATAGCGCAGACGTAATCGAATTTTCTTCGTCGTCCGATGAACAAAGGTCGATCACTGTAATCCTGTTCGGTGTATTTGTGCAGAAATTTTTTTCTTTTATTGATTGGGCTACGGTTAGATTATTTTCGCCACAGCAATCTGTGACTCTGGAAAAAGATAAATTTCCTACACTTGCCTCGTTCCTAAGGACCTCGTCATAGTCTTTCTCCATTGAATTCAAGTCGTTTTCATCGCTTGGTGCTTTACGTTTCGAGGATACGTTCGGCGAAATATTATCTACCGTTTTCGCCGTCGATTCTAAATCATCGATCGACAATTTTCGTTCAACAGATTCATTTTTCAATGGATTTTGATTGAATTCATTTATTTGTTCTTGTGTCAGCTGTGTTAGAAGAACATATACAGGTCGACAAGCAAGGTATAACAATTGCGAATGTATACTTAACACTAAAAGAAAGAAACAACCTTTGTAATAGTGCTACCAGATTCCAAGTTCTTGACTCGTATGTTTCGGCAACGTTATCATATAAAGAAAACGTTTAATGGTTGAGTACTCACTTGGCTTTTTCTTAACAGTATTTACAAATTGATATTGGTGCACGTGGTCGTGTAAAACTTTTTCTTTGTTCGGTTTATACGTTACAATCCATCTGTCGTTATCGAACTCCGTCTCTAACCATTTCGGTTTACACGAACTGTTCAAAACAGGAGCAACAAGGTGTCTCTCTATCCTCTCCAACCTTTCTTGCTGAGTATCTTCGGTCATAGCTTTCGACTTTTTTGCTAATAGCATTCCAGCAGGAGACGAAAAGGGAATACTTGAGCACCTTGCAAAGTTGATAGAACCACGAACACGACGGGAGCTTCGTTCAACATCATTATTATTCATGGACGCTCCTTCGTGAACTTCGGCCGTTGTGGCATTCGCTGTCGGTGAATGTAACCGAAAATACTCTAAAAATTGATCTTGCTTTAACTCTGGTTTCGTTATCAACACATCCGGCGTGGTCGATCGCGAATTATTTCCAGTTTGCTCCTGTTCGCAACACATACGTTCGTGTTCCTACAAAATACTAGAATATAGTATCCAGTGTTATTGAGCTTATCCCACGGAATCTATTTAATACCTTCATCTTTTCGAGGCCTATAAACTCGGCATCGCAATTGTCGCACAAATAAATGTCTTCGGCTGGTGGTTCAACCATTATAATGGAATGCTGTTGTTGCAGCTTTAATTTATTTGAATTGCAACTAGCAACACCGTTGCACGAGAGTAATTTTTTTCGTGGACTCTCGTATCTCTTGTCATAGTTCTATGAAGAAGAAAAATAATGTATTTTCAGATTTACAATGAAACTACGATCAAATCAAATGGCAATTCTTTTTATATCTGCTAACCATGTTCTCATTACGAAATGTCACTAATAATTTTCCAGTACTTTTGTGATAAAGACTCGTAGTGGAATCCCAATTGTTAACATACTCTAAATCTTCGTGTGGATACCGAGCGAGATATGAACAAAAACGCAACAAATATTCGCTCCTGTGGTATGTGTAACATCTGAACACTAATTTCTTCAAATTAGCCATCCAGTTCTGAAATGCAATAAACATTAATCGATTATATAGAATAAAAATTGTCTGCATCGATTGCAAGAAATAGAAACTAAATGTTATTTCTTTTACTACAATTTTATATTTCATTATTCAATTTTGCTATAAATGCATAAAGATCCACAGTTTAATTATCAGTATGTCGCTCGTTTACGAGAACATCTACTTACCTCATTGATTCTCTTAGGTCTCATTAAAGGATTCGCAAATTTCAGTTCTTTCGGCCACCATCGTGGTTCAGTTATCTCATCTGTAGTATCATGTCCCAGCGAACACTGAACCATGAATGTTACAAAACGCTCTAACTGTACCTGAAATTCGATATTTTCATTACATCTAATTTTCTTGCACAGCCAACCGAGATCAGCCGATATGCAAATATTTCTGAAATATATAAGAAACGTCTTAGAAAATCTTATCCATACTAGTGTAATTTTCTCCAGGGAAGTTGGATGCCCGTTAGCAAACAATAAAGGAAGATTGGATACGACGGATCCTTCTTCGAACACGTTATTCTCTTTCATCTCCATGGTGTCTGTAGTGGTCATCATGGTCTGACTGACATGAAGTAGCGGTTTCTTAGGTAAACCTACCGCGTACTCCTGTTCTTCCAATGTTAAGAATCTCATATTTTCAAGGCAATCTGCATAATTCGCAGCTATTTCGAATTTAGGATACAGGATACTTTGCAGTATTCGTTGCTTGTTCCGTTTCTATTCTGTATGAAAAAATTCTTATAAAATACACAGAGATAAATAACAAAACTTGAGAATAAAAGATTGTTTACTCGAGCTCAAGTAACATTACAGAATAGAGTAAAATGAAATAATGCCAGCAATTTGAAAAAAAAAAGTTAGTAGGAGAATGGAAAAAACCCATTATGTATTTTAACGGATCGTTTGTGTTCTAAACGAACGGTAGACCCGTTTAAAATTGACGTGAAAAAAATGGCAAATACATGAATTTTCGTAGGACGCTTATTCGCGAGTATCGGTATACCTTGTTCGATAGGTTTTGAAACGGTCGAACGACCTCTTTCGCTCTCTATTTTCAGACGCTTCACTTGCTTAGAACCCTCTTCCCTCCGATTTATATAAAATCTAATGTATAACATAGTTACTATGGCAGACAATTCATTGAAATTCTATAATACAGCGGTATTTACAACAGAGTGGTAACTCTGTATTTCTTTCGTAATGCTTGTGAAACGAAAAGAGTTGTAACTTGTAACGGATAGAGAAATTTGTACGTGCAGTGGTACGTGATTCTTTTCTATAAGTCAATTCACTAGGCGCAGGTGAATACGTTGCGAATGGTGAAAATAAGATAATCACAATCGAAACTCTGGTCTAACGTATCGTCGAATCGTAGATTCAAAGTAGCAAAAAACACGCGAAATATAACTCGACGTATGTATGTGTACATGCACTGACAGTTCCCTCCTTGAACAAAAGGTCTAGCAATGATCAAGCACGGTTATATTCCAAGATGGCGGCGCGAATCGGTTTGACTCCCGCTCGCTTTCGATCGTTCGCAAACCACAATACCTTCGACGCAGCAACATTTTCCCTCGCAATTTCCAGTTACGTGTTACAGTTTTCCACTTGCTCCCCTAGCGTACACATTGACGCTTTCGCGCGTAACATGTTTACTGAACCGTTAAAAATACCACTTTTAATGCAAACCACAAAGTTCAAAAGGTTTCAATGTATTTAGTAGAATTTCCCCGTTGTTTGACTTGTTCTTCTTTACCAGCTCCGGCCAATTCCGAGTACTCGCCGTTGCGCATGCGCACTACTCGCGGTAAACCATTTGCTCGTGTATATCAACATTTTTAAAATGTATCGGGAAC
This sequence comes from Lasioglossum villosulum, assembly GCA_963971365.1. Lineage (NCBI taxonomy): Eukaryota > Metazoa > Arthropoda > Insecta > Hymenoptera > Halictidae > Lasioglossum > Lasioglossum villosulum. The sequence continues at coordinate 44,601,702 of OZ020496.1, read as the reverse complement.
GTTATCGAGCGATCCAGTGAAATTGGAGTAAAAATATACTACAATTCTCGCTATCTCGAATAACCAACGAAATTTAAATATGATAATTAAGTGACATTTCACATGCAAACATTAAACTAATATTCGATTTTCACTCGCACAATGTTTATAAATAAACCTTTTATATTTATATGATTCAAAAATATAATGAAAACAACTCCTATATTCGTCTTTACCGTTGGCTATACACGTTTCTTGCTTTTCCCGCCAATTTTCTTTTTCTTGTTTTGTTCAATCTAGTGTTCAGTATTTATCGCCAGTATGTAATTTATGAATACATATATATATGTATTAGAGGAGTCTAATAACAAAGTAAAAATAACTAAGGAATTTATCAATCGCCGATCGGAGTAATCATCGCGGAACAATCAGAATACCTTTCCACCCCTTCTACTTATTTCGAGAGCCACTTGTGAAAATCGATACTCCTGTCTGCTTCTTCGTATATTGTATAGTCAGAAACTAGAACATTCTTTTTTTTACATTTGTAAATTCTATATTCATAGTACATGTAACATAGGAAGAGTGAAAACATTTTATACACTGTATGCTTATCATATGTACTCAGACCATTTATACCTATAGACTCGGCATAGATCATTTTCCCCTCGACAAAGATAATGTGCTGTGTGACGTCATATTTTCCAAAGATGTATAGGCTATGCTCATCGACAATACCTTCGCTTGGCTTATAGGGGGGAGAGAAAGAATGGACAGGATAAAATCAAAGAATTTGGCATTATATTATGAAATAATCAATTATAAACTGTATTTGAGATACAAATGTTTATTCTATTGAGGTATTACAATGAAGTATAAAGTAATCATCGTCGTCGGTCTGTCGTGTCAGCCATTTTGAAATTATCTTAAGACTCATCTTGTGACATCACACTGTACTTCATCTTTGCTGAGGGGAAAATTATATATCTATAATGGTCTATAAGGTACATATGGTACAATATGGTCTGAGGATTTATTAGTATATATGGTCCAAGGTTTTCCTATACACATACTATATCTATACCGGGTCTATTAGTATACAGGGTGTCCTAATACTCTTCCTGAGGTCATTTGAAGTGACATTTTCCTTTGCAAAAATGGCCGTCGCGGCTTTGTTTAGGAGTTATTAGCAAAAAACACGGACCAATCAAAGCGCGGCTACAGCAAACGGAGGTCGACTCAGCGACAGGTTCCGCTCAGCGTGGCATCGCCATTGGCCGAGCCAGAATCAATCCGCTGTAGTCGCGCTCCGATTGGTCCGTATTTTTCGTTAATATCTCCTAAACAAAGCCACGGCGACCATTTTTGCAAAGGAAAATGTCGCTGCAAATGACCTCAGGAACCTCCTATTTCCGGGGTTTGCAGGAGTTTTGGGACATATATGGTCTAAAGTGTGCGCAATAATGCTATGTGCAAAAGAATCGTGTGCGCAATCATGCTGTACAAAATCGTCCGTGCGCAAATGATCCGTGCGCCAAAGAACCACCCCCTTGGGAAGTGATTCTTCAGCGACGCATCGCGGCTACTATAGTTACCATCCAATGTTAACGACACGGAGTCACCGTATTGTATTCAACGTTAATAACCACGAAAAATGGAGTTACCAGTCACGTATTGTTTGTGTGGACGTTCTTATGATTCCGAACAATTTATGATACAATGTGACATCTGTAAAGAGTGGTACCACGGGGGGTAAGAATTTTGAAATTCGTCGATGGAATATGATGCTTCTGAACGCTATGCTTGATTATATCTCGCCAAATGGTATACAAACATTCCCCTGTGCTCGCTTTTCATAAGGAAACTTCCAACTGTTCAATCACGTCCGTGCAAACAGCTCTCCGTATTTCATTGTTTATAAACAATAATTAGAGCATAGCGTGCGCAAGGGTCAGAATATGTTTTGTTGTTACTAACATAACCTATTCTCGAACGATGCTATACTTACGTTTTCTGACAATACTGTTTAAATGTACTTCGTGACAATACTGTTTAATTGTATACAAACACTGTATACGTTTACACACATCTCTACGCGACAATGCGTGTTAACCTATTTACTATGTTTTCTGTTAGGTGTGTATCTGTAAAAGAGTATATGACCATAGACCTCGACAAATATCACTGTTCGCGTTGCGAAGCCATGTGTGGACCCTCTCTCAGTGGGTATCTTGAAAATTACAGATAAAATAATACACACCGCACAATCGTAACTATTCTCGTTGACTATTACATTTCAGTGAAAGTAAAGTTGAACTGGCACAGACACGATTACTCTGAGATAGACGCAGACAATAAACCAGTTCAAACCGGAACACCAGTATTTATAAGAGAACTAAAGTCCAGACACTTTCCAAAAGCCGACGATATCGTTAAACACGTCAGGGGTCAACAATTAACATTTCAATATTTACAAACCAATGGATTCGAGAATCCCATTATAATCGATGGAAAGGATGGATTGGATATGGTTGTACCCCCTCCGAACTTTAGCGTGTACGACGTGGAAAGTTACATAGGTACTTATCGATCAGTGTTTCTCGTACAAAGAAGTTATAGTGAATAAATGCGTTCCTTGATACAGGTGGTGACCGAGAGATGGATGTAATCGATGTCACAAGACAAAGCAACATAAGAATGAAATTAAGAGACTTTGTCGAGTATTACAATTCCCCTTGCAGGACAAGGGTGCTTAATGTGATTAGTCTTGAATTTACAAACACTGGGTATATCAATATTCATTGCCTTGCCACATGTTGGCTTTAAATGTTTCTAGGAAATACATGTATATATTGACAAATAAACGTTGCAGTCTTTCACCAATGGTCGAAGCACCATACATCGCGCGTAAACTTGACTGGGTCAATTCTGTTTGGCCGCGCGATTGGTCCGAGGATAGTGACATAAAACGTCCTGAAGTACAAAAATATTGCCTAATGGGGGTCAAAGACAGTTTCACAGATTTCCATGTTGATTTCGGCGGCACGTCCGTGTGGTACCACGTGTTACGCGGTGAGAAGGTGTTTTACTTGATTAGGCCGACTCCCACGAATTTACAATTGTATCAGCACTGGATGTGCAGCTCGACCCAGAGCGAGACATTTTTCGGAGACCAAGTGGACGCGTGTTACAGATGCGTGTTGAAACAGGGCCAGACTATGATGATTCCAACTGGATGGATACACGCTGTTCTAACTCCGGTCGATTCGTTGGTTTTCGGCGGAAATTTTGTACATAGTCTGAACATTCCGATGCAGATACAGTGAGTAATTATATCATCGCCGGATACTTTCGCTTACGTTTCGTATTGCTACTATAATCTACCGAACGCTTCACAGAATATACGAGCTAGAGAGGAAAATGAAAACTCCCGCGAAATTTCAATATCCAGGTTTCGAGACGATTAACTGGTTTGCAGCAAAGAAATTGTTAAAGGAATTGAAAGAATTGAACAACGAGGGAAAAAAGTGCCCGCCGTATCTTTTACAGGGTGTTAAAGCATTGCTTAGTATTCTTAAACAATGGAACACGGATAAAGACGTAAGCGCGTCTTTGCCATGATTGGAGAGGTTCTTACGTTGTTCACTCCGTAGATCATAGTTCGTCTCTGTTTCAGTACAATATGATTAGCAGGGGACAGATACCGGAGACTATAAACAGTCAGAAGTTACTCAAAGATTTCAGCAAGGAGATTCGTCATGCGGAACGGTATTTGATATCATTGAATCCTCCGAAACCAGAGCGAGAGAGTAAACGAAAAAAGAAGAAACCGTTAAACAAAGATTTCGTCGACTACGATGTAGCCGATAGAATGGTCGATAACCCGTTTAAAACGACTCTGAAAGAAACGAACAAAGTTGAGACCACGATTGTTGAATCACTGCCGTCCGGTCGACCGCCATTAAAGTTGACCTTACCCAAACCGATCATGTACCCGTACGCGAAGACACAGGGTCAAGCGTTGGAAGAGAAACCCAGCGGACCACCGAACAGTAAACGATCGACGAAGCCAGGGAAACAAAGCCCGACCGTGATTAGATTCAAACTGGGGAACAACGAGGTCGTTCGAAGTACTCACGACACGATCAAAGTATATAATAATTTATCTTCGGGCCATCCGCTCGAATCCACGAAAGATCTGACATGGAAACAAACCTCTATATACGATTTCCACGACGGTAGCAACGAGAGCGATTATGGTCGGTTAACGGTGGACGAATCACCGAAAAGGAAAAGAACGCCGAAAACCAACGCGCAGAAACGGGTGAAACGCGATTACGACGGCGACGTAGACATCTTGAACGATGTACCAAAAAATGGTATTGAAGAACTGTTGAAAGCCTCGGCGTACACCTTAGGGAACGGTGCACAAAGGTTGGACGTAACGTATATGTATTCGTCGTTGGTCAAATTAACGTGTTTACTACCGTGTAATTGATATATAGACTGCGGATCTTTATGGAATTATAGCTTTTGAAAATGTTAAAAAAATACTAGGATATAAAATAAGTTAGAATTTAGTACGATTTTAATTTATTTCAAACCTAAAAAGGTTAGTGCCACGGAAATAAGATTCTATTTTATTCGACTTTCTTAAAACTCTTCTACAAAAATTGAAAATTATATAAACATCCGCAGTCTACTGATACATCTACGCGTACGTTGAGCATTGCGGTAGTTGACGCGTTAAATTTATCGAATCGTACACTCATAGAACCAACTGGTTTCAGATCTACTGTGCTTCCACAGTACAGTCAAGCCATGCCACCACCTCCTACAGGGTAAGATTAGATTACAAAACTCTATACGAATGTACGTCGATAAGGAATACATTTCGAAGCATGCTCGTAAAGCGTAGTTTATCATCGTAATAATAAAACGACAGTGTTCATTTTGGTTAGCCTAGTGCCCTTGCTCTTTACGTTTTTTGGTGTCTTAGTATTTATAAATTGAAAACGACCAGTTCTGGCAGGGCATCACCATCGACGCGGGAGGCAATTGCTGGGATGCTGTCGTTCAGCGAACAATGCTACTCTACCACGTCTGACAGCACGTCCAAATCCTCGAAAACCGCTAAGACGAAGCCGCAAGTCGACGACGATGACGACGACGATGATCAGTCGATAGAAAATATCGATAAAGTTCATCAAGATGATGACTTCAGTACGTATATGTGGAGATAGCGAGATTGTTCCTTTTTTTAGCACGTATGTCATTGTAGAACAGGAAGTCCCAACTTGTTCCCCTCCGAGAACCGCAATGTTCCTACTATTGTGCGGCGTATAACTCGCGAGCTACAAGTTGGGACTCCCTGTTGTAGAAGATAACTATTATTCCTGATTTCTGTTTTGTTGGAATAGTTTATCCAGCTCTAGACGCTTCGGACGACGAGGATTATATCTTCAAATCGAAATCTAAGAGTCAAATAGACGAAGCGTGGAACCCAAAAGCAAGAGTAGGTCCTTTGTTGCCGAAAACGAATCGTCCAGCTCGAGAGGGAGTTAAAAAGACGTCTGTTGAGAAAGGTTTGGAGGCGGCCGCGGCGAAACGAGCCAAACAGTCGGTACGTAAGCCGTACTACGGTTCCGTTTTTAATCATTTTTTTTAAATATTACTTATCATAACGTGAATAATTCAGCCATTGTCATTTATGAGAATAAAAGCGTTCTCAGAATCGCGCGCATATAAATTTGTGTTCGTATTACATACATGTGAATAACTAGTAGGTTGTCTGTCGAAGAGTACAGCTCAATTCATTTATGTCCAACTACATCCTAATTTCCATGATTCTTTCATTCTTGCATACCCGTGTTGCGTAGGATGATTATCTGGATAACAACATGGAGAAGGGCTCCAAGAAAAAATTGGTAGGCATATTATACGATACGGCTTTACGCTTCACTTTGTTCCACACACAGTGGGTATATAAAGTGATCGTAGAACTTTTTAAAATGGAATAACTTTTCTATAGGTCGTTTGGTATAATTGTAAAAAAGTTATTCTATTTTAAAAGGTGTGCGAACACTTTGTACACCCACTGTACATAGCTTTCTCTTCCGTTTTCTCAGCGCGTTCTCATCGGACGTCTACTGTCATTCTCTCCATTCCCGCGTTGTCTGCCATCGGTGAAACAAATATAGCGACTTTTGTAGCGACAGGATTCTGATCATCAAAAGTACAAAATTTTGGAGCAATCATCGTCTAATTCTTTTTCTACAGATAAGATCGTCGCTACATTTGTTCCATCAAAAATGTTGTAAAGTTGATAATACTCTGGTTGATGTTGTTTACACTCTATTTGTTGTAACTTTCATAATCTTCTCTCGCATAGTATAGTAACAGATCTGAAATTAACCCGTTGTTCTTTTCTATGACGAAACAGAACACAGCTAAGAGGACGTACAATAAAAAAAAACCGAAGTCTTTGCCCGTAAGTACAGTGAGTGGAACGTCGACTTCTTCTTCGGAAGATTCCATGAAAACCACTACAGGGTTTGGCTCGATATTGACAAGCCCTAATAGGCTAAAGGATGTTAAAGCGAAATTGGCTGCGCCAGTTCCTGTCGGTAACGTATATTTCGTATTTTAGCGCATTATATTCTATACGAATACTTGTTTAAATAACGTTGTTGTGGAATTTTTAGAACGAAAACCAAAAAAAGGGATGAAAACAGCGAAACAACGGTTGGGAAAGATTTTAAAGATTCACAAAATGATGCACTAGGAAGCAAACGGGGTTTGTTTCGAGAACAAATTAAACATCACATCATTTTCTTCATTTGTGTATAAAAGTCATCTAATAGGTGTACATTGCTATGTAAATATACCTTATTCGTTAAGGTAGCACCCTTACCGTAAGATTCTAGTTTTAAAGAACAAAATCGCTTTCTTTTTTTAAACGATATATTTATATTTATTATATCTAATTATTTAATTTTAAGAAGGTATTTAGTGCATTTTGATACTGACCACTTCGGCAAGGCTCTATTCGCAAGCGGATCAGTGGTTTACCGAAGTTTTTTTCCTGAAGACACGATTTGATTTTAACGATTCAGATAGAGACAACTCGGCGGGAGAACAAATTTATTGATTTATGTATGTATAGAGGCTGTAGCTTATTAATATTTTTGTTTAATTATATATTTAATAATTATATAAAATTAATTCCACACGTCACAATGATTGCATAACAATTGACGTACCGTTGGAGCCGGTTGTTCAGGTTCTGAAACTTTGCTAACAAATTTTTTACCTAATTGTACATTCTAGCGATTTCGGTGATTCGTACTTACGCGCATGATGAGATTATAGGAAATTGTATCATCTCGATTCATGATATTTATTAATTTATCTTTTAAAATAAGTTCCATCCATTTAAACGTAAGCGAGACTATAATCCATTTTACGATAATGATTTCATTTATTTTTATTTCAACGAACAATGTATATAACATTCTTTTATATTCATCTATAGCGTTGTAAACGTTCATGCAAATGCAAAAGAAACAATGCAAGAATTGCACTTACGCGTTGACTTTGTTACTTCGATTTTACGTCGCAACATGCACCGAATTCACCTTTTTTTATTGTATAAGGATTCGTCATTGACTCTGCAAACGAGAATTACTGTGGGACTGGTATAGTATTAGTAACCGTTAGTTTTTATATACTTACTCACAACAGTAACTGATTGTTAGACAATTTTTGGACATTATTGTGAAATAAGTATTTTTCTTGCAAATAAAGACTTTAAGTATCGATATAACGTTCCCATTCAAAAATAGCATTCGTACATTTGTTCGCATACTTTTTAAATAAAGATCGATTGTGAAAATTACACGATCCTTACTTATCTATGTTGTTATTATTACTTCATTTCCTGTATCTTACAATTAATCTAGACATTCTTTATTTTGCATAAAAATCGCAGTCTATTGATTAGACATCAACATATTTAAGTATTGTATGAGGTATTGTACCAATTAAACCATAAAATTTTAAACATCCTAAGTAATAAAGATATTCTAGGTGAAAAGAAATGTTTAATTTTCGAGTTAAAATAGCTGCGAGTGCAAAGGGTTAGTATATTATGGTATGAAAATTAATTGTTTTAAAATGTTGCCGCTTCCCCTGGCAATAGTCCGCGACTCGCAGGGTGGAAATCGCTGATGCAAACAATATTTTCAATAATGGTGCAACAATTTTTAGCGGTGACTGTAAATTGCGCTAAATTCGTCTTAGCGATTAATCAATCGATCAAATGGAATACTTTGATCGATCAATGTCAAAGTCTGCAACGTAAGCTTTGTACTTCCCGGCGACACAAGGTACAAGGGTGCAAAGACGCATGCGCTTGGTCGTTGTTGCTCGGCAGTACTCGATGGTACCTCGACTGGTGCTGATCGTTAGCCGTTCGTGTCAAACTCGATACTAATTCGCCGTATTGTATTCGAGAAAACATCCATTAACCGAGTTGTCCGCTGTATTGTTCGTTGATTCGTCGCTTCTCTTAGAATAACTTTACTTGCATTACGATCGTGAAACGTCGACGCGTCGATCGTTGCGCAAAATTCCCGTGTTTTTACTCGACAACCAATTTTTTACTCGCAAATCCGCAACGCGTGCACTGTGCAGAAAATAGTGAAGCAGTGGTGAATCGATAAGCAAGAAGGAATTGTGATGCACGATAATACCGATTGAGGTTTTGATTGTTTGTCTACGACCGCGCGGAATATTGAAGACGCCATCGCGTGTATAGATACTTGACGTCCGCAAGGTAAATGAAAGTCATGCACTTTTAATCCGTATATTAAACGAACGATGCTGTGATTTGCATCCTATACTTTGCACAATCATCCATAGAGATTGCATTTTGCTTATCTATGCGATTACGATTGTATTAATTGGACGTCTCTTTGTTCGAAACAATATTGCAGTTTCTTCAATGGCTATGCATAAGCTGATTTAAATTTGGTACGTTTGTTAGTGTGATATTATTAATCAGCGACGAAAGAACCAGAACTTAGGGCACAAAGTTTTGCGTATACAACGTATTCGAACGTTAAAGCTTTGTTTATATAATTACGTCTTTAAAAAATGGCAATCGACGCTAACAACAAAGTATACAACGACGGCGACTTCCGCCTCTGCAGTGACACACGCTTCAAATATACAGCATCTATTCTGCGGTCTAAATACATGTGTGTGCGTGCAGTTTTGACCTTAAATTAGATTCGTCACGAGCATGTACCTATATTTACTGGAAATTTCAAGCGGAATCTACCTATGTGTTGTAGCACGTGAAAGCATTCGTAGATAATAATATAAATTTCAAGTTACACAATCATGCTTGCGTGCGTACACACGCAGCGATAACAGAAAATAATCTAGAAATGTCTGTGTCGTCTAGGTTTGTACTCTTTATTGCAGTAAAGGAACGATTATACCTTTCCATGATCTCGTCGTAAATTTACGCTAAACTGGTTGGGAATAGATAATGCAGTAAATCGCACAGTGAACATCTTTGCCGTTCGTAGGTAATTGTATTCGAGGAAGTTGACGAAAATTATCGTTCTAAAACACGTAACCCGATCTATGTAAAGTTCAAGGCTCTTTGTCTGATGACACGACGAAGATACAGTCAGCAGACATTGCGGCGGTATATTCTGAAATATCTAAGAATATAATGGAATTATAAATATAATTGGCATTTTCCGCGTACGCTATTCGGCGAATTCGTCAACGGAAATGACTCGTGAAAATGTATGTAATTACTTGGCATAGAAACAACCATCGGTAAAAATGCTCGACTGACAGCCGAGATGAAATTTCCTTTGACGAACGCGAGAGGGACTTGGCCAAATAAAAACCGGCTGTCATTTAAATTTCGGTAGCTGATGAAAACGCAAAAAAAATTAAATTTGCCATACTTAAAACTTTGTCTCGCAATTATTGCTGATCAATGATACGAATTTTGAACGGTAGGGTAACTGTACCCGTTACTGCGGTATCATGCTTCGACCATACTTTATTTTAACATCATTCCTAATTTATCATAAAGTAATAAGATGTGTAAGACTGGAAGAATGACGTGTTCTAAATACAAAAAGAATTGATGGCCCTTAAAACTTTTTTGTACGTATTACTGCGAACGACAAAGAGCCATGTACCAATTACTGTGTACTCATTAATGTAATTCCTTTTTATTTCTTTAAATCTTCATTCCTTCTTTGTTTTTCTTAAACATTCAGTTGCAGAAGTGGATCTTTTCGTGCACTTCACTTGACTTTCTTTTTAATTTTTGTTACTGTCTTTTTCATTACTTTTAGGATTAATTATTTTATCTAGAATCATATCCTACCATCCTAACATATTATCGTTTTACATTGTGGTTGCAAATTCAGACAGCAGTATTACGGACATTCCTAGTGATTTTTCTACCGCAGTAATGAGCTCCACCTTCAGTTTAATGTACATAATACTCTGGGCTTAATTTTTTTTATTAAACAGACAGGAGATGTTTCTTTATATATTTTTATTGTATCGAAGCGAGTATCGAAATAATAATACATTTTAGTAGTTTTACACAATTTTTGATCAGTCTGCTTAAAATCCACAGAATCGTACGTCTTTCGATGCGTGTCGTTTTTTCCTGCGTCAAAAGATTTGATGAAATTTTTAAAAACCTTACAAAAATACCTTTCTTATTTTTGCATGTAACCTTGTAAATAATAATTTTATGAAATAGGAAAATCTTTTTTTCATATCGTTTCCTAAACCAATGCTTCTAATAATTATAAAAAATCAGGTCGTTTGGTACAATTACAAAAAAGTTATTCCATTTTAAAAAGTGTCCAAACAGTTTGTATACCCACTGTATATGTATGTATATGTAGTTGGTCATTGGAGACGAAGAGCCTGAGGCTGACTTATTTGATTGTTTAGTGATGCTGGTTGTTTGGCAAGGAGCTCGCCGTTGCCTGAGTAGCAGCGGGCAGCGCACCAATCAAGGCTACCAACTGCGCTGTCATCGCGGGACAGGCGGCGATAGATTTGATCGATATCAACTGGTTGGAACCCGGTAAGTTCGTGACAAATCTTGGTGTGCGTGCAGAAATCGATCATTAGTCAGCCTAGATAACCTTTTAATAGGTCATTATTTGGAACGCATCAAAAACATCTTTTCATTGAATTGATCATTGTCGATTCTATCACGATATCAGACGTAACCTTCGAATGTTACTCGTAAATACCGTGCGTACCAGTGAACCGAGGTCAAATGAAATTATACTCATCTCTGAGCGCTGTAATATCCACTGTTATCGGTTCAAACAGAGTTCAATGTACGTGAGATGCGGCACTTTAAATCAATCTGTCGCCGGTCGGCTGGCGTTAGTACTAATTCGCACTGGAGTATTACACGTATACAGGGTGTCTCGACTAAATCCTAAGGGCTCTACTTCTGGAAAGAAAATTTGTCAAATCGCCGATAATCTCTCTCGCAATAAAAATGAACCTATTTAGAGGATAACTAGGGATTATTGAATTGGATCCTCAAATAAATTTATAAGACTGAAATTAACTATTTAATTTTATTTATAACTTATAACATTGAAAATAAATTATTTAAAAGTAACAATTTTAAATCTTAACACTATGACCCTTCTCCAATGAATTCAGTTTATCGATTAAACATTTTTAAACACTTTTTCAAACATTTGTTTTAAAACACAATAATTCGAAAAGCAACTTCACAATAGTGAGAAAGTTCATATTTTGAAATAAATCTCATACGAGATTTTCTAATAAAAAAAAAAAGTTCATATTGATGAGAGTTGACTGAAGGTAGCTACAGTTGCACACCTATTTCATTGATTTATGAAAAATACTTCCAAGGTTAAGGGCACCATAATATTTTCTCTCTCAAAGTCACCTTGGGACAAGTCTACTGACATTTTCATACGAAACGCCATATTTTACAACATTACAGTAATCGTTGCGCTGCGCTCGAGCGATTGCGTGCACCGTGTCTATACATACTTATTACTCGCATGTACTGCGTGCACACTGCACACGTCTCTCGGTGGTTTCGCACACGCGCGCCGGCATTTACGCGTGAAAGAACTCCCGACACTATGTCAACGTACTTGGGGCGGTTCGAGTAATCCTCCGTTCTCGTTGACCCGTCCAATTGATCGAATCGTTTAATCGTGGAAAAATTTTTCGTAGTCGCGACTGAAAACATTGGGGCAGACATGTATGATAATTTACGACGTACTTATCATCGACTTTGTGAACACGCATCGCCAACATCGGACAACGCGTATGCACACACGTAGGTATCGGTTCTGTTACTTCCATTGCAATATTTAGTCATAAACACCCATCATTTTTATTTAGAATATGCAAGTGTCATTAACAAGTCGTCGGACATTGCCCCGAGATAAAGCTGGAATTTCAGCAAGGACACGAGTGTCCGCACGAAGAATCTAACGTTGAGAAATCACTTTATTAATGACCGTTGTGGCAATGAACCAGTTATCTATGTAGTTCCGCTGACACTTCTGCGATGATCTCCTTTTTAACGAGTTCCAACGATAAAAACAACGTTCCAACAGAAAATATATTAAAATACCACAGAGGCGGATCTAACGGTACGCGGACTAAGCGGTCGTGGGGGGCCCCGAGCTCTTAAAATATCTGAACTTAAAGATTTTGGAAATGACCGGAAAGGTTAAAAAAACCCTCCATAAAATAATCGAAATTAACGGAAATCCATATAAAATAAAAAATGTATAAAATGTATGTTTTTTAATACATTTATTTAATGTCGTATGGTATGAAATTTCAGATTATTTTTCTTTCTTGTTTATAACTTAATGAGAATTTTCTTGAAACTTTTCGTTGGGAGGGGGCCCCGAAATTTGTTGGTTTATTTGAAATAGTATAATCGATAAACAAAAATGAACTTGTTTAATTCATTTGAATACTACTTCATAAGTAACTTTTGTTTCATGCTTACTTTATCATTTACATTCAATGTGTAATGACGTCGTTCCTTGAATATAAAAATAAAAGATAGTTCATTCATTTAAAACCAGATTCAGTTTATTTACTGCATATTTCAATAAAATTTTTACCGCTTAGGGCCCCCGCTTGCCTTGGTCCGCCACTGAAATACCATAAAAATCGTATGCGTGGAGTCCACGCGCGACAGAAGTGAAACTTATTGCTTATTAGGTATAGATACAGGTAAATTATTGCAACTTTTCTATTGAAAATAAGATATAATTATAAATAACGCTTCTGTCGCTGCAGCATTTTATTCTTTGCGATATATACCAAAATGTTCGCGTTAAAGAGTTGGACTACCCAGCGGTAGACCGGGTATCGAGTCTCCGTCGGATAAGAAAGATTTGATCTCCGTTAAAAAATGTTTCGTTTCATTCGACTTCCGTAACGCTAGAAAATTGTAGCCCCCTCAGCAAAGAAGTTTCACTTCAACACACAGTGTACAGTTTATCATAGATTTTTCTGTTTCGACGTAGATCGCATAATACAATTTTCCAATGATACAAAAATCGCGTGACCGGTCGGCTGCGTGTGGAATCGCCAACGTTATCGTTCGAGTAGAACTTATTCTTGTTCGGTCAATCCGGCCATTTCCATTGATCGAAGAAAAACAATTAGAAGACCCGATGTTAATTGAAACTACAATGGCCAGGCGTTTTGCTTCAACGATGTCGACAGAGCAGAGAGAACAAAGGAGGTAATTGTGGTCGTCCTCGAGGAATTTTACAATTTATTCATCGCTTTTACATCGGATCAGGAACAACGTCGATTTTAATGGAATGTTCATCGAGCATTAACCACTTGATTCACGAATACACGGCGCTCAAAATCATTTTCAAAGGGGACAAAGGAACCCCCCGCGATCGGTCGCGTCAACTGCATAATTATCGGTAATAAGTGTCGATAGAGGGACCACATAAAAGTTCGTCCGATTCATGGCTGTGCGTCAGTCTACGATTGGACACCGGAGCGTCCGTGCCTCTTTAAAAGGCCGCGTCTATTACAGTTCGTTACCAGTGCCGTACGCTCTGCCGCATTTCGATTCCGGTCGATGAGAGTTTTCTCGCATTGTGCCGCGCCGTCCCGTCCGATTATCGAGAGTTATCGCGACTGCTCGCGTCGCACGACTCTGTGCGTCTTGGTTAGGGTCGTCCTGCGAACGAATTAAATCGCGAAACGGTCGTTCCTAACCTCCAATTACATTGCTGACAACAGGCTGTCAGCGTGTATTCCGACGAGTCACGTGTACGAAAGCGGTGCGATATTCGAAATACGCGCGCCATTCTTTCTTGCATGCCTACAGATTGGGTCGCAAGATCTTCGCCGCGACACGTGCTCGCGTGAAGATATTCGCCGGGATCGGTAGTGAATCGTTCGTTCGCGTGGCATGGTTTCTCTATGGTGAAATAGTGTCGAGGTTAAGGACGCTTCGAGTAATCTAAGGGCGCTTGAAGGCTCGGTACGTACACAACGCACTTCACCGCCATTTACACAATGTCGACATTCTTTTTTTTGTTCTTTCCCTCCATTATTGGAGAACAGTACGGCCAAAGTGGCTCGAACGATCAAACGACATATTTCTTTTGTTGGAAATCGATTGTCATTGTTACCGTTGCAGACGTCGAGCACCGTATCACGATTGGTCGTGATACAATATCAGGAGGTAAAGGAACGTTCAAATTGAATCTGAACGTTGCATTCACGACTCGTTAGTTAAAAATGTAAGGTTAATTACGTCCTTATTAAGCACCGATTATTCTATCACGATTGAAGAGGGAGGACACTGAAGATTGTGTTCTATGCTGTAGTAAAACATGGTCAAACCTTAGACCATATATACCCATAGACGCGGCATAGGTATAGTATGTGCGTGCGATGCAGTGTGACGAGATCCAAAAGTATCTGGTACCCACTACTGACGTTAAAAGATAATTGAAGATGGTGGATGACGATAGAAAAGCGAAGTGTACAAGTACATTTACAAGTACAAGTACAAGAACCAGAAAATCATTTATTTTCCATATACAACCATGTATTGAAAACAGTGGTCGTTTATTGAAATAAAGTAGTTCAAGCAATCCAATTAGTGTACTAAATTAATCACTGATAATAGCTGTAATGCTTTTTAGATTTTTCATACCCAAGGTCACCCGAAGGTCATTGTATTAATATGTCCTCGAAGAGGTCTCAAAAATATATAGTTCCATTAAAAAAAATGATGATCTTGATATCTTCAAAAAAATGACCTTGATTAATATATATATATATATATTTATTTATTTCTTGACAACTTACTTTATTTAAAAAAAATATATATATCTTTTCACAAATAAGTATTTTATACTTACTATACTCTTTTAAATATAAAGTAAGTTGTGAGGAAAAATAAATACAGATTTCATATTGTCAACATCTACGTTGAAATTTAACTTTTTCCAAATTATAATTGACAGGATAAGTTAGCACTATTTAAAAGAACAAGAGTAAAGTAAAAATGGACGAGTAATAGATTAAAACATATATTACCTTCCCCTTCTCCTTCTAACACTAAGGCTTCTCAACAAACTATAGCACTTTGCCCACAACCGTCATCTGGTAGATGATGCAATCTTGGAAGAAGGCATATTATCTGAAGCCGGGTCTATAAGTATACATGGTTTAAGGTCGAACGACACGTGTTACGTTCGGTTGCTTTCGTGCCCTTTCGGACGCCATCGACCCATTACATACGATGCATTTGTCGAACAATTATACAGGGTGTCCCAAAATTCTTCCGACACCCGAAAATGGGAAGTTCCTTGGGTCATTTGAAGCGAAATTTTCCTTTACAAAAATGGCGTCCGCGGCTTTGTTTAGGAATTGTTAACGAAAAACACGGACAAATCAGAGCGCGACCTAGACGCGAGTTAGCACAGTCGGCCCGACGCATCCAACTGTCAATTGGCCGAACGTGTCATCGCATGTCTAGATCGCGCTCTGATTGGTCCGTGTTTTTCGTTAATAACTCCTAAACAAAGCCGCGGACGCCATTTTTGTAAAGGAAAGTGTCGCTTCAAATGACCCAAGGAACCTCCCATTTTCGGGTGTCGGAGGAATTTTGGGACACCCTGTATATCCACAGTATCTTCACCGAACTTGCATTTGAAAACCATTTTACTTACCCAACAGTCTCTCAGAGAATTATGAGAAGAGTACAAATTTCTACGTTTCTACGAGTTTTCGATAGCTCTGACGTAAATAATTACAGACCTGTCATTTAATAATTATATCGATGTTATTCGACGACAATGTAAAAGCTGAGTGCTGACTAGAATTGATCCAGTGTCGTGTATTCCCACCGCGATAGGTATAATGTCTAATTAGTTATTCTAATAAGAGTCGCACGTGCTTGAATATATTGTGCACGTGCATCTTCGATACGCTTTAAAATTGCGCAGATAAATCTGCGTCGTGTCTGGTATCGACTCAGTATTTTCATCGTGCCGGGTCGGGGATAATTTTACGATTGCGTCGATCAAAATGAAAATTCAGTTGGATTACGCGGTCAGCGAGCATGCGTGCAACTCGCGAAACGAGGTCTGTGAATGATTCGTCTCGTGTGCACGTGCTTCGTCTTCGGCAACTTTCGCTGATCTTCGCGTAAATTCGACGTTTGGCTGACTGCCACGGCGCGGCGCACGCAAACGCGTCGACTCGAACCAGTTCATACCGGGTTCTTGCCCAGGTTGGATCGTCGTGTCCGTGCGAGACAAACTTTCCTCAAAAGTGGAAAAAATAAATTGTTTTTCCCGTTGAACAAATTTAACACAATCCATCCTCCCGGTATGCAAAACATCGCATCCTCGTTTCGAACACCGCAATAGAAATAGATTCGCGTCGAAAGTATTCGTTCTAACTTTTCTTTTCCATCGTTCATATTGCATAAAACTTTGCATAAGCGGTTCTCAATCTTGACGCTACTCCTCCTCGAAAAGAATATTCTTCTGCGCCTCGTTACCTTCTATTTTCTTATCAACTAATTACAAAATTGATCTTTATTATTATATTATTATAATTATCTACTTAATTTTTTCTATCTTATTACAAAAAATTTTGGTCCCAGCTTTGATAAATCGTGCGCGCCTCCCAGGCTGGAGAACAGTGCCTGCAATCGATTATCGTTAGATTACCGATCTTCATGCGTTTACGCGAACGTTATCTTTCTTATGCAGTCTGTAGAGGAGTGGAGTGAGAGATTTGGCAAGTGTATGGGGAGAGGGGAATGAGACAAAGTAAGAGAGACGTAGAGGGTGAAGGAAGAGGGGATGTACGCATAGGGAGAGAGAGAGAGAATCTGAACGGTGGAGGTTGCCTCGGTGTCGGGATACTCTCGGTCAGTCACATACGTAACACGGCACGGTGATCACGTTTACGTTCCTCCGCAACGATTAGACGAGTTTCGTCATTGCTCGTGCAAGTACCCGTAGTATCCAGTTCGGTTGGTCGGTTCTCATTTCGCGCGTGTTTTAACATTCGAGATTACTAGAACGATTTCGTCTATAAAATCGTCGGCAACCGTTCGAACTGGGGGTGTAAGTGAATTTAGTGATTGCCAAAGCTTCTCCTTCAGTCTTGTTCGCCTGGCTTTAGTGACAACGAAGGTACGTTTTTCCAACTCGTCGGCGGACTACAGGTTTCTCGCGATAGCATCCACGCGAAGACACGTGTTGAGGGTCGTCGCACGTGAACTCGATTCTCATTGGCGGCCCAGCGACGCTGATAAAGCAAACCCGTCCTATGACGCGGTAGTCTCATAATATGGAGCAAAAATTGCGACTTGATTTTGTATCAAATTTAATATAATTTGTAATAATTCTGAGCTTCTTAAAACACGGTAATTAATCGCGTTACAAGGAGGGTTGATTGTACCCTGTTCGTCGGTCTTACGTAATGTTGCCCTTGTACTACCTGCACAGTGTAAAGAACTCTATCAGTGGGGACAAAGGATTTGCACGTGGTTCGCCCGTAATAACCGACTGAATCACGAGGATCCGTTCCTCGGTCAGAGGAAAACTGAAGGTAACCTTGAATTTGGCAATTCCGCGCTCGGTTTACTCGGCATTTCGCGATGCAGCGGAATATTTTGGAAAGACTATTTTTATCGCGAACAACGTTTGCCATTGATTTGGCAAGCTTCGCGACGTTCTCGCGGCTCTGCGAGTAACGAATATGTATCGATGTGTTAGTCTCGAGATCGATGAGTCGATAAGGTTCAACCATGTATATCGATTGGAACAAGATATCGGTTTGTCTTAAGTAACGTCTGGTAGATTTGGTATGGCAATGTCACAATTGAGAGTTTGCCAGGATTGATTTTAAAGTGAGTTAGAGGGTCGCGCGAATGGTATTATTAGATTCGGGTGCTTGTAAAATCTTTTCCCTGACGAATATTCCTCGCTCCGCCATGGAACGTGTCTTTGAATCGCGTTCGGAGGGTAACGTTTATTACCGATCTTAGAATTAGTATAAATCTTGAAAGAATTATAAATATTGCATTGAAAAAACGCCGCAGGTCACGATTTCAAAAAATGTTTTAAATTCCAAGGGCTCCAAAAAATAATGCTGCGTAACCGATGTCCTATGTCAAAATACTTACGATGAAAGTGAAAGTACGTGACGTGCGGCGTTCTTCCCGACAACCACAGAAGTATTGTACAAGTCGTTCAGACCTAATCTTACCACCGTGTCAAAATGGCATAGTGATTTTTTAAATCGGAAACGCTCGAGACGGAAAATAATACGCAACGTTCGCAACTGTGAATGTGCGTCTGCGAACCGCGTAATGGAGTCGTTTGACTAGCATTATGTCACGGGTATAACTTACAACGAGTTTTTCCGTGTACGCCACCCTCTACCGACGCTCGATCGCAGCGTCGCGCCGCTTGTCGGCGTGAACTGTGTACGATCACGATCGCATTGCCATGCGAAGTGTCAACAATGCGCCACTCTCGGAACTCGAAGAAAGCGGATACACGAGACGAGCCTCCGCGGTGCTCGTTCTCCGATTGGTCGGATTCGTAGGCGTTGGTTGTGGGACGGCTCGCGATTGGCTCGACCGGTCATCGACCAAGGGGCTCGATCGTCAGCGGTTCTCATTCGCTTCTGACTCGCATTCCGCGGATTCCAAACGGATTGCGTCGTTGCACGACTCGCTCGAATCACTATCGACTGTGTTTCTACTATTACGCGATGCGGTTAACATTGAACTCTGATCGGTTATCGTGGAAAGCGTGGTTTTCAACTCGGAGTTTCCTCGACGTAGGAATCGTCGGGACGGCTCGCGATAGTTGACGACCATCCTGAATCGTTCTTAACAGTCCTTGAAAGATCTCCCAACAATTATCGTCTTTTTTACCCAATTCCCCGCGTGTTTCGACGACGGCCACTATTTGTCCGTGTCGAAACGTTCGATCATGCGCTTCGTGCCAGCTATTTTAACGTGCGTGACGCAATAAGTGTCGCGTTGCGAGACTTTGCACAGGATCGAACGACGAGACGTGCCTCCGTCTGACGTTGCAGTTTTCCTCGTAATCAGCTACCATTCGCGATCTCTGAGCCGAACGTCGATCCTTTAGGAGTTGATTATTCGAGCAAGTGGGTCGTACATTAGTGGACGAGGATTTGGACCTCTTAGTAGTTCACTGGGACATATACCAAATTTGCAAGGACGCAATGTAATTATTACGTATCGCTGGCCAAAGGGAAGAGAAGAACGGTTGAAATGTCGTTGAACCGAGTCGTAGGCGTTGGTCGCTGAAATTAGATTCGAATCAACAGTTCTCCGACCGGTCGAAGCATCTTCACAGAAGACGAATCTTCGTGAAAATACTAAGATAATAATAGAAACAATTCTCCCGCGTCGTATCTTATATAATGCTGAACAGTCGAGATTCTACGTTGTGCTTCCAATACTGAAGTACTGCATCTGGACCTGAGAGACGACAGTGCATTAAGGCCACATTTTCAAAATAGTAAAAGTGTTTGTCGTACAATTCACTTTTACACAATAAAATTATACATCATTCGACCGCGTGAAAACTAGAACGTACGTCGAACATGTTTACTCAAACAATGAATCAATAATAAGTTGAAATAAAAGTTTTCTACCTGATTTGTGTAACCAACTGGAGTGCCAAAAGACTAAATTTTCTCTCTTAATATGTTTAATGGGTTTAAATATAACATAATAGTATTTTTGCATTCGTTTGATGCTTTTAATGTGTTAAATTACACCTAATCATTTTTGTTATAAATTCATAAAATCAGATGCCTACATATAGCAATCCGCAAAGGTTTCACGAAGAACAACGTGAGAACAACCGAGGGAATCAACAAACGATAATAACGATATTTTAAGCATACGTACATTACCACATTCATTATACTGCGCAACATCGATCACACGACATACACGGCATACATCATTGCTTACATGGATAACGCACTTCAGCTAACAGTACCTGGAGCTAAAATCGAGATTGGGTTTGCGAATCGAGGGAAAGTAAATTGCGAGGAAGAGCATCGAAGTCCACATTTTCCAAATAGCAAAAGTGTTCGCCGTACAATTTCACTTTTACACAATAACATGATACAGTACACGCCCCTTACTGTCCAACAGCCGTGTTTTGCACGGACAGTGATCGTATCCGGACACTATTTTTGTTATATGTACATTTTACTATGTTATATGTACATTTTTTTCTTGAAATAATCCCGAGAACACAAATATAAACGAAGGGCCACGAAAATTGAACTCGTGCCGTAAGATGTACAGAAAAAAGTTGTTCAGAATGATGATCTTGAAGTAAATAATTACCAAAATAATGAAAATTAAGAAGTTTGAACATTCGATTCGTGATGTCAATGCAGTGGCGTTCACACCGATATACCCGAGCAGAGATCAATCATCGCCGCTTTGCGGTGCGACACGGCGTTGGCCAGCAGTGGAGCGAGTAGGCACTGAACAGAGATCGCACCCTCGACTTTGAACTAGTATAAGCGTTTACTGTAGTTAAACTAGTACTGTAGTTAAACTACTACTGTAGTGTAGTAAAATCGAGATCGGGATCGCGAATATAGGGAAAGCAAGTGACGTGGAAGGGCAACGGAGGCGTTGAGAAATCCTGAGGCGCATGTTCTAGCACACGCGTGCAAGGCGTCACGCGTTGCCTGTCACGCGTCACGCATGTCGTTCGGACTGCCACCAAGAACCTCGACCGAGACGGGACGACAGAGATATTCGCGTAAAACTTGGCAGTCGTCGGTGACCTAGATTCGGTTTCACGGTGGCTCGTCTCTCGCGAGCATCGCGCGATCTCGTTCGATTCTGCGATTAATAAAATCCAGAATGCCTACTACGCGGGCTCGTGACTGCTGATTCTGCTTGCTACACGTGGTCGCCTCGCGATCGTAAAACCGATACGATCGAATTCATTATCCGCGTACGGAGTTTCCAGTAACGAACGAAACAGAAAAACCGGCCAATCTTTTCGAGTTGAATGTACACGAGTATCATAGTAATCTTACGCCATTTCCTTTGGAATTAGTATTGGATACAGCATTGTTGCTTTAATCCACTGTCTCACCGATTATTCGAAGTTGTGAAACATTCTTTAGAGGAGCACGAACCAGTGACTTGAAAACAATTACGATATCGGTTTCGGTCCTTGAAACAGTTATGAATATACAGCGGATTTTATGCATTTATGACAAAAATGAGTAGGCGTAATTTCAAGCAGTAAAAATATTAGAATTTCATTATTCTGTTCTACATTATTTTCATCCTATTAAACATGTTACGAACGAAAATAAATTTCTATATCACTTTGGTTTGTTGCAATTCAGGTAGAAAATTTTGATTTTGTTACATTATTCACTATTTTTACATTTATTTTTTTATTGGATTTTAATTTGTATTATCTAACTGGGGCATTACTCTAACAAGAGGATATCAGAACCGATACAAGACTGATAAAATGAATTTCTATATCACTTTGGTTTGTTGCAATTCAGGTAGAAAATTTTGATTTTGTTACATTATTCACTATTTCTACATTTATTTTTTTATTGGATTTTAATTTGTATTATCTAACTTGGGCATTACTCTAGCAAGAGGATATCAGAACCGATACAAGACTGATAAAATAACAGTCCGAGAACGGATACGAAGAACAATATGAAGGGCCGTAATCGAAACCGATCTCGGTCAAAATTTCAGTCCTTCGGAACAGTTATTCAGAGTATCGGTCTTTCATAACTGTTTCGATCAAGCTGTAGAATAAACGGACACGTTGCTGGAACATGGACGGTGGAGCGGAAACATTGTGGCACGTTTAAACAGCGACGCAAGGATCTCGCGAGCAATAAACGATATGTCCGTCATCCGGATCATTCGTCATTGCGGGAGGTCGAACGATATCGGAGTCGAGTGTCGCAGCATGATGACGATTAGCATCGCGAATGACAACGGCTAGAGAAAATCGAGCGATTTTCTAAGGGGGCTCGCCACTCTACGCTGTCCGATTGGTTCGCTCTCGATCAACTGACGTCAGTCCGGTCAATGAAATAATCGGCGGCTTGTGCAATTGCGCTTTATTGTTTTGTTCCTTCCTCGGTACGGCGAATACGGCCCACGGCGTATATCAGAAGAATCATCTCCGATTAAACCTTATTATTATCGGTGAACGAGTAGTAATTGCGGAAAGATTTTTCCGAATCGTATTGCCGAACGCTGCGAAGCTGTATCTCGAATCGTGACGCGCAAAAACTCGTTTGTTTTTCCCGCCTGATCGACCGCACGCCGATGAGACGAGACAACGAGAGAATATAAATACTGCAATCGTCGACAGTTCGAAAAAATTCCTCGTGGCGGTTTCATTTCGAGGAGAAACGAAGGTCGCGTTTGCATTCGTTTCGAAATATATCTGTGAAATGAGCGATCGAAATTTCTGTTGGTCGTTCACACCGTCTCCCGTCGGTTTTCGAAGAAACGTCAGACCTCGGCTGACGAGTGCTGTTGCGTCAGCCTGAGACGCGCCAAGTTGCTTTTTGATCGCACGTTCGATATGGACCCTGCTCGAAGTCCGATCCGAGTTCATTTTACCTGGAAATGATTTCCGAGATACGTGCGTTCTATTTTTGTACATTAGCTCGTTATCCAGATACCTGGCAAACACGTTTTTTCCTCAGCTCCCTGTTATCGATAGCAGATCTCTATGTTATCGACGATTGTAAATTACAACCGCTCTTCCTTATCGACCGGTGTTTCCTCCGTACGTGTTGTCGCGACTCTTCGCCAAAAGATGGCGACACGTGCTTTTGCAATTTGGCGACGATCCGCGAGGCGACAAAAGCGTCACCTACTGCAAATATAGACAAACGATTATACAGGGTGAACCACGAATCGTGATCAGTAGTGATTACTCTGTTCTTATCAGTCCGATCAAAAATGTATTTTTTGTAAGAGAAAATAAAAGGAATTCTATTGTATGTTACACTAGCCGAATTCTTCTCGAAATCCTCTAACGGATAGGCGTACAAAAATTACAGGACTATTTGCAAAAAAACTGAACATGTAGGAGTGCACGAACTGCATCTGTGGTAAACTTGTTAAACTGTGTGTATGTGTGAAGTGAATTGCAGGTGTTTGTTGTGTCGCGGTATAGCGACCGCACATCGTAAATAAAAGTATTTAACAAATAGTTGACGTTAAAACATTCGAGAGCATTCGAGGGAAAAACTATAAAGGGATGTGTTCACGCGAAAACAAACGATTTCGGTTTAAACGATTACACGCGAACGCAAATTATAATTTAAGAGTTTCATGTATGTTTATTGTCCGAGACAATTGTTCAGAGTCGTGTGCTTTCTTTAAATTAATAAATCGTTTAATAATTGTTTAAATATCTTTACACTTACAAAAATGAACACAGTTTAACACGCGTGCAATTCACTTCTAACATACATACAGTTTAACAAGTTTAACTCAAATGCAATTCGTGCACTCCTACAAAGATGACCATGAAAATTAATGGGAAAAAGAGTTGACAAAAAATTTGCTATAATCGCGTGAAAGCTCTCTTGAAACCATGCTAGAAACATTTTCGATCGATCACTTTCGAATCTACCGATCACGATTCGTGATTCACCCTGTATCAGCGACACGAAGTGAACATCTGCATACGTTATCTTTATATTTAAATTTAACCGTACCATTGTTAGTCAACAAAGAATATCATTGAACGTTACTAAATAAATGCACGTATGCTATTTCTGAAGCTTGAGAAATTCTGCGATTATGTAAACAAATTATATAGGAGGAATTCTGCTACCACCGATCCGACGGAAGAACCGAGCGTCGAAGACATCGTTGCATTCCTTTTTCAAGAATGTTTAGCATCGGTCTAAATTGTTTCCGGAAGATCCTTCCTAAATACGAGCGACGCTATTGCCTGCGTTTTTGAAATGGCAACGATTACTTCGATTCGCCTCCGTTGTTCGGAGCGAAGTTGAGTTCGCCAGTTGCAAAATCGTTTCGAGACTTCTCGGACGGCGAGCGATTGTGTTAGCGTCGACCGAACTTGCACAATTTCGGTGTTTCCGTTCACCTCGATAGCTAGGAAATATCTGACGGGAAAACGGCGGAAGGTCGAGTCGTGTGTCCAGGTTCTATCATAGACGCGATGTATCGGTTAGGTAATGGAACTGGTTCTCGTCGCGTGAATCCGTAAGAGATTAATCGTTGCACCGGATTCTCGACGGAGAAGATCGCGCGTTCTTATCAGAGTACCGGTCACAGGTGTACTTTGGACACGCGTTTCGAATCGCGTAATCCACCAAGTTATCTCGTATTCGCGATAAATCGGCGCCTATTTGCTCGTTCGCGATTCCCTCCTGATTCGATCCGCTCGGAAGCCGAACCGATCAACTTTCTCGAAAGTATTCGAAGAAAATCTTCTGTACCGAACGTGCTCTAATAAATTTTGATGTTATTGCTGGGAGATGGCATAACTATTTCTCCTTGGTTCTCTTCGAATCGACGAGCCATCGACGGATGGATCCATGAGCCTATTCGAACCGCGAGAAAAAAACCACGCGTTCTGCTCGTTGAATAAGAAACCAGTCACCCAATTGTCTTTCATCGGGTTTCCCATGCAAAGTAGCGCAGGTGCGCAGCTGCGACGCTCCGCGAAAAAAAACGCGTTCCTGAATTATCTAATAGCAGGCTCGTTACGCGACCGACAATTAATACGCCGATGCATACAATTAAGATACTCGTTGCCACACGCTGCGATATGCCGTTCCGTTTTACCGTCTTATCGTCTGAGTGGATCCTTTTTTAGAAACAGAGAATGGTAACCAATCCATTATTACCTACAAAACCCCTGCTTTATTTATTGATATCATCGATATCTGCCTGGAGGCTTTAGCAACGTGGTTTGCTTTCTGTCGTACGATAGCGAAATAATTTTGTAATTTCACGGAGTTGTATTAGTCTGATTCACGCCATATTTTGTTGTGTTGGTAAACTTATCTGAAAAGTGTCTGTACGTTGGTTGTCATATTCGATATTCAGTCTATTGTCAGCTTTTGAGAATGTTACATGTACACTTGCTCACACTTCATTGCTTGTTCGTAATTTTTTGGCCAAAACCAACACTGTAATGGTGCTTCAGCCTGTATATTCACCAACCGTGGTCCCGTGTGACATTTGTATTTCCAAAAATAAAGAGAAACTTAAAGGGTCGTCGTTTTTCAAGCATAGACGAGATTAATACCGCTAGAGGAGCTAAAAGATCGAGTTCCAAAAGTGTTTCGGGGATTGGAATATCGGTAATTATACAGAAAAGGTCGGCCTACTCCGATTTCGATGAAATTTTAATATGTTATGCAGCAACACATTCTGAACAATTTTTTTCTTTCCAATATAGGCGGGTCGCTTTTAGTTTTCAAGATATTCGCAAAAAACTATTGCTAATACTGTATTTAATTTTCCGTATTCTTGTACGCTCCGTAGCAACGTAACGCTGACCCGCGCGGCGTCTGTTTACTTTTGTTTTGTAAACACACTGTGAAGATGAGAGAGAAAGCAAGGTCTCACTCATATAGGGTAATCTTTCAATTTGGAATGACCATTGGATTTTCGTATGCGTGATCCTCTCCGTCCCCTTCGCGACGTAACCACAACTCATTCTATTCGCATAATCTTTGCATTGTAGCTGTTATCTAGAATTTGAACTAGTAATGAAAAAATCGTGCGATTAGAATGAGTTGTGATAGGTCGTGGAGCGGGCGGAGACCACGCATACAGAAATCTAGGACTAGTATTTCCAAATTGAAAGCTAACCCTATATATGTGTCACTCTATATAGAGTGAGACCCTGTTTTATCTCTCATCCCCACAACGTGTTTACAAAACAAAAGTAAACAGACGACGCGCCGTGCAAGAATACCGAAAATTCAATACAACATTAACAATAGTTTTTTGCGAATATCTCGAAAACTAAAAGCGACCCGCCTATATTGGAAAAGGAAAAAGTTGTTCAGAATGTCGAAATCTATAACATATTAAAATTTCATCAAAATCGGAGTAGACAGACCTTTTCTATATAATTACCGGTATATCTAATGGAGTCTATTTTCAAGGGAATAACCTTCGTGTAAACGAATAAATGCAATTTTTTCTGTATAAATACACCTTGTATGTATGTGAGAATACGTATGAGAGGGTCGTCGACGACGAAGCCAGAAATCACAGGGAACGCGACCTCGATCACGGAAGAACAGAAGAGGCGACGCAGAAGTCGGTTTCCGGTTTCGGACTAAGCGATTGGAGCCACGAGGCTGGGTATCAAACGGTCGTCAGAAGGAACAACACGGTGTCGTGTTCTCTGAATAACGCGGTCCCCCTGCACCGACCCATTTCCGACTAAAAATAGCCAATAGGATGATTGTGGCCGAAGCAACTGGTCCATTCGGGCCTGTGTTGCGTCGAGATTAGACGGTGAGGAGGTGTCTTGCGCGCAATTGGGGTCGATGAATCTTGCTCGACCTCTGTTCTCGTTCCTCGCGCCATTTAAATCGACCCCTGCACTGCTCGGTTCGGTTCTACTCTGCTCCGCTCTGCAATCTTCGACTCGTGGAAGTATGCACACGCGTGTTCCCTCCTCGAATCGGCAATCGCGTAACTAAATAGATGCACGTACGCACGCACGATACCGATCTGCGCGTTCTCCGTTTACCGTCGGCTTGCGCGTTTCGCACGTAACGCTGAATTCGCCACGCATTAATTGACGCGTTAATCGACGCATCAACGCGTGCCGTTGCACGCGCCTACGTAATTTGTTGACCGCGGCACGCGGCGATCCTCGAGGAAAACCATGGTCTCGACCTTCCTGCGTGCACCGATTACGGCAATGTACCCTCAGCTGCTCAATAATGTGACTGATACGCTATCAGCGTTACTTGGCATCTGCCACAGGCGTCGGCCTTGGATTCGTCTTTTCGGAAAAACACAGCTTAGGTAGCAATTTAATCGAAAAGCTGCGGATGTTTTTACATTTCCACATTTTTTGATTTCGGAAGTTTCGAGAGTTTTACTCGGAGCGAATGCACGACCTCGAGTCAGAGAGTGTTCGCCAATTTGGAGCAAATCCGATCTCCGCAGGTTTTCAAACGATTAGAGCCCGTTCAGACACGGCGGAAACCGCGCGTTTTCGACCGCGCTATTTGAACCGCGCGGACCTTATTTACATTAACGTCTATGTACTATTCGATCACACATAACCACGCGGTTGAACAATCGAACATAAAAAACGCGCGATTTTTTGTTCCGTTTGTTCAACCGCGCGGTTACATGTGAACAAATACATAGATCAATGATTCCCAAATGGGTCTATATCGACCCCTAGGGGTCGACTCCGAACTGCAAGGGGTTCATGTCAGCGAAACCAAAAATGGGAGGTACATGAGATGTAAATGGGGGTCCCATCAAAACCATTTTCTTTGTTTAGCTATTTTGTGTTGTTTCAATCAATAAATGTATCAAACTTAACATACGTTTTTTTAACTTTTCCACTGTACAGTTAAACCTATCAAAGCGAGTAGCACCGTCTCAGCTGTCAAAAACACAATTGTAGTTGATGAATTTGTAACAATTCAACATTAAAAAGATGGGTCTATATGGGTCTACGCAAAAGAGAAAAAATTGGCAAGTAGTGTACGAGACCGAAAAGTTTGAGGACCTCTGACAAAGACGTCAATGTAAATAAGGTCCCCGCGGTTCAAATCGCGCGGATTCCGCCGTGTCTGAACGAGGTTATATTGCTTTATCCCGATCGAAGCGTTATTTGAAAAATTTTAGTTACCACGCGCTATTTTTCGAACGATTTCGCGAGCAACTGTACACACATGGATCCGCGAAACGGCCGCGATCAGCTGGGTACGCGTACCCAGGCGATCGTCTACCGTTCCTTTTTTCTTATCATCCGTGACGATCGAAAAACGAAACTGGTTCGAACGCAGACATTGTACAACGCGATTGTTTTTTTTTTCGTCAGGGACCTTGGAGCAGATACGTTTTCGTGCTGGCACTTTCAGCGGACCGTGACGCGCGCGTCCTACTTCTCGCTAGACGAAAATCGTAACGCGGCACGGGGTTGGAGGGGACTGCTCCTCGGTGTTCAAAGTCAAACGGATGAGATTTGCTCGCGTGGGCGGGTAGGTGACCGCCCCCATCGAACTTTCGCCGAATCGTGACGCGCTATCGTTAATCGTTGTGACGCGATCTCCTGTTTTCCCTCTCGTGGAAAGCGGGACGTTTTCGATTGACGTACGATTCAGATACTTTGGTTCATTCAGATGCTTGTTTTGAACGGTGACCCAGACTCGCCACTACAAAGTGCTGTACCACTATTGAAAATATTGTTTACGTTATTAAATATGTTGGTATCTAATCAATTACTATACATTTACGTATTGTATGAGGTATTACATCAATTTCACATCTGTAGAAAGAAAGAGTTATATAAAGTGGAATTATTCTTGGCCACAAGAAATAATTAGGGTTAAGATAGCTCCGAGTGCTAAGGGTTAACAGTAGATAATTAGAACTTCTGCGTCGTCCGCAATATCTTAGAAAAACATTGGAACTGTAAATTTATTGTATACTTATGTATTCTTTAATGGCTACAAATAGACCACAACAAGATAGAATTTTATGTTGAGAGAAGAATTGTTTAAAAAACAGAAGAGCCAACAACAGGTTGTCAGAACAGTCGGTCATCGTCGCACAGACTGGTATTTGACCGATTCAGCTGGCCAAAAGTCAATTTCCTAGAACTACCCCCAGGTAAAAAATAACATGTTATCGTTTTACCTACACCACCTACGATTAAACTCCTAGTATTTTCATGTTCTTTGAAGGTATCTGGCTTTGGGGATTAGAAAGAAACACAACAATTTGGCGTAATTCAAGAGATTTATTATAATTAATATAAGTAATTATAAAGTAAATAACACAGGAACTGTAAGAATAATCAAGCAATTTATTTATTGCAAGTCAACACGATAATACATATCTTATTCATGGTAAATTTTAAAACAATTTTCAACACATAAAGCAGGTTTCTCAGAACATATTGGGCAATAATATCTTGTTTCTCTTCTTACTTTTTGCCTCGCGCACACTCTTACATGGCGTATACTCGTAGTTGGCGTTGTCATAAAACATTTTATCGCAAAAACCGACTACGACATAACTCGTATAATTAATAAAGCAATTAAAAAGATCTAAATTCAATATCTTTTCCTAAATACATGTTTTCTATTTTTAACTTCCCGATTCATAGGGAAGTTACTGTAATTACCCCGAAAATCGAAAATCGATTTTTTAGCAGATCTTCACGTTTCATGGTTATTGAAGTCATTTTAGACTATTTTTATCAAATTGTTAGTATGTGTGTGTGTGTGTGTGTGTGTGTGTGTGTGCGTATGGCCGTTTTTATGTTATCAAATTTTTCGTTAACGTTTTCTGAAAAAGTAACAATGCAATCAGAATGATGAATGATGCAATCGATGTGCCCCGTCGTAACTTAGAGCTGATTAGATTTTGGTCCATATTGATCAAGTACTTTTTTAGATTTTTTAGTTTTTTTCGAAAGGAGTTCATTCAAGAATGCAATTTATACGAGAGGATGGAAATTTTCCACCGAATAAATAAACGTAATTATATATATTTCACTTTTATTTAAAAAAAATTTTTTTTTAATTTAATTAAAAAAAAATTTTTTTTTTAATTATGCAACTAATGCTAATGTTACCGCTTACAACTAACGAATCGGGAAGTTCTATGTGTGGCTCGTGGAGAGTCACACACAAAATAAATAAAAAACCATTAAGAGCTGTATGCTCCACTAGTTTTCATTTTACAATTAATTAATTAAAATTTGTTGGCGCGGTGGAACCGTTTTTGAAAATGTCGCTCGGCAGCGAACGTGTTAATCAGTTTTAAGCAATCAAAAATTTTGGCCAGTTAGATCGGCCAAATACCCGTCTGTGCGGCAAGACGATTGTATTGCGCTAAGTCATGTCCGATTTATTTGATCCGGGCTCAAAGTTCGCTCGCGGGTGGACATCGCGTCACGGATTCTGCAAATAGATAACGACGATGATGTCGTACCCGATGACTTATAGCCGCGTACCGCAGGCTACGATGATCGAGTGTTCCCGGATGACGTTACCATCGATACTGCTGCGCACCGATCGCGATGGAATCGCTTCCTCGGTTTTACCCATGGGGCTTTTTCGACATGCGAAGGTTTTTCGTTCTCGAGCTCCTCTCGCTTCCGTTTCCTCGTTCGCGTAACCATACGAACATGGGATGCTCGTTAGGCGTGTTAGCTTCAGTAAGAAATGCTACTTCTTTTTCCTCGGCGGCTATTCAAGGTGCGAACGACGGCGCGAGCGATTCGTTCTGCTCGTTGGTCGATACTATCGTCTCTGTCCTCTCCCGCGGAATAAACGAGAAGCTGTGTGCGATCAATTTGCCTGTGATTATTTCGAACGAGGCTTGCAAGCGCCGCTGGGAGTACCGCATTGTAAACGTATTTAAGCAAACATCAATCTGGAATAAACTTTGCTTTTTCCTTGTCGTCGATGCTTCTGGTGGAGCGAGGATAAAGCGGAACCTGTTGAAAACACTGCTGTTGCATAATTTTCTGCGCTACGGACGCACGAAGTTTTGCAGCTCAGCCATAACGGGTAACGAGTTTAACGTAGGTGGTAGATACCCCAGAGATATCCCTCTTGAGATATCGAGGATCGAAAATCGATTCGCCGAACAGGTTCGATTCCGAAGAAAATTCAGACAACCCATCCTTCGTCCTTGGTGCCACCTACCAGCCAACCTACTTGCACTCTGAATCCTTTCTCTGCTCGATGCGCGTGCACACGGAACTGTCTTCTTTCGTAGAACGTACAAAATCGCGAATGAAATCAGTAACATAGAGAAAATCGTTCGGTATAATATCGAGAGCAGAATCGTTCGAATAATCGTAGGCGTACAACAAGCATACGTGTTTCGCAAGAAATCATAAAGGGCGAAGGAGGTTAGTCGACTTCTGTGAACAACTGATAAGACTTTTGCGTCAGTTCTTAGATAAACAGAAATTTCGGCTCCGATCGGTCGATGGAATCACAGGTATGCTTGAGATTAGAATACGAGATTCACGAATCGTTGATTCGTGGTCGTGTGTCATGTGTGATGCGGAGACCAACGCGACGCGACGCTCCTGCGGGTCTCGAGCCAATGGCGAGCCTCGTGGTTGGGGGCTCGACTCGGTTTGTTCCTCGCTCGCGGATAATCGCGCTCATAAAGCGACCGCGTGCCTTCCCGACCAACTTAGTAGCAACCTGTAGCTCTCGGCGTGCATCGCGCGCAACGGCCACCTTCTCCACGCACCGACCAATCGACCGCCAAAATTATCCCCGCCTGTTCCTCCGCCATTCGTTCCGAACGAAATTTTCCTGGTTTTTTCCCGGGTTTCCCTCGTTTCTATCGAAGATCGGTTTCGCTTCCTCGCATCCTCCCTCTTGTTCCCACCTATCCTTTCGTTCTCCCTCTCTATCGGTCTCCGTTTCCCGTCTCCGTTGCTCGGCCGGTCGCTTGGTCTCTCGCTGTCTCGCTCTCTCGCTCTCGGTGAAATACGCTCGACTCGCCTTGACGATCGCTAGTCGAGGAGTCGATTCGCTGGAGGGATCACGCTGCGACACCGTGCACCGTGCGCGCACCAGGACGGACGTCGGAGCGCGTCGCACTTCGATCTCGATCCAGGATCGAAGCGGCGCTCGATATCTGGCTAGCCCATCGTCCTCGAGATCTCGGGTCTCGCGATCTCGGCGCGTGCCTCTCGACGCCAACCTTCCAGGTGGGATAGAAGGTTGACTCGTCGCGTCGTAAGTACTGAACACTCGCGGAAACACACGCCAATCGATCTCGCAGACGTCGATACTCTTTTCTTGGTCGAACCGATTCCGGTCTAGCTTCAACCCTTCGGATCCGATTCCGAGAAGTATTTCAAAATTGATTAAGAAGTTCGCTTTTTCGAGGATAGCTAGGGAAAATTACAAAAATCCGTAGTCAAAATTCGTCGCGTCGTATGTACTGAACACTCGCGAAACACACGCCAATCGATACTCTTTTCTTGGTCGAACCGATTCCAGTTATGACCATTCGCCTCACGCTTCAACTGTGAGAAGCATTTTAAAATTGATTACAGCAGTTCGCTTTTGCGAACATAGCTAGGGAAAATTAGAAAGATATATAGTTAAAAATCGTCGTAAGTACTGAAACACCTCCCGGAAACACACGCCAGTCGATCTCGCAGATGTCGATACCCTTTTCTTCGTCGGTCGTACCGATACTCCAGTTAAGCTTCAACCCCTCGGATCCGAATCTGAGAAGTATTTCAAAATTAATTAAGAAATTCGCTTTTTCGAGGATAGCTAGGGAAACAAAAATCTATTAAATGTTCTCGGCGCCCAGTTTCGATCAAATAATACCTCTTATACTATTTGCAAAATATCACAATATTTATTTTTTCAACGTTTCGATCTTTAATTTAGATCATTATCAAGAAAATAGCTAGGGAAAATTAGAAAGATCCATAGTTAAAAATCGTCGCGTCGTAAGTACTGAAACACCTCCCGAAAACACACGCCAGTCGATCTCGCAGACGTCGATACTCTTTTCTTCGTCGATCGAACCGATTCCGATTAAGACCGTTAACTTCACGCTTCAATCCCTCGAATCCGATTCTGAGAAGTATTTCAAAATAGATAACAGAAGTTCAGGTTAATATCCTTTTTCGGGGATAGCTTTGAAAAATTACGTACAAAGATCCACGGTTAGGTTAGTTTTCCAGTAGCCTAATCGTTTATACCATTCCACTCGATTCTAAAACCGGATGGACGAAGACAGTGCAAAGGTGTCGCGTTACAAATCGACGATCCTTTCGCCCCGAAAATGTATAGTCTTACTTAGGCTATCGCGTGTCGGAGTCTTGCCGCGCGCGCGTCTATCGGAAGATCTCGCAGTGTCTGAAAGCGATACAGCGAACTCCTCGCTGCACGCACGAGCAGAGTGGAACTCGAGATTCTTGTCTCCAGGAACACGGCGACACTCTTGTCTACTCCTTTTCGTATTCTCTCCGATCGCGAGTATCTTTCTCCTATTCACGAAAGACTTGTCCACGAACGGCAGAATCTTTCATTGTAATTTTCTGTTGATAATCGTCCTCGCGACGCTATCTATCGCGAACAAACACGACGGTTTATTGCTCCTGAATCACCAAAAAATCACTCAAAATGATAGTCTCGAGAAAGTTTCCTCTCTTCCAGTGGCACGAGCGATTTCTTTATTGCGTTGATCGTGTTTAGTCTACAGGGTGTCCCGAATTTAAATGGCAAAACTTGAGGATCAAAACCTAAGCAAAAACGAGCAAATCTCTAAAAGACTTTTGTCTTAGTTTTTCGGTCCCCTACACGCTCCTGAATTTTTTCCATTTAAATTCGGGACACCCTGTATATTCAAGAGAAGCGAAGCCGTTTCGGTGTCATTACTTAAATTGCATTGACTTGCAGTTTCGGTGAGTTGTCACGACCGAAAGTCGCGGAAACCAGGATCGTCGTCTGGGAAGGTGAACAGGCTAGATGGTTTGGAACCCACCTAAAAACCTGTATGTCTCGTCGCGAAATAACGTTAGCAAAAGAGTCGAGTGCGACGTAAAATAATTATATAAAAAAAGGTGAACAAGCGCGGCACACGTGTCCTCCGCGTGGCTGTGCACGCTTGTGAATCGCTTAACGCCGGAAGTGGCCAGCGTACCGGCTGCAATTTCATGTTTCTTCTCGACGAAGCGAATTAGCGACGATAGAAGTCGCTCCTTTATCTATCAAGCGAACGGCGAACAATTGCGGGAGATCGCGGTGATTTTTCCATCTACGAATGGGGTCGCCGGAGGATCCTCCGCTTTCGAGAAATGAACGGGCGAGCTTGGTAGCAGCGATCGTTCGCCGGATTAACGGGCCGAGACGCCACGCTGCCATCAATCTCCGGCTCTTTCGTCTCTCAGGGTCGCAACGCCGTTTCCCTCCGGAAGGAAATTTCCCTCGTTACTCGCTTGCACACCGGGCACCGCGTTTCGGGGCGTGTCTCGTGGAAAATCTCGTTTCCGCTATCGATCGGTCGCGACTTTGCATCGTTCTCGATTAGCTGCTTCGTTCCGGTCTGCTTCTGGAATTTAGCAAACGTTCGTTGGTGACAAATGGAATAAAGTTATTGGCGCACTGGTTCGATCACTCTCTACAGTAATGTAGATAATTTTGTAAGAATTCTCGAACGATTCGATTCAGGTTAGAATCTTTTCGTCGTAAGACCGCGTTTGCTATTACACTGTTTGTGATAACAGAGGAAAAAGATGGTGTTTCGTCCTAGACCCGCTAGAGAACTCATCGGTAAGGCTATCTAGCGGGCCCTGCCTTAGACACGGGATATTAGAAGGTGTTCGAAGAACGTTATTATACTTGAAAGATGACAGATCAGTAACTAGCTGTAGAGGCTGATCGAACCGGTGCGCCAATAAGTTTATTCCATTTGTTTAAAACGAGGGCGATCGCAAAATTGATTCATTATTCGTTCGTGACGTTTCGCAAGAAAACGAGAATTGATCATAGATTTAAGGCTTTCACGGCCTGGCATTGTACAGTTACTCCTGTTGAGATTTTCGGGTGTAAGCCATGACCTAAAGAAGGAAATTTCCCTAAGTTTTCCTAAAGGGATAATTTCTTTCTTGAGGACACGGCTCATATCCGAAAGCCTCAACAGAAGTAACTGTAAAAAGAGAATTTATCTCCGCATATCGTTTGCATCTGAAAAGTTGAGCTCAATAAATTGTTAGATTTCGTTTGCTTCCGGCGAAGCGACAAATTGCCAGAGAGATTGGCGCAATTTCCAAGAAGAAGAAGTAAAATAGCATTCGCGGAAGAATAATGTCCGTGGCAGTCTCTTCCGGCGTCGATTGTTCGATTCCCGCCGGATTCGGAAGCGAATTGCGCAATCGTTCGAGTCGAATTCCTGGGCTGCCTAGCGCGGCGAGCAAACAATCGTCACGAGATAGTGCTTTTTATTTTCGGACGATCCTCGACTGTCTGCGCGGGCAGACCGGTGTCCGACAGCCCGCCAGGTGAAAGAAGAAATTGTTGGCTCGTTAGTAGATCGAGATCGTCGCCGCGAACGCGTTTCCCATCTCTCGTTTCGGCAACAAACTGTCTCTAGACAGAAAACTTCTTCAAGACCGATCGAATACGCTCGCAAGTTCGTATCTTCTGGAATAAAATTCTCCATGTAACGCGATCAAAGAGTTGCTCGCGGCGAACGGGATTGTTATCACGAGACATAATTTTACATTAATTATGGCTGGTTACGGTATCGATTCTCTGGTCACGTTAAGCGGCGATAGATTTACCATGCAATCAATTTATGGGATGAAATCCAGACGACAGATGTGCTAATCGAGCATCGCGATTGTCTGTTGCAGGGAAGATGCGGCGCTGCAGTTGGAGCTGAAACCGCCTCGAAGGCTGCGAAGTTCGGACTGTCCGAAACCTCGACCGGTCACCAACAAGTAAGGAAACACCTCGATATTCGTCTCGCGCGTCTCGTCCTGTCCGCCTTGCTTATAGCGAAACAAAAAGCCCGAAAACAAAATTTAAAACGAAACGGATCTGGGATAGGACTTAACCGAGAGTCCTAAAAGTGTGTGTGGAGCACAGGGATAGCGTGCTCAAAGAGGAAAAGAGCGCGAGCGAACGAGAGGGAGAAACAAAGCCGAAAAAAGGCGATCGATCATCTCGGATCTAGAGAGACCGACAGAGATAGAGATAGAGAGAGAGGACCGAGGGCAACGAAGAAGAAGCCAGAAAAAATATTTTTGGTGATTTTTTCAAAGGAGAGATAAGAGACTCGAGAACATTCGAGCGCAAGGAACGGTAGAAAAAGAAAGAGAACGAATAGGAGTCGTGAGAGAGCGATCGTCTGAGAAGGAAGATCGCTAATCACGAGAAAATGGCATCGAGCTTCACGCCCTGCTTGTCGATGAATTACCTACTGAATGCTGCGTTCCTCGCGTTCCTCGTCATTCTACAAACTAACGCTAGTGCGGACAAGAACCACGCGAAACCGCCACCTTGTGAGAGGTAAGTGGCATAAACACATCAACACATTGCTGTCAGGACGGCACCGCGGTTTACGGCGTTTCGTCTCGTTTAAACACACATAATGTAATGCGCGCGTTTATTGCGCGATAAGTTGCTCCAAATCGCCGTACGTTTATCAGCGATCGCCTGTTCGCGAGTTCGCGCTAAACGGTTAAGAAAAGCGGACTTCGAAATGCAGCGTGGTCGCGGTTGATCGCAATCGATCGCAATGCAGATTGTAGGAACGAGAGCGCGAACTCCTCCGTGCTTGTTCTTCTCTCTCTCTCTCTCTCTCTCTCTCTCTTTCTCTCTCTCTCTCTCTTTCTCTCTCTCTCTCTCTCTCTCTCTCTCTCGTTCTACCTGTGCTCCACTCACGTCATGGCATGTCTCCTGATCGGCTGCTTCCTCTTCGGCTCGTCGCAGGGTCGGGCACAGGGTCGATACCGACCCTGACTCTCGATTTATCCCGCGATCGGAGCTACGCGGATTTCATCGCGATTTCGATTACTATGGTTACAGATCGGTCAGCGTTTTGTTCCAGTCTCTGAATCTCTTGATCCTTTGATCATTGGATCGCTGGATCGCGTCGCGCTACGTCGTCGAGCGTTGCATAATCGAATGACTCGCGGAACGGAACAATTAGACTGTAAAACGTCGCGGTTGCTTTGATCTTACGCGACTACCAACCTGCATA
Organism: Lasioglossum villosulum; assembly: GCA_963971365.1. Lineage (NCBI taxonomy): Eukaryota > Metazoa > Arthropoda > Insecta > Hymenoptera > Halictidae > Lasioglossum > Lasioglossum villosulum. The sequence continues at coordinate 44,564,108 of OZ020496.1, read as the reverse complement.
GACAAAGGTAGCCCGATCCTCTTTGGGAAAACGTCCTTTGACGCGTCGATACGCAAATGTTTTGCTCCGCTCGTGTTTCCAAGCGGATCGTTCGCTCCGAAGAAATTTGAAGGATATTGTTAACTTTTCATTAATGGAACAAATCTTTAAAATTAGTGTTGCGAAGGTAAACGAAGGACCGCACTAACAAATATTCATTTTCCATTAAAGTATTCCGTTTTAGTAAAAATTTATTTATGTCGAATCTATTCGAGATTTTACCGTTTGAAAATTGAACGGAGGCATCCTTTGGAGCTCGAAGGATATTTTGAACTTTTCATTACTCAAACAAATAAATAAACAAAGGATCGCAATAGCAAATATTTATTTTCCATTGAAGCAATTATTTCATTCCAGTGAAAATTTATTTATGCGCTCTTTATCATTGAATCTATTCGAGATTTTACCGTTTGAAAAATAAATGAAGGCATCTTTTGAAAGTCGAAATGAATTTTATTTGTGCAGTCCGAACGCAACAAAAGTCACCGGTGCAAACTTCAATTCTCGAGTGGATTAGGCAGTCGGCTATTAAAAAGATTGATCGATCGTTAATTAGCTTGAGCAACAGCGCGCAACGAGATGCCACGTGAGGTCGGGAACCGATGAGTCTCGGGCTCTCGAATTGTCGAGTTCTCGAGTTGTGAAGCAGCTGATCCGATAGGTCGCACGCGCGCCCGTCACGGGACGCGAACAGTATCGCGTCTCCCAACATCGGCCGCGTCATACTCTGCAAAAATAGTCGACGACCCCCGCGGACTGATCCGTCTTCGTGAAATACGTCCCGCCGGAAATAGATCGTCGATCTATTCGCCGACGAGTTTTTTTCCGCGAACGCGCGACTATCTGAATCATCGATCACCGAGATCGGTATCGGGATTAAAGACGATGGCAGGTTATATTTCTGTATTAGGTTGAAGGGAGAGCTCTGTCAATTTATAACAATATTCCCAATGATTCACTAGCAACACGCGTCTTCGGTTTGAAATCAAGATTACCTGCTTATTTAAGGAGACTACGTTCGACTGTTTCAATTTTAACATTGTTTCGTCAGCCTTTCGTTCGATAAGAGATAAATCATCGATCGAGAGAAAAACGGAATTTTTGTATTTCATAAACGATTGTTTTCGGAAAACGTAAGAGGAAAAGATTCACCGATCTACCACCTAGTTTTAATTTATTATCTATTAGTCCGCGTATTTACGGTGGTTTATCGCTCGGAGCTTTACCGTTGATAATTCTCGAGGTGTTGTTACTTTTTACCGCTCGAACATCTTTACCGAACCATTTACTACTTGTTTATTGCTCCGAGAACTGTCGGGCGATAATAAAATGGGTAATATCGTGCAGTTGTTGTTGGTTCATGTTCGTAATTGCTAAAGCCACGAGAAATCCTTTCAGCTTCGTACTTGTCTCCTTGGTATGTAATCATGCAAGAGCACTCGATGAAACGAAAGTCAGGTACTCAAAATTCCATTCTCTCCAAGTTCGATCAAGAAATAGCTTCGGTCGCACGGTGACCGTGATCGAGTCAGAGAAATGGCCTTAACAGTGAACTACACGAAACGTCGCACGCGTCGCTCGCCGGTCTTGCAAATTAACGTGTTCCGCAAGTACGATGAACGTGACCTTTGCGCGACGGGACACCAGAAAGAGAGAAAGAGAGAGACAAGTCAGAGAAGAACACGTTCGAATCCGAACACGCGGCGAGGTATTGCGATCCAAGGAATGACGCGATAACGAGCGTTGTCCAACCGCGAGCGTCGCGCAATCTCTTATCTCCGCGTATTGTAAACAAGAGCCGAATGCAAACACGAAATAGGGTAACGCAGCCATCGTACCGCGGATTATCTTGTACCAGTAGGACGCATCTTCTAGGTCGTTTAAGGATCGAGATTGCGTAACGAAGAAATTCCGCTGAACTTTCTACAGGTAACGCTGATAAAAGAAATTCGATGATAGTTCGCAGCAGATTAAAATGCGAAAGAAAACGCGGTCTCGAACTTCGAGATCTTTACGATAAAAGAAAATTCTCGCGAATAGATGACACGGCCAGACACGAGATTATATCGCGCGCGCAAAGAATAATTACCGTTAGCTTGGAGCGTCGTTTTCGGAGACAAATTTCGAAATTACCTTCTCGGTAGTACAGTATTTTATCGATATAAGTCCTCAACGGGTCCCATGGAAATCACCGACACGGTTTTCACCGACTCCAGATTTGGCCGAAAACGAATTTGGTCGACAATGATTTTGACCGACAACAAATCTAAAATCGTTGTCGGTCAAAATCATTGTCGATCAAAATCGTTGTCGGCGAAATTCGTGTCGGTTATGTCCATGGGATCCAACACGGGTCCGCGCAGAGTCATTTATACGCGCGGAATACTATTCTTTGATTTTTGCCGAACGTAAAGAACAGCCGAACTCGAGGGGCCTCGGTCGTCGAGGAATGTAAACATAACTAATCCGAATTTCAAGCTTCTTTATTTTTCATTATTTTTTCATGGGACTTTGATGACCATGTTTGTGGTATTTTTCTAATAAAAATCATACCAAATATGATATAATTTCGGTTATAATATTTAAAGTTTCGGGCGCGAGGAAGGACAGCTTATGGGAAAAAGACGCGGAGAGTCGTAGTCGCCGGCACATTTCAAAGGCTCGCCGGCAATTGTCCTTCCTTGGGCCCGAATCTTTGATTGTCTATTACACAAGTAAATATCATCGGAATTATATCATACTTGGTATGATTTTATTAAATTAAATATGGTCAGCGAAGTCCCATCAAAAAATAATGAAAAAAGAAGTTTGAATTTCCGATTAGTGAGGTCTCACCGATATACCCGAGCCGCATGGTGTCACATTTCTCGGCGACCGAGCTCTTTCGAGCTTCGTGGCCCTTCAAGAAGGTACACCCCGCAGTAATGGGGATATCTCCGGGACATTTACGTGCTAGACATTTCGGACATACAGTGAGTAAAAAAATGATTCGCTCACTCTTAAAACGGCGATAACTTTTTAAGTATCGTACTATACGATTTGAACTCTTTTTAGAAGCTAGAGCAATTAGTTTGCTGCAGGATGTGAAAAAAAAAAATTTGTCGAAAATTGCAAAAAATACTAAAAGTTGAATTTTACAACTTTTTTACGTTGGCCTACAATGAAAATTTTTAAAATACGTTTTGTAGATCTTGACGTAGAAGATAGGTCGTGGTTTGTATCGACGATGTGAAATTACGCGAACGGACATCGTCTGTTACCGAGAAAAAGATGTAGACTAACGAGCGACAAATTGGGTAGACAACAGCGGTTCCCATTAGCGTTATCAGGAAAGCGACATTAGTTTCCCGTCGAGCGTATAATTGCTCGTCTCGTTTCGCCTCGCATCGGAAACAATCCGCACGGGATTATCGGCGGCAATTAAATTTCAATTGACCCTGAGTGTCGCGTTATCTGTTGTGAACGATGCCGTTCTTTGGTACGTTCGCCAGTGTCGGCGTCGTTCTCTCCCAAGATCGTCAGCGAATCGTGCAACGGTCTCCCGCTCGTTTCAACAGTCGGAATTTAATTGAGCACACGACGCGTCCTTTCGATCACAGTTTCTGTCGCTGCGTCGTTTCCGTTGCGCAAATACAGGAATATACTTATACGTCATCCATATTTATACGTACGTGCACATGGTATACGTAGAGAAGGAAAGCATCGCACGATTCAGCGAGAAACAAACGAAATTGAAGAGTAACGTGGCGGAATCGCTGACTTAGGGACATTATCCAAGTGTAACACGCCGATTTTAATGAAATTTCTACAGGATGTAGTTTGTTGATAAATGTTTTATACATACGTATTTTTCTTAGACACATAAAAAGATCTCAGAAAAAATTATTTGTTCAAATATTTACTCCTTGTGTTGCCAACCGGGTACCGATTTGCTGTATGTCTTTCAACAATTTGTTAATATTCCTCTGAAAATGTCATGAAATTTCTGCAAATGTCCCTTCATTGGTCGCTAATATATTAATTTACTATTTTAAAATGAGAATTTGTCCAAATATGGTACATACACAAGGGTTAAAGAATTTTTTGTCATATTTCCTATTAATTGTTTATCCATATTTATGTAAGTTAGTGTGCGTATTCAAAGACCTAAATAAAACACGTGTTTGTTTTATTTATTTATTTATACCGGTTGCATCAACGTTAAGGTCATTAGCGACCACAAGGATTTTTTCATTTGTTTACACTATTATATCTTTATACTTATAAATATTTATAGGTATATTGTGAAGAGATGAATTTCTAGTTATTATGTACAAGATTACAGAGTGTGGAAAATTTTGGTCGATTTCAGAAATTTTAAGACTTGGACTTGAATAGCCAAGCGTGATAGCAAAGTTAGGTTTTTCAACTCACAAACATGAATGTCAGCGGTCAAAAAAGAAATACGTGTGAAATATTTTTCAACAAAGTGTGTCCTGTACAGACTTCGTTAAAATCGGCGTGTTACACTCGGCTAATGTCCCTTGTAAGAACAGCGTAGCGCACGTTCAACGTTCGCGTCGTCTTTCTCGCACCGGTTGCTCTAAAACGCGACGCTGCGTCGCGAGACCGTCGCTGTAATGGATATCTAGATTGCTCGCGACAAATATTAGACCGATTAAGGGGATCCGAGCGCGTTCGACACTGTGTCGCGACAAGATTCCGCCGTGGAGATGCAAGTACGCAGGTTTCTCGTCGGCGTCCATTTCCTCCGTTGCATATCAAAGAATTCCAATATACAGAACGTAGAAGAATTCAAAGAATGGAATACCTGTACGTCGAATTTCTCACGGAATTCGAAATTCAAGATACGCTGTCCTCGTCGATTACAAATTCCACGAACGCTAACCGATAACGAAACAGACTCGCATTTTTTTTGCCTCGGCACGAAGCAGCTTTCAGATTCGTGGAGCATCGGGAACCGGTGCGATTCCAAAATGAAAAGCAACCGTGTCATCAGCGTTTACAGAGCCGCGCGAAACTTTCGTTTTTCTTGCGCGATCGGTGAAACTCGCTCGGTAGCTCCGATCGCGGTGCGGTGGAATCAATGCGTACAGATTTTTCCCGATTATTCGCGAGACGAGACGCCGTGCAAACCACTTGACTCGCGCGAGAAGGTGACAGGTCCGTCTGAAACGCAAATCGTTTAGATAAGTCGCGGATACGTCGATCGTCGTCCTCGATCGTGCGTCTCTGCCAAAGAAGACGATCGGAGCGCGGATGTTCATGCGTGTACAACGACTTGGACGTAGTAACGAATTCTCTACATCCCGTTCTCTTGTATACAGGGTGTTTCCTACTTTTCCGGCAAGATTGTAGGAGCATGATGTGCAAGTGAAAATACGAAAGAAATGTTATACGAAGTTTGTCTATAAGTGATTTACTACATTTTAGGCAAATATTGACTGTAGTCCGAGCGAAACAGCAGATTTGAAAATTATTATTACTTTGAAATGACGATTTAAAAAATTTTGACGATCCCCGTGCGTTAAGAAATATCTCGTAAGTATAGGTAAAGTAAACACGATCGCCCTCCGAACCTATTCAGGCTACATTCAATATTTGCCTATAATATTGTAATAAAGCGTTTATAAACAAACTTCATATAACATTTTTTTTTCGTATTTTCACTTGTAGATCATGCTCCTACAATCTTGCTGGAAATGTAGGAAACACTCTGTATATGTATGTACGTTTCTCCTACATTTCGATAAAAATGCGTCATCGCAGTTAAAAGATTGATTAAGTTATAACTTCGTACGATTCGAAGGCTTCGAAACTTCGGACACTCCGAAGATCCCTTAGTTCCTTCGAATCTTCGCAAAGTCAAAGCTCCGGAAAAATAACAGCCGTAGTCCCGATGCAGCGAGAAACGCGATTCTTTGTCTCGCTGTGCGAAGAATCCGCGAATCGAATTTGCTCCGAGAGGATGTCGTCTCGAAGGGTAAACAACGGAAAGGTAGAGATCGTGTTGTGTGGATTTACAGCGACATTTACTGCCATGGCGAGCTCCTGCACACGATACAGATGGCCTCGATCTACAAGGACTCGAAAACGTTCGTGGACATGAAGATGAAACAGTCGCCGAACAAGACGCTGGCGTTATTCCACGAGTTCATGGAGCAGGTCGATCAGATGCCGACCAGGCAGCAGATCGAGCAGTTCGTCAACAGAACGTTCGACCCGGCCGGTTCGGAGTTCGAAGAGTGGGATCCGGTAGACTGGACCAGCCGACCGAAGTTCCTCAACAAGATCCTCGACGAGGATCTCAGGAAATTCGCGTCGGATCTGAATCACATTTGGAAGATGCTCGGTCGACAGATGAAGGACGACGTAAGGATCAACGAGGATCGATACTCCATCATCTACGTACCGAACCCGGTGATCGTACCCGGCGGCAGATTTCGGGAGTTTTATTACTGGGACTCGTACTGGATCATCAAGGGGTTGCTTCTTTCGGAGATGTACACCACCGTGAAGGGGATGCTGACAAACTTCGTCTCGATCGTCGACAAGATCGGTTTCATACCGAACGGTGGGCGGATCTACTACGCCATGAGATCTCATCCGCCCCTACTCTTGCCAATGGTCGACCAGTACTTGAAGGTGACGAACGACTACAAATGGCTGGAAGAAAACTTTCCTATTCTCGAGAAGGAGTTTCAGTTCTGGATGACCAATCGGACGGTCGAGGTCGAGGTGGACGGCATCAAGTACACCTTGGCCAGATACTACGAGGAATCCGCGGGACCGCGACCAGAATCTTACAAGTAAGAATCGTTTAGAAAGTTTTCCCGTACAGCAGGGGTGGGCATTTTTGTCTGAATCGAGAGAAGACCGTCCCCACCATAGCGCTCATTATCCCCCTTCGGCATCCGTCGTTACCATGGAGGAAAGAAAGGGAAGTTGGTCGGGGAAGCAAGAGTTTGAAGGGCCCCTACCGTGCCCACCCCTGTCGTACAGCTTTACCGAGCGAACGGAGTTTCTGTGGCGCGTAAATAAAGAAGTGGGAGGTGGCTGGCTCCAGCGCCGCCCACTAACCGCCCACTCTTTACCAGCACCTGTCCGGAAGCCTCGATTTCGCTCGGGAAACTTGTACCATACGTACCGCGATTCCGCTGCTAGTTTTGCGGTTCGACCGTTTAACGACGAGACGATTTTCTCAACCAGAGAGGATTATCTGACCAGCCAAAGCTTCCGCACCACCGAGGAGAAAGAGAATTACTATTCGGAGCTAAAGACTGCCGCGGAATCCGGCTGGGACTTCTCCACCCGTTGGTTTATACTCGACGGCACGAACAAAGGTAACGGAGCGCTCTTTGCTCGCGAAACAGTCCCCTTCCTTCGTACGCGACGGTTTTTTTGTTTCTTTTCTTTTTCTTCTCGCTTCCTGAAACCGTTCCGAAACAAAGCGCCGCGCACGCCTCGAGAAACTGTGTCGGCAATTATTGTGCCACGCGTTCCGTATTATCCGAGGTATCTCGGGGGAGATATCACGATCGGCGGCTCGTTCAAGGCCCCCGTTCGTTCTGTTTCTCGGGTGAAAGCGGCGGTTCGCGTATCGCGAGTCAGTTACGCGCGAAAATTCAAAGAATACAGGATGAGTCCAAAGAAACAGAACAGCTAAATATCTCCGTTACTTTTCGTTGTACAAAAAACCTCTTAGGACAAAGTTACACTGTTCGATGGGCCACGTGTAACGGTGTAAGGGAAAAAATTGTCAAGGTCATTCTATTACGAGATTCGAAGGTCATCTTTGTTTTATCGAGTGAAATGATATATCTTCGTTAACGTAATGTTGTAGCTGACAAAATAACGAATTCATCCATGTAACACAATATGACCGACAAATGACGATGACCTTGACAATTTTTTCCCTTACACCGTTACACGTGGCCCATCAAACAGTGTAACTTTGTCTTAAGGGTACGCGCACAGTGGAACCGTTTTCGTTCGACGTTCGACATTGCGTCTCTTTTCCGCAGGCTTGAAAAAAGAGACCACGTACCTTGAGAAGTTTTTTTGTACAACGAAAAGTAGCGGAGATATTTAGGTGCTCTGTTTCTTGGGACTCACCCTGTGTACAGAAGGAAAGAAAGATAGACAGGCGGAGGTTCTCGGAGACTGTACAGAGCTGTTCTCTAGGTAACCTGACGAACTTGAAAACGAGATGCATTATCCCCGTCGACCTGAACTCGATAATCTACGGAAACGCGCAGCTGCTGGCGCAGTACAGCCAGAGGCTGGGCAACGAGACAAAGGCAGCGTACTACCGGAAAGTCGCGGAAGAATGGAAGAGAGCGGTGACGGCTGTGTTATGGCACGATGAAGTCGGCGCGTGGCTGGACTACGACATCATGAACGACATCAAGAGGGATTACTTCTATCCGACGAACGTTCTACCGCTCTGGACCAACTGCTACGATCTCAAGAGGCGGGAGGAGTACGTGGCGAAGGTGCTCAAGTATCTCGAGAAGAATCAGATCATGCTGAATCTGGGCGGTATACCGTCGACGTTGGAACACTCCGGTGAACAGTGGGACTACCCGAACGCTTGGCCACCGCTCCAATATTTTGTCATCATGTCGTTGAACAACACCGGAGACCCGTGGGCACAGAGACTCGCCTACGAGATCAGTCAGAGATGGGTACGCAGCAATTACAAAGCGTTCAACGAGACGCAAAGCATGTTCGAGAAGGTAACTAATTACGTAGACCCAGGAACCGACGCGGCCCGTGTCCGTGAAGGAACATCGAACACTCGAATTTTTCCTAAAGCATTCGCGCTTGAACGCCTCGAACTCGGTATATCGTGAATCGGGCTTTGGGTTTGCAATCCTGCGCCAATTTTTAATCCTGCGGGGTTGATGTGGGATTTCTCGAACCCGCGGGTTACTCATTTAGTACTTCATTTTAAAGTAGAATGAACCTTTTTTGGAAAACAACCTATAATTGATATATGAGGTATTTAAATAAAAAATTATTATACGAATAACGACACCACAATAAGATGTAATAATTGCTGAGATGACAGGAAGAATTTTTTCCTTCACCAACATGTTGATTAAGACTTCGTTTTTTAATTTGATTAGTGAGATTAAGGAAGTTAACCAAAGGTAAAAATTGTTTAGAATGAACTATACACAAGCCGTAGATATAACTGAATTAAATGCAATTCAGAACAATGTTCAAATTACAAAACAAAATTTTCGTTTATAAAACTTTGGAAACATGATCGTAAAGAGCAAAGACTATTGATTGTTGTATCTCCTGGGTTGATCTTCAAGTCATCATAGAGATACCCTGGAAAAAGTTCGTTCAGCCTGTAGACTCGTAGGTCGAATCACGGAATTTTGATTACACTCATAGTCCCACAAAATGTCCCGAGTTCCGCGTTAGCTGTTTAAGAAATTCAGGATTGCAAGCCCTAACCGTGCTCCTCTTCTCCATGTATTTTTCTGTTTCCCGTGTATCCAGTTTTGGCATGAAACCGAGTCTGTACTTTCTCTGATGCGATTCGCCTGTAACGAACGATGGACGACTGCTTCCTAGGAAGTTCGAGGCGGGCACGGCCGATGCGAGTAACACTTTGGGGAAATTCGACGTCATGAGCGAACAGACATACGAATTATTTCGATTTCGGTCGACAGTACGACGCGACGGTGTCAGGCGGTCACGGGGGTGGAGGCGAGTACGAGGTACAACTGGGATTCGGCTGGTCGAACGGAGTGGTGATGGACTTGCTGGCCAGGTACGGCGAACGGATGACAGCGGAAGACCGTTTCGTGAACAACGACGTAGTGGAGAACGCGGCGTCGCAACCGGCGGTAGTCGTCTCGACGGCCGGTCAGGTGATGACCGGTATCCTCGCGCTTATAATATCGCTGGCCGCAGGATTTATAGGGTGAGGTGAGTGTCTCGAGTCTCGTGAACATCGATTCTCTTCGTTATGGATTCAAGCGTAACCGTTTCCTTTATCTCGATCCAGGGCCGCCGCGTGGGTTCGAGTCACCCGTGTACAAAACAAATTTAGTGCGCCCTCTTCAAATATGAAAATGATTTGAACGACCTTTTTTATTTTTAGCAAATCTCTTTACGGGTAGTCAGGGCTGAGCGCCCTTGCCCGTTCATGTTGCGGCGCCCCTTCTAAAAAGCGCCCGTGTGTGGCTCACAATCGCACGCGACGGCCCTGTCCCGATCAACAAATTGTTAACAACGTATTTTGACGTTTTCAGCGCACTGATTCGATCTGATGTTACTAACTAAGCAATGTAGCAAATTACTATAAAATTCTCAACGCTTCGGTCTAGTTTTAGACCATTTTCAAGAAAAATGTTTTTCGTATAATAGCGTCTGTAAAAATTAATAGAGCTGCGACTTATGAAATACACTTAATGCCATTAATGCTCAAATATGAACTAAATGATCAAATGAAGTATATGGCGCGGTGGTTCACGTAATAATAGCTCTCGTAACCAGTTGCGAGATCTCATAAGATACTCGGATACCCGGGGACACGGCTATCCAATGGGTACTCGGGTACCTGGGTAAAAGTTGGAGCTTCAAAAATTGAATCCATGTAAATGATGTAATTCAAATTAAATTCTGTAACAAAAACCCAAAAGTTCTAAAAACAAACCTACTTGTTGCGTGAACAAATTATTTTTGAGTCTTAATCATTTTGTAACCATGTGCTGGCTACATGCCAGTAATATTAGCAGCGCCGTGGTTTGAAGAGACAACCAATCAGAAATCAATTTTTCTTGAAAATGGTCTAAAACTAGACCGAAACATTGAACATTTTATAGTAATTTGCAAAATTGCTTAGTTAGTAACATCACATCGAATCAGTGCGCTGAAAACATCGATATACGTCGGATTCCAGCATCTCGGGAAAACTTTCGACGCGACAATAATGCGGATTCTTCCTACCTTTCTGTTTCAGATATCCTTCTTCTGGTCGTACGCGTCTGTGGGGATACCTTTTGCGAAAGCAAATCGTTCTATCGGTAGAGAATCGTGTGATCGGCGCGAGATCGCGGTTGCCTCTTTGTCTCTCAGAGCAGAAACAACCGTGATCGAGCACAACTTTAGCCTCTTCTTTGTTTTCGCTTAGCTCGGCGACCGGTCGGTAGGACCAGAGAGAAACAGAGGACCAAACGAAAGCGCGAGTGCGGGCACTTCGGGCGATTCGTGAATTTTTATTCTTTGTTAGCTAGTATCTATCGGCGAACCGGAGCAGATCCTCTTTCCACCGGAGTCGGCGCTTCTCTTCTTTTCTCTAAGCGCGTCTCGGCTAGAGATCCCTATTTCACGTGGATTATAAATGCACGTGGTACGTGAACTGTGTAGAAAGAATTTAAGGATCCGTTCGACACGTTCGAGTCCGACAACCGATATTGCTTTTCGAACGGCATTTCCTTCTCGATTCGTATCCACGGATCCTTATATTCGTACTATGTATACGGTTCACGTACCACGTCTACACACGTGTATTTTAGTACACGTTCAAAACCGCGATCTCTAGTCTGGACGACTCCGTTCGTCGTAACTTTCTGCTGTGCGTCTGGACGCACTTAAGTGGGTAGACCTCTGTTTCCATGATTGCAAGGATGCGGGATGCAAAGATGGGGTTTTTTAGTAGTCAAAACCGCTAGATCGCGATCGCCCTCAAAAGTCCTATTTTGCATTATTCGGAAGCATAAAGCATATGCAGCTATTTTCATCAAACTCCGACAGCTACATGCTGCCGAATAATACAAATTGCAAAGAATAATGATGTTAACGGCACAATGGTTCGATCAAATTCAATCTGATCGAACCATCGCGCCGTTAACATCATTATTCCTTGTTAAACCAATTTACGATCGATAGAAAAGAGAATTTTTAATGCAAATTACGTCTCGTAAACGTAAAAATAGGACTTCTGAGGGCGATTGCGGCCTAGATTGAACATTCATGTAGCGCTTTGGAGTACTGAAAATCCTGTCTCTGTATTATCGAGAAGTAAGAAACGAGTCTACATCCTTAATGTAAGAGGTCCAGGATCGCAAAACGCTGCGCGCAGACGCGCTTAGAAAATTGCATCTTGAGGCTCCAGCGATAAGGAATTGCCCGAGTTCTAGAGACCGGACGACGAAACGAAAAGAGTCCGGCAGAGAACGGTCCCTAACGCCGATTCAGTTCTCTAGACTCGATCGGACCCCGTTTTGCCGATCGTCGACTGTCACCGGCAACACGGTCGAAGACCGTCCACGGTGTCGGAAGGTTTTTCCAGAAGCCAGTAGGCTTGCGCAACGGAGAGACGCGTTCCAGACTAGTTTCGGCGCAGAATCGTCTACGACAGTCTACGTTGCTGGGGCGCCTGGTTAACCGTTTGAAAAACGGTCGCGTTTATTAAATACTATTACTTAACCATTCCACTAACGCGTGATCCGCCGCGAAGGATATTCTGTGATTATTGAGGGACCTCATCGCTGGTCGAGCAACACGTTCCTACGATGTATAAATACCAATTATAAGTTTGACAGAAGCCGGCGACCCAAGCCTTAGATTCTCGTTCGTGTCTCGGACGATCGAGCACGATCATTTGGCCATAATCGTTGTTAGTATTACTAGAGTATATTCGAGTGTGACGAAACAGTGAAGGTGGAGAGTGGGGGATGTAGCAAAGATTGGAGACGAGCAGCGAACCTTTGTTCCTGTCGGCTTTAAAGCGAGAGCCCTAGTTCGCGTTTCCTCGACAGCGCAGAACATCGGACCAACATCGACGTAGAAGCAGAACGAATCGAAACTTTGCGCAGAGAGATCCGTGATCCAATTCGAAGCACTGTAACGCTCGCGAAGACAAAATTTTACAAATACATATCATTCGTTTTTCGACAATCGGAAAACCATTTATCCTTTCCAGTGGTACACGGAGCTCCTGTTTGTGGGAGTCATCGTGTTTGGTCGGATGCTGCGCTGTCGAACGGCCGGCAGCGTTTGAAAGAGATCGAGACGAGCAGCGGATCTATCTAGTCAGATCTAGACACTGAATGTGTTTACATCGCGTTTCAATTAACGGTCCACAGAGACCCGGGAACCGCCAAAGTTGCTGCTCGTCGACGCTTCGACTGCCACGGCGAGATTCCAGATTCGATTAGGCTCTCGGAAATGCGTCGACGTTGAGAAAAGTAATTACTAGATTGCGGATTTTACGCATTCATGAGAAAAATGGGTACACACCATTACGAAGCCGTGGACATGTTACAAATATTTAAGGGCGTGAGTTAGTTTCGGCTTATCAGGATAATTCAATGCAAACGATTTTTATTTTGCATAAAGATCCGCAGTCTTGTAATTACGAAAAAGAAATTCGGTCTTCGGAGAAGCTGATATGGCAGCGAACGCGTTAATCTCGCAGGAGCGGAGAGCTGCTCAGAGGAAAATGGCTGAATGTGGACAGTCGTGGTTTAGGTTTGACGTACAAAGAGATTACGTGAATAATAATGATTGTTTCGACGTTCAGGTGCAATTCCGTTGTCCCCGAATCCTTCGTTAGAGTAAGTCTGCTTCCCCCGAGTACGATTCCTCGTTGCGTATTTATCAAAGTGTACATAGATTCGTCGTTTAGGACTAAGCCGAATAAAATCGATCGTAGACCTTTCGATTTGTTAGCACGCCGGTCGTCTATCCTTTCCCAGGACGGAAAGATCGATGCCAGGACTCGATCGCGTCCTTCTCCGACGCACGCTTTCCTCCGTTCGTATTACCCGTCGTCTGTGTGCTGACTTTGAAATAAACTGAATAAACCAGAAACATCTACCCGACCTGATCCCTGAATGTCGGATACCGTCTCGCTCGTTCTCGCTGGATCATTCGGGATCATTCTCGATCGGGTTTCCTCCCTTCCTCGAATGCGACCAATCCCAAATATTTCGCGTTATTCCTGAGTAGGCGCGCTCTTCGAGGTGTTCCGAGCCGAGATTTGGCAGCGAGCGGAAACCGAGGATTGTTTGGGATTTTTTGAGAGTTTTTGGTGTAGGTAGGAATTGTACACGCCGGACTAGCTAGTGTATCTTTCACCACTAGGATATCCGTTTGTGTGGAACACAGGAAGGACTAGCGGGTGTATCTTTCACCACCAGGATATCCGTTTAAGGGGTACACGCAGGACTAGCCAGTGTATCTTTCACCACCAGGATATCCGTTTTTGTGGAAATTGGGTACAGTGGAGTTACCGTTGTATCCAACAGGTCGTCACTGTCCGAAAGGATAAGGTCGTGGTTCCGCTGACTCGTAACTTGTTTGAATAATTAGACACACCTCGAGCGGCCAAGGTGTATCGTCGTAGGATGCTAACGACTGGGAATCGAATAGGAAAGTTGTGATTGAAATGAACTCTAGATTTGGATTTAATAATATAATCTTTGGTATCGAAGGAATACAAATGTATGCAGTGCGAATTGTCGCGATGTCGCGGACTAACTGTTTACGCAACGAGGAATGCAGGGGCGATCTGCTACAGAATCCCGTGATGGGATTCGTACCGGAATAGATGTAATAGTTTTGCTCGAAAGGGAACTGATACCCGATCTTGTTCGATAGAAATCACGACGTGAATCGACGCGTACAGTGTAAAACTCTTGAGATGAACGCACAAGTATGGAGGGATTCAGTGCCATTATATAGTCCCCAAAATCGGCCTAGACAAGAGTGAGGACTATCGATAAAACAGGATTCCCGGAAACGATGCAGTTTGATGTATCGTCTCCAAGTGCCCCAATCTTAATGAATCTTAATCTCTGTCTCGATCCGTACCTCCAAAGCTTATCAAAGGTCGCTGCCGCATACGTGACACAGGAGTAAATCGAGTTAATTTCTGTCTGTGGATTTTCGGCGAATTCGTGGAAGGTATCAATTTCAGATCAATTTCATCGATGGTAGTAAATACGGTGAAGATCCCAGAGATCGACAGAGATCCCATTCATCGAAAGACAGTACTCAAGGTTTGGGGGAAGTACGGTGCTCGAATGAGCGACGCTTTGTTCCTTGTCTTCTCCTGTCTGAAACTGTCCCAGAAGACAGAAACCTCACAAACCTTGTTTTCCTTCGAGTCTCGACCAGGTCAGGAAATCTTCCGGATCGATGATCTACGCGTTTGAGAACCGACCTCTGCGGTGTCGCTCGACACGGATCGCTGGACACAAACCGGAAACGAAAGAGTATCTTCGAGACGACGCTGATCGAACAGAACGTTCAGATCTCTCGAAAACGGCGAACTCTCGATCGCGTGAGAACGAGCAATCTCGTAGTCGGCCTGGTTGTAGACGACACTGGACACGCAACGATTGCAAATGGCGTGCAAATGGAAGACGATCGGACGAGGATAGAGCAAGGTAGCAAAGCCAGTGGCGCCACCGGAAGCCTCCTCCGCGCGTTAGATTCTCGTTAGACTCTTGCAGAAGATTCTACAATTTGTCTAATATCGAAGGAAGTATAACATCGTTTAAACCTTTCATTATCTCGTTCCCACGATGTCGAAGGAACGATAATATGAACGAGACATCTCTTCACCGTGGTTTCGTCGTACAATGCTGTGGACCAAGTATCTCTATTCAAGTATCTAATTTGACGACGTAATCGATTGTTAATAAATGCCATCGTTCGTGGAAGGTGCTTACAGGTGATAAATATTAGAGTTTTTAATGTTTATTTTGTATGGAATGCAGATAACTGCAATCGATGCGGAAGATCTAATATACAAAAATACAATACGCAAGGATTTATAAATTAATTAATAAACTCTGCAGAAAAAACATGAAAAATGAAAAACGAAAAAATTGTATAAACTCACTTGCTTAGAAAAATATATTAATTTCCGTCACATTATACATTTCACAAGATAAACAAGAAAAACATTAATTGTGTCAAACGTGGATTGTGTAATATTTATCATCTTCAGGTATTTTTCAGTAACATGTCTTAAAAATCACTTTATATCTGTAATAAAGATACACGAGATATTTCGTCGATAGCATTGTACGACAAAATCATCTGACAAGATGTCTCGTCCACGATAGCGAAAGGATCAACCGAGACTTTATACAGTGGGTATACAAAGTGTTCGTACACCTTTTAAAATAGAATAACTTTTTCATAATTGTACCAAACGACAATACCAAAATTTTTTCTAACCAATTAGATAGCATTGGCTTACCAAATGATATGAAAAAGATTTTTCAAAAAATTATTGTTTACAAGGTTACATGCTAAAATAAAAAAAGCATTTCTTTTAATTTTTTATTAGGATCCGTAATGAAAATTTCAAATATATGTTTGTAACACACATCCTGAACATTTCATTGAAATCGATTAACATACACACGAGCTGCAAGCGGTTAAAAATGGTGAAAATCATAATTTTACACGATTTTTGACGAGTTTCTTAAAATCCACAGAATTATATATCTTTCGATGCGTGTCGTTTTTTCCTGCGTCCAAAGGTTTCGATGAAATTTTCATTACGGACCCAAATAAAGAAGTTTTAAAAAATGCCTTTTTTATTTTTGCTTGTAACCTGGCAAATATTAATTCTTTGGAAAATCTTTCTCGCATATCATTTCATAAACCGATGCTTCTAATTCATTATAATATAAAAAATCATATCGTTTGGTGCAATTATAAAAAAGTTATTCCATTTCAAAAAGTGTACGAACACTTTGTACACCCACTGTATAAAGTCTGAATTTTCTAATGTATTTTGAAAAATAAGCGCGCGAGAACGTTCCACGCATGGCGCCGCTGATTGTTGCCTTGTTACGGCGTCACCTCGACGATTTCGTACAATTTCTCGGCCGAATGAAGCAATTGGTCGTTGAGTTGGTATCTTTGAAATGTGTCGTAGGGGAAGATGAAAAATTGTCACAGAGGAGAGCATTCCGCGAGAGAATGGAAACTTTTGCACGGCAGTGTACAAGCGCAAGCGAACACGCGAATGGGCGTGACAGGAACACGTCGTTCAACCGTTTGACGCAAAATTCCGCATGGTCGATCTCAAGGATGCACTTGTTCCTCTCGACGTGATTACGCGTGAGACCAGCATGCACCGCTCTTCTTTTCCCGTGGCCGTGATTCCCGAGGAGTGCACTTTCAAAGCGTGTATCTGTTAGAGATCACCGTTTCACGTGTATGTACGTACACGTGGTACGTGAACCGTGTATTGCGAATTTAAGGATCGTGGAATACGGATCTGCGACTATGAACCACGAATCCACGTACACGGAACTGCTAACATTCGTTTATTAAAATTAATATATTAGCGAGTAAAGAATGGACATTCAGAGAAATACTTTCATAATGAGAATTTGTGCAAACATGTTAACCCTATGCACTCGAAGCTATTTAAACTCGAAAAGTAAAGATTTTTTCCGAACTAGAAGGATTCCATTCTACGCTACTCCTTTCACTTCGTGAATATGCAATTGATATAATGGAACGCTTAAATGTGTACTAATTGTTTAGAATTATTAAAATATTTAATAATGTAAACAATACTTTGAATAATGGTACGGCAATTCTTAGTTCGAGTGTTGAGGGTTAAGTGCAGAAAAGGTTTAAATAATCTATACGTTTCGGTTGATTACATAAGGATTAATCATCCGTTAGGGGAAAAGCAATTGTTCGTTGTACGTCCACGTTCAGCCTCGAGGTGAACGATGTCCTGAGACTTCGCTCTGTGAGAGACTAGCTTGCAGCGCTGTGAAGAAATTAATTAGAACCACGTTACGTAGAGAATCGTGGTGTAGGAAATATTGGTAGAGCCGATCCACGAAGATAACGTAATTGAACATAGTATCCATGGTTTCCAAGAACCGGAGGTACTCTCTGTTGCGCAGCGCAATCGTCTAATGGGTCGGCGCGGCTTGATTAACGGATTTAATCGAGCGATCATAATTAAACTCGGGTGGTCTGTTAATTTGTTGCGCGAAAAGTCGTTTCACCAATGCGGTCTCGGATGCGCGTAAATTTTCGCAATGATTCCAATCGCTTAATGGTCGTCGTTCCACCGCAATTCGGGAACATGATATAAAATTCGCCCAATGTAATTAATGTAACTCGATTTTTTCGAACACGCCACGACAAAGACGTATTTCATCGGTCCCTTATTTGTTATACCAAATAAGTACCAAATTAATCATTCTATAAGTATCAAATAAAATCTTATTTTCATTAGAAATAACCAGACTGCGTATCTTCATGCAAAATAAAAGTGTTCTGCATCAATTTTAAGAAACGGGAGCCGAGGGAAAACGTTTTGCGTCTTCAATAATTCTAGTGGGCTGAAAATAAGACATTGGTGTTAATTCTCTTCACCTGCAAACTTTTCTAAATTGGAATTACCCATTTCTATTATAAATTCATAAAATCCGCATAATAAATAAAAATCGCACTGGATTCTATCGGATTGGATACTCCAGTATTTTTGAAAATTTTTACGAACCGTTAATGTATAAAAATCCGCAGTCTAGTTATTACTAGCTAGTAGACGCGACGAGCAAAATTGGTACCATTATCAAAATTTGCGCGCATTCTGTAACGAATTAACAAGTACTCGGAACTATCGATCTGACGATATTCGTCCTATTTACAGGATGGTGGTTTACAAGAGGCGGCAGTACATCGTCCCAGGGCCGTCCACGATGCCGAACAAGAGGACTATGATTTCGCCTAACAGCAACCTCTACCGGAAGAGGATCGCCTACACCGAATTGAAGGACATGAACAACGATTGACGATGCTTGTTATCTAGAGGATCGATTCGTTGACCGACTGAACAATCAAGCAAAAACGAGAAAAAATGCCAGGGCAATGAACACAGCGCGTGAAGGACGAGGAGAAGGAGTCGCAGAAGAAGAAGAAGAAGAAGAAGAACCAGCGTCGAGTTCGAGCAAGTGGCTGTGGCGTGGCCGAAGGTGAATGATGTGCAAGGTGACGAATAGTCGACTCTCTCCCCTCTCGATATTTATTCGAACGCAGGTTGGAAGGAGTCGAGGCGAGTGCTCCCTTCGATTCGTCGTTCCTCGTCGCCGACGCTCGAAGGGAGTAGGCCGAAGATCTGCCCTATGGTTTCGAAAAGACCGTCCACGGGTATTCGATGGTCCTCGATCGAATGTAGAACATGGTTTTTCAACGTGGGCGCCCACGATCGAAAGATGATACGCACAAGGACGCTGGGAGAATTTGGTAGTGGGCGGATGCTGGCCAAAAACGTTGGAAAACTATACTCTACCATTACACGAGATAATACAGTAAAGTCGCGATCCAGCTCTCTGAGGATCCCCACGATCACTGTCCCTTCGCCTACCCCTTACGTCCTTTTCTACGTTCGGCATCCTTTATACTTTTCTCCGTCCCTGCTCGGAACAAACGATGCGAGCTAGATCGCGACTTTACTGTATTTCTTGGAACAAAGGGGTTGTGAGCAGCTCTTAGCTGGTAGCAGGTTGCTCATCGCCCGACTAATTCTCTTGGGAACCATAAGGCGATCAACGTGGCGTTGCAACGCGCTCCTGCTCGCACTCGTACTCGCACCTGACATACAGTCGGCCGAGAAGACACAAAGTTCCTACGCGTCACGTTACTTGACCGTGCGCGCCTCGCGGACGCGTCCATTCTGTCCTTGAGAAAAGCGTTCGCCGTTGACGTCGCGTGCACGCAACTCCCTCGGGCTATCACGCGCGCGCGACTACCACAAATTCGTTGCTAAACGACGACTTTGCGGTGCAAACGATCACTTCGCTACCGGTACACGGCCTCTACGTTCAAGCTGTCTCTTACTCGTAGAAAATATCCCGTGCACGCTCGCGTTTCAGTTCCGCGAAAGAAGAAGGATCGAATCGATGCTCCGCCCGAGGCTGTGCTCGACAGAAAATTCGCGGCTGCGAGACGAACATAATCACCGGACAATAAGCTGAAAGAAAGCGGGGATCGTCGGTGGTTCAGGGGGCGAGTCGAGGTCGCGATCAAAGAGACGCTGCGTTTCACGAGCGTTCGCTGTGAGCTTAGACAATTCAAAACACTGATCGACGCGAGTTCGGACGTCCACTCTCGAGTAATGGTTTCCGTTAAAGTTTTGTCGAGCACAGGGAATTGAAACAATCGGTCGGCAAACGCCTGCTCGAGGATGTCCGAAGAAGATTTAACATCGATGTACGGTGTAATCGAGTCACAATGCTATAGAACAAATTAACGATGAAAACGTTGTATTTTTGCTGATACTTTTGTAAGGGAATCCGTTCCACCTGCGCGTTTAATCGTCCTCGACGACGGCAATGGGACGTCGTGCCTCGCTACCGTTCACCGTTTACAATTTGTCGCCTGTTTTCGCGTTTGCCGCCTCCGGTTTCTCCTACGAACGTTGTGAAATCGGTTGTTCTCGTAGAACGGCCGCCGCGTGGCTATTCTACTTAACGGTTCGATCGTCGTCGATCGGACTTTCCTCGATCGCGATCCCGTGCACGATGCGTTGCCGTCTCGGACCGTTCTACAAACTGTCGGAACCGCGAACGATCGATACGCTCTTCGTGTCTCCTCGCAAACGTGTATCGCGGCCATGCAGTCGTAAACTAGTGCCATTTCAGCAACAAACTCGAAAAGTTTCGCGCATCCTCGCTCGCAGAAGTTTTTCTCTGTGAGCGACGCCTTTCTCTTGTGCTTTCTAGAGTTCTCCGGGTGACACGAGCTTGAAAACAGTTGCGATATCGTCTTCGGTCCTTGAAACAGTTACGTAGCACCGACACTCTAAGTAACTGTTACCAAGGACCGTTATTTTTTTTATCCTATATCGGTTCTAAGTTTTAAGTGGTAGCAATCAGGGCTTGACACGGTTCCGAAAATAACTATTGAAATTAGAAACTGTTATATTTCAGACATAAATGAAAATTGTTGTGCTATAACAATAGATATAAGCATGCATTATTCGATTTATACAAATTTTAATTTTCATTAAAGAGAACCGAGGACCGCAAGCGAAACCGATATCAACGAAAATTTTGGTCCTGCATAACTGTTTTAATCGAGCCTTAAATGTAACAGTTTCGAACAGCTATTTTCGGGCTCGTTTCAAGCCGTGTTACCTACGGAATTCTTTCGTCGGATTTTCGTGAAGTTTTGCACATCGACAGTCCTCGCAGCAGCCTCCTCCAATTTAAACTACATACGGAGACTGGTGTGCAAAATTTCAAGGAAACGAGGCGTGGAGGATTTGCTAAATGCATCGCGTTCGATGCTTTTCAAGGATTACTCGCGCGTAAGTACGCTTCGCAGTTCCCTCGTGTTTTATGGAAAAGTGTATCGATCGTTCGCGGAAAAATCGCTGCGCGAAATGAACATGGAAAGGCACTATCCAGGTTGTTTGTTTGGTTCGGCGTGCGAGCGAATAAATTTTGCGAGTCAGCCTGGATCGAGCACGGTTTTGATAAAAGAGTCTGCTAGATTCGAAATTCGGGTTTCAGGCTGTAGTTAGTATTAAACGATTTTACGAAAAATCGAAAACGAGAGAGATCTGTTGACTCGGACTCGTCGATAGAAAGTAACGCTACAGTAAGCCCGTCGGGAACGCTTAATCTTTGCCGAACGACGAATGATATTATTTTACGAAAGGATAGAAACGGCTCGCTCAGTGCTAACGATCGTTGCACGCGTAATCGTTTGAAATTGGCTGTTTCGAATATTGGGAAGCTCGTTGAACTAGTGATAGAAACTTTGTTTTAGCGTGTATGTACAGTTGGTGGACAAGATATAGCGCGATTTCGAGAGACGGAAATTGCTCGCGGCTTCCTCCAACGATCGACAAAAGTCTCTAGACCATTATTATGCGCTTAGATGTATATACATATATATATTTTTTTTTAAATAGATTACACGGCGATTACGGGCTTAGTACGGTGCTGAACCTTGTCCGTGCCTAGGAAGAACTCTCAACGATACGTAATAACAACGATAGCGGTGCAAAATGTTTATAAAAGAAAAGTAAACAGCTGAAACAATAGCAAAAGATAGTAAATTATTTGATATTTCGTATTATTCATTTCTTTATGTAACTCGACGTCCTTGACCCGCTGACAACAATACATCCGACTCGTCTTGCGCTATCGTACAATTCATGAATTTAATTATCATCGACTCGCCTGACGAGTTGAAATTTCGGTTAAGTGGCTTAATCTTTGCACTCAGAGTCACCACTAAAAATTGTTGTACCATTTTTCAAAATATTGTTTGCGTTACTGAATATATTGGTATCTAATCAATTATTAAACATGTAAATATTGTAAGAGGTATTATACCAAATTTACATTCATAAAATGAAGGAAACGTACAAAATGGAATTATTCTAGATCGGAAGAAATTGTAATTCTAGAAAAAATGTTTCATTTTCGAGTTGAAATAGCTCCGAGTGCAAAGGGTTAAAGGGCTAACGTTGCGTATTCCATATCTTATCCACCAAGTATAAGTATACGCGTAAATTGTTGTTTATTGCGAGGAGCGCTCCCGCAGGACATCGATACTACAGTTTTCCCCCCGCAACGTCGCGCATCTCTCGAGACATGGAACGGGATACTCGGGAGCAGCGAGAACCACGGTGGCGCTCGGCTAGTAATCTTTCTCGAGCTCGCTTTGCTCCGAATCGGCTTGGAAGTGGAGGAAGAATCGGTAGAAACAGAATGCGATTAACTATTAGATGATTGCACAAGTTCGTGCCCGATTTGAAAGTAAAATTCAATGGTTAAATTTTAAAGAATCGAGCTTTCTTAATCACTTATATAGTCATAATTCTTTTCTACAATTAAAAAGGATCAGGCACGAAATTATGCAATCATCTGATCTAATGCTGACTTCGCAAGAAAGACGACCAATGTAGTTCGCCTTTATCCACGTGTGCAAAAATGGTTTGTGAAGACACGCCTACGACGGTGTAGTCAACGCGCGACGCTACGGAGAGAACACTGTGTCACGGAGCAGGATACTGTCGACGTATTAATGTACAGTAAAGCTTTGATCTAAGAAAATGAAAACCGTAGCATCTATGAAAAACGAATATCCCCTCCACTGCAGGGCATACCCCTCGAAAGAAGCTCGACTTCTCAGAACCACACGATCTAAGAAACGGCACAGACCCCAGGGTTTTTCTTAGATCGAGGCTTTAGTGTAGAACTTTTCGTTTGTTCTTAGCCATAGTTGCATATTCTTTGTAAGGGAAGAGGAGGTAGAAACGTGTGCGTGAGATGCCGAATTGAGAAATGTTTGCGTGTGATGTAACGTATGCGTTAGGAGCGAACTATCTCCTATCGAATTATCTCCTTTTCCCTCGGGTCGATTTAGTTTCAAGGAAGGAGGCAAGGTGCTTGAGCTCGTTCGAAGGGAATCTGTTTTTCGCGTCGTGCATTTACCGTTCTCCGACGACACTGTTTTTACGCAACGGCGAACAGGGAAACGACGCCCGTGCATTATTTTAACCCCCTTCCTCTACTTATTTATTTATATCATGAATCGTCATCAGCAGACTCCGGATTTTAATGCATTTGTAGCAAGAATGAGCGTGTGCACAATTTAAAACAGTGGAAATATTGAGAAGACTTTGAGAGTATTAAGAGTATAAATTTAGCTCCTGCGTGTTGGAATTGATGCAGAAACTTCTTATTGTGCATAAACATCCGGAGTCTAGTCATTAGAAATATCGCCGCGCGTGTTTCATCGTTGCGTTAATCTTGATAGGCAGGGAGAAGTCAGACAGACGGACAGAGACGCGATGCTGCGAGGAAATGCTGTAGTAAAAGACAAAGTACAGTGGGTGTACATAGTACTCGTACACTTTTTAAAAACGAATAACTTTTTTAAAATTGCACCCACCAGCTTCAGTTTTTTTGAGACGTTAGAAGGATTAGTCTACTAGCTAATGTGTACATAATTTTTAATGGACATTTTAGAAGGTGCCTTTGATAGGTCTAAGTAAGCTGTGTACAAAGTTTCATCGAAATCGATCAAGGTTGTTGTGAAATATAGGTTTTGCGAATCATTTAAATCGCAGATTCTTATCGTTTCTGCTTTTTTTCAATCAATTATAAGTCCAAAGATTTTTACATCTTACATACAATGTCCAGAGCATTTTTATACGTCAACCGATTTTAATAAAACTTTGTATATGTATACAGAGTGCTCCACCTAAATGTCTCCGTTATTTGTGATAACATAACAAAGTTTCTACAATGTGAACGCAATGTAAATGGTATCACAAGGCGAATACTTTGCAAATTGTATTTTTCCTTTCAAGGTCAATTTTTCCAGAGTTTTCAAGGTCATCGATAGTTTTCTTTTTGTAAACGTATATTTTTTCCCTTGCACACTCTAGTTGACATTAAAGCGCATTGAGAGGTATCAACAACATGACCTTGAAGTGAACTTTTGTCCATTCTAGCTAGTAAATTAACCCTTCTAACGTCTCAAAAAAGAAACTGAAGCTGAACGGTCCAATTTCGAGAAAGCTATTCGTTTTTAACAGTTGTACAAACACTTTCTGCTTCCACTGTATATGTGTACAAGTTTAGTTTCCTCGACAATCCGAATTCTGCCGCGTGTTAAGCCTGGACAGCATGATCGTGGACAATACACGGTACACATCATATCCATACATAGATACATACATGCATACACACAGAGAGAGACACTCATACACACTGTCAATGTATGATACTTTGATTATTGTGATACTTGGAAATAAGTACCTAGGTACGTACGTGCCGTTGTATATTACATTACTTTATTTTTCTTCTCCACTCCTAATCCCAACTGCAGCGGTCGTCAACGATCGTCGACGACCGTCGGGTTCAGTGCCGTGAATTGCGCAAGTTTCTAGGAAATCCTCGTTGCGAGTAAACCGATTGGTGAATTTCTAGCTAGCGATGTAGACCGACGAGTGAAGCGTAGATAGACGATACCGATTCTAAATACGTAAATTGTATTTATGCAATTGTATATATAATATAAAATATACGCTGCTGTGCAACAGAAAGAAGCACCCGGCCATATTTAATAGAAAAGCGTAAAAAATCGAATAAGAACACAGCAACCATCCACTTTGATGGGGTGAAAACAGCCCTCAAAGTTCGGGGTCAGAACCATATTTTTTGAGATATCTCGGAAACCAGAGGTCGAAAAAAATTGATTTATTTTTTAAATTGTGTGCTTTTAATAGGAAATGTTGTGCAAAAAATTGTAACAAAAGATTTTTGTTTAAACAATTTTGTTAACCAATGCTTCTAATTAATTATAAAAAATCAGGCTTTTGATGCAATTATAAAAAAGTTATTCTATTCTACAAGGTGTACGAATACTTTGTACACCCAATGTATGTGTTATTGCGGATTATCTAATACTTTAAGTGCAATAAATCAATCATTGTACAATACTATTTCTATATAAAGGTATTGTTTATCTTATAATTATACTGGGTGTTTCTTTCTTATGCACAGCAGTGTGCATACACACGTACACGGAGAGACGCGCACGCGTACACAGAGATGAGTGTAGAACCAAGGTATGATGCGCAGGCGTGTCATTTGAAAGTTTTTAAAGGAAAGTCTATACAGAGTCCGTCTTTTTTTTCTATGTAATTATGTATCTGTAACTGTATATTTTAACAAAGAATGCTCTCGTTTGGTAAATAAACGATCAAAGAAAACTGAAAGGGAACGTCGTGGGAAATGATTAAGGGGCACGCTGTTTTTGCCACGAACGGGTAGACGATGCTGTCTGATCGAATGATTATTTATATTTGTTTACAATATCGTGTAACAACAAGGAAAAATACTGAATTAAACGGGGATATACCTTATTTGGTGTATCACACACGGGCACGAGCTGATCGACGTTCTCGCGATAGATCCTCTGTTTATTGGCAATACAATGTAATACTTGTCATTGGTAAGTTGTTGCGCGATCGGCAACCGTTCGAAAAATGTGTTTCGTCGCTCGGCGAACACTTGGAGTTTCGCGAATCGTCCGCGAATCTTCCGCGTTTCGCAACTTTCGTTTCGCAACGTGGCTGCACGGTCTCTTGTAACGGAACGCTGCGCCGATAACACCGAAGGATGGATCTACTACTGCACAAGGTACAAACGAACGAAAAATGGCGTTGTTAATCCTGCAATAGCACACTGGGACCACAGCCAAATTTTATTAGATTTCTTCGATGATTAAACTAAATAATTACTAGACTGCGGATTTTATGCATTTATGAAAAAAATAAGTAAGCACAATTTAGAGCAATGGACATATTGAACAAGATATCAAGTTATCAGCGTATTGATTTTTTAATCTGATAAGTAAAAGAAGAAACAAATTTTTATTTCGCTCCTCTGTCTTGCAATCAATGCGAACATTTTTTATTTTGCATAACGAGATCCGCAGTCTAATAATTACAAACACACCGACGTTTTCGAACTTGTTTCGCGAGGCGATACCAATTAGCTGGAAGTATTTGAACAAACAATCGGAGAATTATCAGAGACAATATGCCCTTGCAGGATTAACGATAATGGGTAGAGATCACAGTTTTCAGCGTGTGCTAGAATACACGTGCACACGTGTAGTAAGAAATTAATATAATTCTTGTATTATTATTGAAAATATTTGTTGCATTATTAAATTTGTATTCAATAAATTACTAAACGTATTTAATATTTGAAGAAACTACCGAAAGTATTGTACGAGGTATTACATCAGTTTTATAATCAAATTTTTCAGACTGTAAGATAAATTCGGTTTCTGAATTAGAACAGCTCCGAGTGCAAAAGGTTAATTGTTACACGGATTGACATCTAGATTCGTTTGATACACGTATACACTTGTATTTACAAACACGTGAAATGGGGATCTCTAATAATGGGTTAAACGACCACTCGCATCTCGTTGAACCAATAGTAGTTGGTGCAACGATTTCTTCACCGGTTCCGAGTGGTTTTGAACGCATTTCACGCTGTCGGACTTTCGTATTTCCCGCCCACGACGCCGAAGAGAAATCTTTTCTATACAAAATATACAATAGTAAAATATTACGTAAGATTATTGAGTCGATCCGTGTTGTCATACTTCGTACGTCTATCATTACCATGTTCGTCGATTTCTATCGCAACATTAATAGATAGCATTTACAAAACATTCACAAATGTTACCCGACACATTTGCCATAAGCGTACCGAAGAAAATTCCGAACGGCG
The DNA here is from genome assembly GCA_963971365.1 of Lasioglossum villosulum. NCBI lineage: Eukaryota > Metazoa > Arthropoda > Insecta > Hymenoptera > Halictidae > Lasioglossum > Lasioglossum villosulum. The sequence continues at coordinate 44,536,773 of OZ020496.1, read as the reverse complement.
ATCGAAAGAGACTCTGCTTGTGTACATATATGTTTCGACGCGAATTTTCCACCGTCTCTTCGATATCATCGAAATACAAGATCTAGAAAAATATATGTATGTTTGCGCATTGATCGTGGATTTGACTCGCGATCAGAGAGAAACGCAACAGAAAAGAAGCTCCTCGATTAATTATTGTCTTATCTTATACTAAAATAATAACTGAAAGATGTCCATAGAAAATTTCTAGCATTTTTCGTTTTAGACCGGATGCATCGGCGTTGTTGGTGCTTCGTCTCGAATCTCGAGTTCAACGGACGATATACGCAATGTGTACTTTTTTATCTTTGATTAATGTCGCTCGTTCGTGGTATTTTCTCATGTGGTTTTGTATCCATATACACGTACCTTAGTGCGTGCCATTTTAAGTACGCAGGTACACTTGTACTATTTCACGTGCGTTAATGCATCCTCGTTTTAATTAAAATTTAACTATTTAACTTTATTTTCAAATCGGGCACGAACTTATGCAATCGTCCGATATACCTATATTTTGCTTTCGAAAATTAGTTAACTGCATCCTAAAAATGAATACGAATTAAAATTGCGGATACGTTGATACAAGTGTATGTAAATATACGTGAATTGGTACACTTGTATCCGTGTACTCTCTTAAAATAACACGTACCGAATAACGTGTAAGTACGTGAAATACAAGATCTCTACTTTCAACGTTGCGGACCTCCGGTTACAATATATCTCGAATAGCGAAACGTTCTCAGGCTCGAAGATTTGTGCTTCCCCGTTCAATGTTTTTTTCGCGGCGCGTGTTCTCGTCTCTATACGCGGCGGGGCAAACAAAAAGATATCACAAATGAATTCGAAATCACGAATGTCACAGATTCAGAAAGAAAAAAGGAGTCGTACTGTTGTAAGAATTGTTTTTCATTTCTGCGTCTGTGACACTCGTGATTTCGCGATCACTGTGTTCAGTGATCGGCGTATTATCGCTCGCTTAACCGTTAAAGTGTAACCGCGCGTTACATACACTATTCGTACATACGTACATACACAGACAAAGTACGGACACACACGGACGAGACACGAGAATATATACTTTTTCTTTCCAATGATTCTCGTCTCTGCGAATGATATTAGGATACTGAACACGCGAACGCATTAAACCTAATCTAGTTGCTAAAGCGTGTCGCGATGTAGTTCATACCGTCGGCGTCGCAATGATCGATTGAAAGGCAAAAATCGTAGGATCATCGTGTACAGTAGCGTTTCGGGATATTCGATGAATTTCGGACAAGCAATTCTATGACCAGTGTCGAGCACTATAGTTTCAATACATAGTTTTATACTTGAAATATAAAATAATTCGTCATCGTCCAAGGACATTGTAAGTCTGATATAATTTTGCTATTTGTCCACGAAATATTAAAAGAATTCTAAAAAGAAATTGCCTCACTATGATTTCAAACAATATTTACATCACTACGTTTCTGTATAAAAAATTGATGAAAATCTAACTGTTGTATAAATAAATCTTCTATAATGAAAATATTCTAGGTCAGAAGAAACGCCATGGTTTTAGAGTTAAAACAGTTTCGAGTGCAAAGAGTTAATTGGTTACGATTGAGTTCTACTCGATCCACTGAATTATTTATTGCTTGATTTGCAGGATGAGATTCGAACGTTTTGAAACGCTACTGTACAATACTCAATCGATCGCAGTACAGTAAACGCTCATTATTAGTCCAACAGCCGCGTTTTCCACGGACTTAGATCGCGGCCCTTACTTGATTATTTTATGACTGCGTCTACCGCTCCGAGACTTCAATAGAGAAAAGAGTTTTCTTTCTAAATTACAATTGAAACTATGTCGCGTTTGGTCTTGTTTTAATCAGGAAAATGCCAGAAATACATTTGTGAAAGTCCTATCAAAAAATAATGAAGATTAAGAAGTTTGAACATTCGATTCATGGTGTCAAATGGGACTAATAATCAGCGTTTACTATACAGATACGCTACATTCTACGAAACCCAGCGCGACATGCTTGTAAAACTTTAGTAATTATAATACTAAAGGTAAAATCGTTGATGAAAGCTGATGACTAGACTGCGGATCTCTATGCAAAATAAAAATCGTCTGCATCGATTGGAAAAAAGAAAAACTTTGAAATTCTTCAACAATTTTGAATTTCACCACCGTACTCGAGTTTACTACAAACGCATAAAGATCCGCAGTCTATCGATGACGATAGTGTATTAGGCGTGTACTCGAATGTAGGCGGGCGTCGGTACCTATCGGTAAAAATGAGCAATCGTCTGCGACGAATAAAAACCTATTCCGGCGCACTCGTTTGAAATGGCATTAATGATCCGGCTACTAGAGTAAAAAATAAAGGGGAAGACTAATTATCGCGACGCGTTTACGACCGAGCACTTTGGTGCAAGTAAATTGTACATACGCGTGCACACATGGATACATCAGAATATACACATATGTATAATACACACGTACGTATTCTCGTCTTCGATAAAAATGTACAATAATATAGTATCGGTGTGCATGAGGGGAGGGCGTTGTGTATATGTGTTTCTCTTTTTTTCTTCCTCTCGCCTTTTCATTTTTCGTTCTTTTTTATAGACAAAGTCACATTGTTCGGGCGTTATAAATATAACCGTCTAATAGTATCGCGTAAACCTAAAATAAATATCTATCACAAAGGACTGGTCTATAACAATAAGTGGCTCTTGTGGCTTACGACTTAATATCTCGCTTGTCTGTATCGTACTCGGTTGCTGTCGTTCTCGAGATGATACAACGTGTTACGACAAAACTCCTTACTCTAAATATTTACAAACTATACGTAGTTGTTGCTCTTTCGAGCACGACCGACGGCGAAGCAACGAACTGCTTAGGACACTTCATTCCGTATTTTAAAAAAACATTTAGCCATTTGAAGAGGATGTAAAAACAGAGGGACGCCAGCCAGTGCAGCCGACAGCTTCTCGTTTCTCTACAGGGTGGATCGCGATTCGTGACAACGTGAAAAGAGCTTTCACGTGATTAAGGCAAATTTTTAGTAAAAAAAAATAAGAAAGCTATTTTTCAAGTTTTTTAATGTTACGATACCGAATTCGCCTTGAAATCCTTCTCGAACAGGTAGGCGTGAAAAAGATGTATATAGACAGATGTATTTACAAAAAAAGAGTTTTAATCACGTGAAAGTTCTCTTGAAACCATGTTATACCCGAGAAAAACATTCTCAATCGGTCTGCTATTAACAGAGTAATTGTTTAATTCTCTACTGGTCACGATTCGTGGTTTCACCCTGTAGACCAGAGCCGAACTTGTTGGGGTTTACAGTTTCTCCCAAGCTTTACTTTTAGCTTGCCTTCAGAGCTAGAGAACTGGCGCGGCGCGGCACACTGTTTCATTAACCCTCATACGCTCCTTAAAAATAGCTGCATAAAAGAGACTAGGATAACAATTCACCCATTTTTATTTTACACGTTAAATCAACACATTGTGTTTCATTTATAGCGTCACATTTTAAAGAAATACATCTCTCGACGTAGACGTGAAAGTAATTTTACAGTATGTGAAACTATTGAGTGGGTGAATTTCCATCCTGAGGAACGTATGAGGGTTAATAAGTCCGAGTTGTGGGAGATGCTGGTAGGCACTGAGAAGAGGAGAAAGAAGCGGCGTGCGGCCCGCAGGCCGTCAGTTGCCCGGCTCTGTTGTAGATTCTCTGTAGAATCTAGATCTTGTCTAGAAGCGGGCATCAGTTCCATCGATTGTGCTCGATAGGCAAATAGTACTTTGAATGGTACTTTCTGTCCACTGCGCACACTCGCGACACTTGTTACGGCAATAAGTACGACAATGACACGCATCATTCTCGCTTATCACTTGTATGTACTTACCCATATCCGTGCAGTACGCGATTAATATATCTTGTAAGTATGACAATAAATACTATACTACGCAACCGATCTGGAAACCGTGAAATCCTCCTGGTATCCTGATCGGTTACTGCGATACTGCGATTGTTCGTAAAAATCGTCCGTTTGACCCGAACGTTTTGAAATAAGTCACGTCCACTCATACAAGAAACGCGACGGAATCGTCGAACCGATTCAAACCAATTCGCGCACATCGCAATGACCGCTGCGTTCACACTGCGCAGTCATCGTTCTTCGTATCATGCCGTTCGTGATTCGTGTACCGCAACAACGGAGCACCACTGTTTGCCGCTGCTGTTTCTTCTTCGTTGTGCACGGAACACGTCACTACCTCCCCTAGAAGCAAAATTCTGTTACTCGCAGAATAAGAAGAGGAAACGTGGAACAAGAAAGAGAACGAGCCACAGCCGAGACACAAGAGTATAGCTTGTGCACTCGAAATTCACCTGTTTGCAAATCAATTTCAACCTTTTGCAAACAAAGTACAGTAAAGACTGAAATACTGTCCGGGGTCGAGATCCCAAACGTTGTCTAGGCCTACTCACTTCACTGCCTATCTTGTCCTTCTCTGTGTCGAGTCTCTATTGAAGTCTCGGCGCGGTAGACGCAGTTATAAAATAATCAAGTCAGGTCCATGATATAGGTCCGTGAAAAACACAGCTGTTGGACTAATAATGAGCATTTACTGTATTTTTAAGTTTAAAAAAAAATCAAATCAAATGTGTCTTATTGCAAAGATGTACATCAAATACTTATTTGGTGAATTTCGAGTGCAAAACCTATAGACCTAATAACAAAGTAACACAGTCTTGCATCGACATTACACATTAGGTACAATCTTGTGCCTCGTCGACGAACGACAACGATTAAATCCGTGTTTGTAAGACACATATTTATATTTTCGAGATACTTCAAGTTTCAGAGGGTATCGTGCAATATAAAAGTATGTCTTATTTGAATGTACGCAAGTTCTCCGAGCGTTCCAATCACCGTAAGCGATAAAGAAGAATAACGAGAACGTACTATTAATTCGGACAAAAACAGTGTTAGTTAATATGTTAAGTTGTCAAACGATTGTTCACAATTGGATACGAAATTAGTTGTACTAAAGTATAAATTAATACTCCCGTAGAGATCTTAAACCGGAATAAAGTGTCTAACATATTCATACATACCAGGCAAGCACAATTGTAACTGATCGCTACTAGGATTGGTACTGTCTCCCATACCACTATCTTTGCTGTGCTGCGAGCTCGTCTCTAGGTATAAATGCGTCTGTGTGTCCGGTGCTGCAGCGGTAACAACTTGGGTCGTTGACGGTTGCGTGTTTCCACCTTGCGCGACGGCGTTCAGACGTCGTCTGGTTTGATAGATTATAACTACCCATATGATGGACGTGCCAACGGCGCAACATACTACGGTGATTATTATTAAACCCAGCATGTCGTCTTCGTTCACCGCGGCAGGACTAGAAGTAGGAGCTGCAACGACGAACAAAAAACATCAGAAAAGGTAAGTTTTATCCGTGATTTTATCGAAATCCTCCTGACTTACCGGGTTTCACCGTCAGGTGGGATGCACCGACGACGCTGCCTAAAGAATTGCTCATCTCGCACTCATAGTTCCCAGCATCGCTGGCCATAGTATTGACAATGATCAACAACTGATCTTCGGCCGTGAAGAAGTGCCGCTCCGTAGCCTGCAATGGATTTCCATTCTTGCGCCAAGATAACTTTGGTCTGGGCATGCCACTCGCCATACATTCCAACACGATCGAGCCGCCGACCATTATCTCCTTATTCTCCATCGGTTTCACGAACGACGGAGTTTCTGTACGACAAACGATTAATACCCATTAATGACGCTATCGGATGGTTAACGTCTCCGTGCCTCGCAAGAAGTCTTTGAAGAAGTTTCGACAATCTTTCTAGATCGCGTATTTCGATGATATTCGAAGATACGGTGGAAAATTCACGTCGAAACTTTTATCTTCTATCAAATGTCGACGTTGCAAACTTCAAAGGAGGGTTGTTTCTCAAGATCTGAGTAAGAGTGGAACGATTCAATCGGACGGCTTGCTGTCGTGTTTCTTTTGAATTCCTGCCAGGAAACTTCTTGCGAGGAGAGTACAAACCAGGCGAATACGTAACAACATTTAGAAGGCAAGTGGACGTTTACCTAATATAGTGAGCGTAGCATTCGCGACGATAACGCCGGCGAGATTTTGCGCGGTGCAAGAATAAACACCGCTGTCGGCGGTTTTCGCGTCGACGATGTATAGCACATCATCGGTCGGCATCATGTGCATTCTTCTCTCTCTGGCCGCTGGAAAATCATTCCCTCCGTCCTTCTGCCAAGCTATTTGCGGCGATGGTTGCCCTTCCGCGGAACACACCAGCCGAGCAGTGCTTCCGGCGGTTACGCGAATGTCGTGTGGAATTTTTGAGAACGTTGGATAAACTATAAAAATATCAGGTTGTAAGTTAACACGAATTTTTATAGATTTTGGTAACCTTATCTACGATATACAGTAGTCCCTTGAAAATTGTCGGAGGTCGTCTACGTGCAAGTTGGCAAGTGCCTACTAGAGAGTATCGAAAAGAAAGAAACACTTCGGACACCAGATCCGGGTTTCATTCTGCCCTTCTCTATGTTCGGTTCTCGATTGAATTCTTAGTGCGGTCGGTCATCTCTACGAAATTTGTCGGTCCAGAGTACAACTTTTCGACAACTTTCAAGGGATTACTATACAAGAAACACGTGACTTACTTAAAATGCTGAGTTTCGCTTTCGCGGAGTACGTTGTCCCGTAAGTGTTTGTAACCATGCACTGGTATTTTCCAGCATTCGCGCGTGAAACGTTGGTCAAGTGCAAAATGGAGGATGCCTCTGTGACACCGCTGCTTTCCATGGAGTCGGTGTTTATTTGCAAATTGCCAGTATCTACTTCGACATTATCGTGCTTCCACGTGAACTGCAGAGGCGCGTTGGCCGTGCTGGTCGCGCGACAAACCAACGTCACGTTGCCCCCTTTGATACCCATTTGGCTCTTGGGCTCCTCGATTATCCTAGGTTTAGGATACTCGTCTGTATCGGTACGAGTTAGCATTTTATTAATCACTTGTAGCTATAATATTCTATTGTCGAACTGGTTTTATTGAAAATGAATATTTCAATGAAACGCACACATCAGTTTGACAATCGTCTTTACAGTTTCGTTTAGGAGCAAGCAGCATACTAACCGCAGGTAAAATTCTTATGATGAAGTTGCGTCAGCGCCATGCCCTGCAACCAATCAGGGTATCCACAGTACACTTCTGTGTCGCTGTACCTGTGATCTCGTAACCACATGCTTAACCACTGCAAACCGCAATCACAGACCAAGGCTCCTATACGCAACGAGAAAAAGTAGAGTAAGAGTTAGAATATTCTTTGATCGATCGCAGAACTAATTTCGACACAGTTCTCGCTGTTAAGATGGTAGAATCGTTTCCAGGATAGCAAGGGTGCGTGCGGGATGCGCCTTCTCATTTCTCAATAATGCAAAGGTGGGGTTTTCAGTAGTCAAAAGCCACAATCGTCCTCAATAGTCCTATTTTTACGTTTACGAGGCGTAATTTGCATTATTCGGCAGCATGTAGCTGTTGCAGCTTCATGAAAATAGCTACTTGCGCATCTTTATGTTTCCGAATAATGAAAATTAGGCCTCGTAAACGTAAAAGTTGGACTTTTGAGAGCGATTGCGGCCTAGATTGACTTTGTATCTAGTGCTTGTGACTACTAAAAACCCCCATCTTTGCATTATCGAAAAATGAGGAGGCACATCCCGCACCCTTGCAATCCTAGAAACGAGCCTACCTTCTTAACGCTCTCGGGTGAAAGCCGTAACAGAGAACTGAGAAATCCCTAATTTCAACACGTACTCGAGTTCATCCTGAGTTTGGTTAAACTGGTCATCGATGAAAAAGCATTTTCTTGAATGCTTGTTACGTTATTCCCAGTTAAGTCTAATTCTGTTACACTGCTCAAGTCGGTAAACGCTTTCTTATTCACCGACTTTATCCCATTATGCGCTAATCCAAGTTTCCACAATTGTCCCAGCGATCCGAAAGCGCTGTTAGTGTCTTCCACCATATAGGATATTTTGTTGAAGTTGAGTTCCCTTTAACAGAAATAAGTGTAAAACCGATCAATTCGTACACGAATAAAAGATTCTCTGAAGGTGCTCGCTCACAGTATTTGTAAGTTTGGTGTTGAACTAAAGGCGCCATCTGAGATTTCTGTAATTTGATTGTGGTCTATTTTGAGCTTCTCCAGCTTCTTCAGGTACTCGAAGGTATCCTGCCCGACGAAAGCTATTTCATTGTGCGATAAATCCCTGTAAATGGGTTTTAAATTGTATTTTATACTGTTCTCCTCACGTTAATAGAAAAGAACGAAAGTGTTACTGACAACTCCACGATTTCCTGGCACAAATCCCAAGCTTGCGTTTCGATCGTTTTTATCCGGTTATGCGAAAGTGTTAACTTTTGCAAACCATCTAATCCAAACATGCTACCTTTCCTAACGGTAGTCAGAAGATTGAAATCTAGTTGGAGAATCGTTAAGGTTTTTAGTGGCCAAAACGCGCCAGGTTCCAAATTCTCGATTTTGTTCCTCTTCAAGCGTAACTCTTTCAAATTGGTTAAACCTTTAAAACTAAGTCCCAGGATTGTTTGCAATTCATTTCGATTCAGTTCTCTGTAAAATCAGTACGCTTTTAATTCCTGCGTTCATACACACAGATCTTTTGTTTAATTAAAATAATACAGATAATTTCTTACAGTATACGCAATGCTTTCAAATTTGTAAATAGATCTTTGTTGGTATCAAACTTCAACTGCGTCAAGTGATTTTTGTTCAAACGTAATTCTTCCAAAGAAGTCAAGTTATCCAAGCTTCCATTTTCTATCACTCTTATTTGATTCATATTTAGATTTCTATAAAGAAAAGTTACGTTAAACAGTGTCTGTACCAAAGAATGGGTAACAGAAAGAAAATTATAAAAAAGTCCATACAAATGTGTAAGAGAATTTGGAGCGAGGAAAGATCCATGTTTAGTGGTACTTATTTTATTCCCACTGAGATCCAAGCTCTGTAGATGCGGTAAACTCAGTAACGCAGTTCCGTTGATGTCGCTAATCGAATTATGAGCTCTGAAAACACATTGATCTCTCACAGAACAAGTTAAGGGGGTAGTTACACCTTTTAATTTCTCGATAATGTAAAGATTATTTGGCAGCATGTACTCGCCATGCCTCGCAAGTTGTCTCGAGGCAGGAATTCGAAAGGAATGCGACAGCAAGCTGTCTGATTGGGTCGTTCCACTCGCACTTTCGGTGCCAGATGAATTATTGGCTGCAGGGTAGGACCCCCATTGCCCCTGTGTTGTCTTGAGACTTACAAGGCACAGAGAGTAGATTTATGTTTCCAAATAATATAAAGTATGCCTCATAAATGTAAAAATAAGACTTTTGAGGACGACTGCAGCCTAAGTTAATCTTTTATCTATCACTTTGGACATTATAGAGAAATGAGAAGGTGCATCCTACACTATCGCAATCTTGGAAACGAGACTATGCCCTTAATCTCGCTATCATTGATCGAAGAAACAGAGTCGTTTTCTTACAAAGCAAGATGCGTCAGAGTTTTCACGAAATATAAATCCGGCACTTTCGTCAATTGATTCTTATTTATTTTGAGTCCTTGTAGTTGCATACTATCGGACAGTACAATTGTAAAATTGTCCCCGAACTTATTCCCGCTGAGGTCCCTGTAAAAATAGTTAAAAACAATTAAACACCTTTCGAGAACATTTTCAATCTGACCACTGATACTTACAATTCCTTGAGCTTAGATAAATGTAATAGCGCATCGACTTCCAAGTTGGCGATATTATTCTCCTTCAGTTCTCTAAAAATGTAAAAATTTTGATAATTTGAATTTCCAACTCTTCTTACATTATTATTATTATTTTCTTCGAATTACAATAAGAATCTCCTCTTTCTACATTTGTATTTTATAGTATTTTCGAGTAACACACACGAAAAGGTAGACTGCGGATCTTTATGCAAAATAAAAATTGTCTACATCGATTGAAAGAAATAGAAACTGAATCGGACATCATTTCTTCCCTTAATAATGTTAATAGAGAAGAAATCGTACATTGACTTTTTATAGACAATTTTTAAAATTCTCCAACAATTTTGAATTTTATCTATTCAATTTTCCCATAATAATAATGCGTAATGCGTAACATTTTCTACATTTTAGTAGATAAAACTGCTATCATCTAGGAGATACAAGTTGGCTAGATACACTAAAGGCAATGCTCTCTTCATTTAGATCCTGCTCTCCTTGACTCTAAGCTGTATAAAGCAACAATAGTCTGTCCCTGTGCATATTCCCTTATATGGTCAAGAACTCCTGCTAATGTATATGTAAGTACAAGACTACCATTATCCTTTAACCATGTAAGGAATGAAAGTAAAGCTTCCTACACACAACTGTGATCGAAAGTTCTTCAATATCGCAACTAAAAAGAAAATTAAAAGAATGCTTTCACAAATAAAACATAATTTTCCAACCTAGATATAAACTAAAAATACATTCGTAAAACACGACAATTTTTTAAAAATCATGTTCGAAAACATCTTCGGAAATGTTCAAGTGACGAGCGACGGATAAGAAATTTGCGGATTATAGTAGCTGTGAAAAATAAAGATCATTTTCCATTTGATAGAACGAATGTATCAAACATGATGTTTCTGTTACAAATTCCTGTACACTATCTTATCTACGTTAGATCGTGTTACAACGAATATGCGTAGCATTTAACTTTAAACCTCAACGGTTTGTCGCACGTAACGCGATCGGGGGTTGGGAGGGGGGGAGGAAAAGAAAAAAAGAAGAAAAAAACGAATACAAACGATCGTAAAATTTTAGCCAGCGGAAGGGGCTGTATTTCGATATGTTTGATTGTCGTGAAGGACGGGGTCTGGTATCGTCCACGGTTCTCGCTGGAATAACGAGCGATTATTTACTCACAAAATCTCTGTCCATGGTGGTAGACCGCTGGGTGCTCCGATCAATTGTAAGTTACCGCAGTCGACCACATTCCCAAGGCAGCCACACTCCACAGGACACTGATTATCCTTGCCACCATATAAAATCGAATCGGCACTCGTAACACTCGCAGGAATCACGGACAATATCAACAGTAAGACGGTGGTCCATTCGCGCATCCACACGAGACGACGTACGAGGAAAACTTGTTCCGAGCGCGACATCGTACGCGCCCTCGTATCGTTCCGTTTTTAATACTTATTTCCCGTATCGGCGACGATTTTCTCCATAGCGGTACCGTAGGACAAGCACAGTTTCCTTCGCGACACCATCACCGTACGAACGAAAATACCCACGCTTTCTTATCGATTCAAAACAAACTCGTTCGACTCTCAAAAACTCTCCGGCCCACACACCATGATGACGCCTACAGACCGATTCGAGACTGCCCGACTGATGATTGCGCGAGACCATTCTTTCTCTCCCTATTCCCTATTCACGCGCAACATTCCAACCGCTGTGTTACTAGACACTGAAGATGACTAGTGACTTTTCTTACGTCACAATACACGATACTCTATAAAAATTTCGGATTTCAACGCGTTCAAACGCTTCGTGATCTATCCAGTCCAGTGGAATCGAAAGATTTTCTCGTGATCAAAAAACTTGTGAATAAACTGAAGCTGCAGATTCGATCAACCGTCCGCCATCTTCGTAATCTGGCGGAGGTCGATAATTGAGATTCCTATATTGCCAAGATGTTGATAATATGAAACTCTATTTTAATATTAATTGGTTGTAAACACCGACGAGGTAGCGCTCTTGAGCGATACCGGTAAGTGGGCGCGGGGATAATGTGGAAATTTCAGTGATCTGCAATTCCACATCGCTAAAAGATAATTTCTTTTATGTTTATGTATGTATATGCGTTAGAATATAAGTTACGTACATGTACAATATCGAAATTTGATGTATGAAAATACAATGAATAAATAAAAACAATGTCATAAAGAACCGCTTATATTTATTGCACCACCTATTCTTCCCGAATGTCTGGCTCGACGCTAAGTTATACTACTGAATTTCGGATACCTCCTTCGATATCATGTTCTCCTAATACAAAGTTGAATATTCGAGATTTTGAAAAATTTTCGCCAATTTTGGGCCGTCTGACTTGTAGTTGAGTTGTACTACTGAAACTCAATTTTTGGAAATTTATCGAAAAATTTTCGAACGATTCAATATGGCGATAATTCAAGTATTTTGTACTGAATATCTCTTCCTATTCTTTCTTTAAAATGAACAGCGGGTTGCCCCCTGAAGGGGAACCGAAAATTGACAAGCGGGTTGCCTATCTAAGGGGAACTGAAATTGTTGAACGGGTTGCCTCCTGAAGGGGAACCGAAAATTGAAGAGCGGGTTGCCTTCCTAAGGGGAACTGAAATTGTCGAGCGGGTTGCCTATCAAAGGGGAACTGAAATTGTTGAACGGGTTGCCTCCTGAAGGGGAACTGAAATTGTCGAGCGGGTTGCCTTTCTAAGGGGAACTGAAATTGTCGAGCGGGTTGCCTTCCTAAGGGGAACTGAAATTGTCGAGCGGGTTGCCTATCTAAGGGGAACTAAAATTGTTGAACGGGTTGCCTATCTAAGGGGAACTGAAATTGTTGAACGGGTTGCCTCCTGAAGGGGAACCGAAAATTGAAGAGCGGGTTGCCTCCTGAAGGGGAACCGAAAATTGACAAGCGGGTTGCCTGTCTAAGGGGAACTGAAATTGTCGAGCGGGTTGCCTTCCTAAGGGGAACTGAAATTGTCGAGCGGGTTGCCTCCTAAAGGAGGACAGAAATTGAAGAGCGGGTTGCCTTCCTAAGGGGAACTGAAATTGTCGAGCGGGTTGCCTCCTGAAGGAGAACCGAAAATTGAGCGACGTGACAGTGTGTATTTTTCAGAGAGTGTGAGAGAACGGAAGAGAGGGGAGCGGGAGAGAGAGGGAGAGAGAGTGTGGAACGCGGGGGTTGGAGAGCGAAACGAGCAGGGGGCGGAGCCTCCTAGTGGAATACATTTGTTTATTTACACAGAATGGGATATAGTTTAGCTTCGTGGTATTGCGACTTCTCAACAGACTATAGCATTTTGCCCACAACCGTCATCTGGTAGACGATGTAATCTTGGAACAAGGCATGTTTTCTGAACCCGGGTCTACAAGTATACATGGTCTAAGGTCCTAATAAACTTCACGTCTACACAGTTATTTTCCTCTCCACCGTGGTTCACTGCATAATAGACTGAATTGATTGGTCCGAGAAAAGTTTCAGGCTCTGCTATTGGCTACTTCATACAGGTTGACATTTCCAATCCGTCTTGTTTTATCATTAAACTTACCCGACCATAAATTTAATGTATCACGATTTCAATGTGTACCGAGAACGAAGTAATGACCGATTAAATTTTGTTTACCGTTTTCGATAGGGCGACAGTGCTATCACAAACCTGTAGATCCACTCCCTCGAGATGTGTCATCGAATCTTTGTGGATTGGCAATTGGCACCACTGGTGCTTCTTTCCAGATGGTTTCTCTCCAGTGTCTGATTTGTAATAGTTAGAGTTGGAAAAGTGTGTTTTTAAAGCCGGCGCGTGTTCCTGAAATGTGTCTTTGAACTTTGGTAAGGCCATGCATGAAGACGAGAAAGATCTCCTGCTCGAACGACGTTTATTTTCACGTCGATAGCGTTGCTCGTTTGTTCGATGTACTCTGAAAACACACCTCTCGCTTAACGTCGGTATTTCGAAGAGTTCGAAGTAAGAATGGTTCATCAAATGTTCTACATATATTCTAGCCGAATTCAGCATTCTAAAAGACGCGTACTCTGGGTTGTTTTACAATTTATCATTTTTTAAATCGATGATCACATCTGCCCACATGCTTCTGCTATAATGTTATTGGGGTGTGCTTGCTTTGCCATGGTCCTTCTGTTTTCAAGTTGTTAAGTCACTGTACTTTAACTCCGGAATGAACGATGCACATCGACGAATTAAAAATATAAATGACTTAAGGACCGATCGTATTAAAGTCGGCACGAACTTGGTGCAGATTGTTGCCCATAGAGTACGTATTGTTCGCGACGATCTAGTTGGAGTTAATTTGTCAAAACGACTCTGATGAGTGACTCAACAAAGAATTGTCGCTCGTAATTACTGAAAAAATACATACACAATCTTTCGTGCTCCTTTTTACTTGGCAACGAACGATAGAAAACATCGGAATAATTAATGCTTGTTAACCCCATTCGCTTTATTTATTCAATTGAATAATATTATATACTGCGGTTAACGCTCTGCGCCTCGTTAAGGTTAAAATATGAACTTTTACTTTCTAGACAAGACGCTATTGTAGCTTTGCATTAAAAGCTGTAGATCCTGTTGGAATAATAATTACATAATGACAGAATTTAAACTTGTCGTTGTGGGTGCCGGAGGTGTTGGCAAGTCTGCTCTCACCATTCAGTTGATACAAAATCATTTTGTAGACGAGTATGATCCTACGATAGAAGACTCTTATAGAAAACAAGTATGTTTACGCACTCATTTTCCTATATTAACAGTAACCGTACAGTGACCAGTCAAATCACTGCTTTCACATTGTTTATTTTTTTAACCCTTGTGTAGTCAACCAAAATGATTATTTAAAACCTTTCTGTATTTAACATGTTTGCATAAATTCTCATTATGAAACTATTAATTAATATATTAGCAAGTAAAGAATGGAGATTCAGAAAAATATGTAATATTTTTTAGAGGAACATTAACAAATTATTGAAAGAAATACTTGGTTGACTACATAAGGGTTTATTGAAATTATTTATAAAAATTGTGAAAAATCGAAATCAATTCAGTCTTGTAATTTTTATAAAACAATATATATTTGATACGTTTCGTACCTGGTACGGTTAGTGATAAACGAACGCTTATCTCCGAGGAAGTTTTCCAAACAATATTTTCAACATAGGTAGTCATAGATGGAGAGACATGCCTTTTAGATATATTGGACACAGCTGGTCAAGAGGAATATAGCGCTATGAGGGATCAGTACATGAGGACAGGTGAAGGATTTTTGTTAGTGTTCGCTGTGAACTCTGCTAAAAGTTTTGAGGTACGTATTTGTACAGTGTTTCTCGAGTGTGACTCGACATTGGAGAAAGAAAAATTAAATACAACGGACTCTTACATATATTTGGTTCTTCCTTTATTTATCTTTTAGTTAAAACCAAATATAAGTTCCACAAATGTAAATTTCATCAAAGTGTGACTGCAGATTTTTATGCATTTATGGCTTAAATAAATTTTCGAGAAAGACTAGAATATAAGATTCGATAGAGTTTTGTACAATTTTTATTTGTTTTACATCTACAAAGGTTACTTCCATGAAAAATAGGAATTTATTTCATTCCACTTTCTTAAAGTTTCTCTACAAAAATTGGAAAATATTTCCCTTACTAACTTCTCTTGAAATTTCTAGTTACCAAAATTTGATTGTAATTCATTTAGTAAATAAATCTTCGAAGAGACTTTAACAAATGGGCTTCTATGTGTTTAATGTTGCAGGACATAAGCACATATAGGGAACAAATAAAAAGAGTGAAGGACGCGGAAGAAGTACCAATGGTATTGGTAGGAAACAAATGTGATCTACAACAATCTTGGGCAGTAAATATGTCGCAAGCAAGAGAAGTTGCCCGTCAATACGGTGTGCCTTTTGTCGAGACTTCTGCAAAAACTAGAATGGGCGTAGACGATGCTTTTTATACTTTGGTAAGCATACTTAACTAGGAACAAGATTCTTTGAACGTTTGATCAATTGACAGAACTGTTTCGGTGCGTTGGTAACGCATTTTTTGATCAGGTGAAATTATTAAATTATAGGTCAGAGAAATACGCAAAGATAAAGAACACAGAGGCAAAGCAAAAAAGAAAAGTATGAGAGCAGGTAACTCGAGCCATAGGAGACGTCGGTGCTGTCTGTTTTAAATCACTGAATACCATAACTCTTTTCATTCGAAACGTTAACGCGAAATAAATTGTAAAAAGCGTTAGATTATGTTCACTTTACGCACATTTTTGCAGCTTATTCTATAGAATATTGTACTAATTTTCAAGCACAATTTTTTCTATACATTGGAAGAGAGAGAGAGAGAGAACGAGAGAGAGAGAGAGAGGAAGAGAGAAAGAGAACAAAGTATGTAATATCATTATATAATATTGCATACATTTTTACTCTTGAAGTTCAATTTCATAAAAGAAAAACATTGTTTGTTCAACAGTCTGCCATATAACTCTTAATATTCCATTTGCAAAAGAATGTTAACCCTTGATTGCATAGAATAGTCACTGTGAAAAAATATTTTTAAGACTATTCGCCAGTTATATCGTTAATTTACGTTTAACATAACACAAACGAAAAGCATTATCCCACAAAATGATTGCATAGCTCAAAGACTGTGGGTAAAACAAATAGACACATTCATTGCATGCTTTATTAAAATAATTGTACATCTATAATTCATTGATTGAACATACTTTTAATCTTTACTTTCATGCCTTACTCTGCATAGTTAAAAAGAATTCCATTTCCACAAACAAAAAAAGAAGAACAAAAGCCATAGAACTCAAAGAAAATACAGTATGGATAACTCGTTTTGTGCTGTGATTAAATAATCTTAAGCATGCCATGCTAGCTAGGAAGTACTATTGTGATTAAGTATGCAATTTTGATATAAACGCCTATTTACTAGTTTAAAGGTGGGTAGGCAGGGTTCGCTCGTGTTTTTCATTTTTAGTGCAATTAAAAGAATACTTCGTGCTCTTTATATGTATCAACGAAACAAGCTCTTACATATGACGAAGATGATACAGTAATCGATTAGTTTTTTACATTGATATTTTTATATGTTCGCATATAACAAATTGACTAGATACGAATTTATTTTTCCGATTGTACTAATTTAAGCGTTCTTTCCATTCGCTGTTGTTACTCCAATTGTTATGAAAAATATCATTTAAGAATACTGTCGCGCCAAAAGAGAAGTGAAAGTTTACATTGATATTTGAATCCTTAAATAATTATACTTGCCGTACTGTCATTACTGCACAAAGTTAGATATTTTATAACCACATCGTTGCAACCTAATTTTGTATTCTATTCTCTGTTGCTTTTCTATCCACACCGCGATTTCATTTCAGCGATCAACGAGAACGTGGTTCGCAATTTGAAGACGTTACAAATATCACTGGTAAACTGAAATCTCATTATAATTGTATATTTTCGACATTTGTTCAGACAATAATGTTATCTGATTTGGACGAGACATGATTTTGTCAGAAACTGCAAAGAAGTTGATGTTTTTTATAAAGTGAACAGATCCTAATATGCTTCCCAAGACGTTTCGTCGTCCCGCTGAAACGGTCATGTCTCGGATCTGGTTCAATTTTGGAACAATCAAGGGTTAAATACTTTGCCGAATGATCTAAATAGTACAATTCGCGAATATTCTCGTATATGTGAACGCGTACAATTGTAATACTAGCTTTTTTAAATATTGAAAATGTGTATATA
Source organism: Lasioglossum villosulum (assembly GCA_963971365.1). Lineage (NCBI taxonomy): Eukaryota > Metazoa > Arthropoda > Insecta > Hymenoptera > Halictidae > Lasioglossum > Lasioglossum villosulum. The sequence goes on along the minus strand of OZ020496.1, from coordinate 44,519,103 downwards.
TAAAATTGCACAGCATAGGTGTTATGTAGTTTAAATTCATAAATAAAACTTTGTACAAAAAGTGTTCTTTATATTCATTCTGTTTTGAATGATTGTCTTTATATACATGTATTCATTGTAAGCCATCTATGCTGTTTGGTTTTATAACATTGACGGAGCAATCAACAAATCTTCAATTAATTTTATTCGTACGGATGTTATTCGCGTGATAAAAAAAAGAGAAAGACACATTATTCGAATCAAACGGTCCTAAAATATTACAAAAAAAAGATTACATTTTTAAATCAAAGTTTATAAATCTATGTGTCATATCTATTTAGGTTCGAATATTCAACCTTACTGTTCATCAAAGTTTTACTAGTATATATATATATAAATTACATTGGAAAAATGATGATGCATATAATACCATACGCATACTTTATATATCATTTTATTCGGATCTTGTTATCAAATGAAAGAATACAAATATACAAAATCTATATATCAAGTACAAATTGTAATGCGAAGATTTTCTTTTTTTTCCTGTGAATTACATTTACGAACTTCCACGCTCATGAGATTTGCACAGTACTCATTTCTGGAAACGATACAAGGATAAGTCTGTATCATTCTTATTTAAAACAACTTACGTCATAATCATGAAGTAATAGAATAATTTATACACTGTTCAACATCGTAATATACAGTACAGTGTATTAAAAATGTTACTATACGCGTATGCTTCTTAATTTTTTAACTGAAAAATTAATGTATATTTTTGTTAACAGATTTTCTAAGAGTCTTTGTATTAACTTGGTAGGATTTAACATAATATCCGTCATTTAATGGCATGATAGAACCACTGCAACGATAAAAATGTAAGAAATAGTTTATAACATTATTCATATTAATAAACCAACATTTATACGTATAGAACGTACAATTTATTTTTACCCGAATCGAAATAAAAAAAAGAGACATCTTTTCGCAGGCAATAAATGGTAGCGCAATATCTTTTTTTGGTTTAATTTGTATTTTATTTTCGAGCACCTAGGTAAATATAAAATCGTTATACGCCTATATGATTCTGTATGTTACTATATCACTGTCATGTTACTGTTTTACTATACGTATAAGCTATTTTCTAATTACATACGAAATGGTAAATGTAGGCTTGTGTGTATACAATAATATATATGGCACGTCAGTCTGTACGTTTAATTACTTAAATCACTTAATAATTATTATTAAATACTACTGCGTATCTGTTTGTCAAATCTTATAAATTGTTTTGTTACGTTTGGCATTGTTCATGGCGTATAGCTTTAGCACTACCGTATCATTTCTATATATTTTTGTTTGTGTTTGCTTAGCATTTCAGTCACAGTCACCAACTGCTTTATTGTTGGCTGAAAAGAAAATATGCAGATATACGATTCAGTGATCAATTAATTGTTACAGTCATTTTGAACGATGCTATTTCATGGATCTGAATGGCGAAACAGCTGACACCCACCTGCGTCTTGGATAAAACTTGCAACTCTTTCAAGTGTGAAACACAAATATGATGTAACGTGGCCAGATCTCTTGCTGTGTCTGATATGCAACTCTTGTTTCTTGGATCTGCACCTTCTGACTCCGGTTTCTCAGTTACGTTCTATGCGGTACAAAACAAAGTACAAGTAATTTGTCAAATAGTTATTACTCGAGATGATCAAAGTTGATACAATAAAGTCGTGATCTAGCTCCCACCGCTTGTTCAAATAATGCCGAACGTAGAAAAGAACAGCAAACACGGACTCGCGCCACAGTACTGCGATTCGAGGTGCTAGCTGGACAAAATCTTCTTTATGATTACTAATACAAAGTATGCAGATATTGGAAATATTAACCCGTCTAGATTTATCTACTTCTTTAGATAACGTATCTATACACGATTTCTCCAAAACATATTTGTACAATCCATTAAGATCACCGAGGTGGCCCCAGTGGACGGGGTAGGCGAAGGGACAGTGGAGATCGTGGAGATCCTCAGGGAGCTAGATCGCGATTTCACTGTAAATCTGTACTTACCGATAACTGATCAAGAAAGACAACCATTCGTTCCTTGTTCTTTAGAATGAATGGATTTACCACTTCCATGTATGGCTCTTTACCGCCAAATTCTACCAAATTAGCCAAATTTTGTAAACATTTCGCAACCATTACTAACGATCTATAAAATTACGAACGGCAAGATAATGAATAATTACTATACGATCGAAATATCTTATTTTAAATATAGACCTACCCTACCTTGCAGCGGCTGGAGGTGGTGGTTCTGCTATTAAATTAAATGACCTAGGATTTAATATGGCAGGGCAGAGTAGACGTAAAAATATAAATCCACTGACTACTCGCGTTCTGACTAGTCTTTCGTGGGGCCATTTGGCAACGACTGCTCTTTGCAAGCATCCACAAATATATCGAAGAGTCCTTGGACAAGCATCGGGACTCGTAAAAATGCTTAATGTTACCTCATCTAGAACCTAAAATACCGTCGATTTTAATCGATTGTTGTTCAAACAGACTTTCTCTCGAATTCCCATTCTATTATATTTATACCTGGAGCAAAAATTCAGCGTTGCTGCAAGCGTCCTCCGGAGAATCCATTTTGGTTGGATTCAATTCACAGCTTTGTTTACTTTCAATCAATTTCACTATCGTGTCGCGTAGAGCGGCCTTTAGAAACGAGGTACAAACTGATTTCATGTATAAATCCATTAAAGTAGTTGTAAGACTGGCAGCTCTAAACAATGTTGGCGTTTCGTCTTCTTTGTCTACCTAAACGAAACAGCAGAACAATTGCAATGGAAGCGAATGCGTGACCGAATGGTTTCTGAACAGGCATACGTAAACAACATAAGTGCACTTACTTCCGTCTGGTTTAGAGATCTTAACAGATCAGCTTCTTTTCTTTCGTGCCTAAACACATACACACACACATATATATACATTTACATATTTAGTACATAATATACCTGTAATCGATTATAAAGTTCCGCGTGTACCTAAATATTCTAAGTAGACTATTTGCCAGTGGTACTCTATCCAAATGACACACATCCGCTAATGCCCTAACAACATGTAATTCTGGATCTAGTAGTAACTGCTGCAATGGACTGTATTCGTCTGGAGGCATCGCCAAATCGTGCCGGTATCTGTAATTCAACAACCGTGTAAGAATTAATAATTTTTTTAAAAACGTTCTCGTTTGTAACCCGAAACTTATTTTGGTGTCGGTACAGTCTCTTGGCATAATGCCGGTATGAAATTTTAACCGGTATTAAGTCCCTGCAGTAACGGAAATGCATACCTTATACGTAAACGTAGCACACCCCATTCTCCTATAGGGGTAACTCCTGACAGCGGATACCACTCGTCCATCTCTTCGCCGTTTGTTAAACTTGCCAGTTCGACGGTCAGTTCTGCCACCTCCGTGTCTTTGCTGCGTTTACCTTTGTTGTACAACGTTAAGGAGAACGACATGACATCGGGCGGTACATCCCTATCAAGCAATTAATTGTTACAGCATCTGCTTTAATCGTTCACAAGAAATGACAGTACGATCGTTGGATGATAATCAATCGTATACGTACTCCAAAATGAATTCTTCGTCCCAGACCGGATGTAAACCAGTCTTAACCTTGGTGCGAGCTACTTTTACATTATTTAGAGCCACTATGATGAAGGGGTTTGGTACTAGTTTATATGGAAGTCTATGTGCATCTAAAATATGGAGATGTAACGAACGCAGTTCACGAAGTCGGGCAACCTTTGGAGCACGTGTCAGTTGCGATACACATAATGGCTTTAAGGCATTAATCCAATCTAAAGCATTCTCTGAGTTCGGAGCTGCCAAGTATGTTATCGTGGCCAAACATGGTAAAGCACGTTCAACTAATTGAAAGCAATGAGGTCGATCGAATACACTTTCATGGACCTAAAACATCTATGTTTCAGTGACGAATCTTGCGATAATTCGCCATGCGCGCGATTAATGTTAGACGACATTTGGTGCGATTAATCTCGATGGTAATGAAAAACGTGTTAAACGATATACGTGTACTGTATCTGGCTAAAGAGTTTCATGTACCTGGTATAAATAAGCACAGCTTAAGTCTATGAGACCTTTAGGTTTGGTTCTTTTTGGATTGTCATACAAATACAAGTGCGTATCCGTAGCGTCTACTAAGAGTACAAAATACAGTGCTTTCCATTTCTTATTCTTCTCAGATTTCTTTTCTAGATACCCTTGCATCTTTATTCCTTTGTTTTTCTTTGCACCAGATTGCTCGCGACATTCTCTGAGAGTCGCGTATATCTTTTCCGCGTGCTGCACTTCTCTATTGACTCTTACACTGCCATCGGGTTCCGTTACCAACGCTTGACCCAATGTATGGCCTTCCACTATTTGCTCCTTTCGATACCTTTAAACATCGACGTAGTGACAACAATTTGTACATTCGAGAAATCCAATGTGTCAAGAGAAATATGTTCTACCTATTGATCACAGCATCGAGACACTCGAAAGTTCTACCGCCCATAAGATATCGTACTCCTTTCTTCTCGATCCTAAATCTTTGAATTTGATTATTTATATGAAAGAAAAGCGAATAATCTCCTGGACTATTGTCCGACGGTCTGACCTGTATACAAAAATTCGTTTCAGTTCAATACCGAATCAAAGTATTCAGCTGATAATACTGTGGTTTAATCTATGTACATATCTGTCTTATCTATGGTCACGTGAAAAAACTTTTCTGGACAAAGTTATATCGTTTCCATTATCGTAAAACGTGTCCATTTAAATAGTATATCTTTGTCGTTGAAAGTTTCTTCACCGTGTATGCGTGCACTTACGAGAAAGCTTCCGGGTCCCGCTTTCACTAGCATATCAACGGCTTCGCTTTTGGTGACGTTAGGATGAAACCAAGAAAATACGGTATTGGGATCGATCGAATCGTCTAGATCTTCCACCAATTCGCGAAAGATCAAGCCCTGTTCTCCGGTTCTGTGGGCAGTAACCCATAGCCAGCCATCTCCCATATCATTATGGACGAAAAATATATCACCCTTTTGAAAGCTTAACTCGTCTGTGTCAGGCATTTTTGTGTATGGCAGTATCGCGACAATTCGTTTCTTATCGTTCACTGGTTCAGGGGGTGGGGTAGGGTGTATAAGTCTTTCTCTCTTCAGAAGATCAGAGCAATGAGTATAATACGCAACAAGGTCTGACAGACTATTGAATTGTCTACCACCTATAAAGACAGATTTCTTTTGTTACTTATAATCAACAAGTATGTTAAAATATAAAGTATTTCATAAAATCTGAATAATGTCTATCGTACCGATATAATAATCTCCGCACACAGCAGTTATTCTGAAATGATTAATACCAGTCCTTCCTAAATAAGACAACACATAGCTCCCAGGTTTTCTATCGCTTTCTCGTACTAGATAACTACCCATCTTATTCGCGTCCCACAATCTTTCCTCTGCTGTAAATCTATCTAGTCTACCATGATACCACCTGCAAAATATCCATTCTATTTGTATCAAAATGTAACAGTGTATTTACGAATCTTGTTCGAACTCGTGTTTACATATTAAATCAGTGGTTTTCAACCTTTATGCTACTACCTTTCATTTTTTAATAGATATAATAATATAGACACGTTTTAAATAATAAAAAGTTTTACTTATTTATAGATATTATGGTATGAAAATTCATTTCTGCGCCTCCCAGGTTGGAAACCGCTGAAATACCACTTTACCAACTGGTAGCAGTTGAACGTCCTGTACGTGTCTCACAGGTCATTTAGCAGTAAATATTTCTCTGACACCAGCTTCGACTTTCGCGTACAAAAAGACTACCAATTGGTAAAGCGTAAAATGGTTTTACTCTGATTTGTCTCACTGATTTTCCGGAGGAGCTGTTAATATTATTGCATTGGCGCTATCAGGTTCTTCGGTGTCCTGTATATCATCTGGAATATTTTCAAGAAACGGATCAAATTCGTTTTCCGCGTTCATAGACTCATTCTGTCCCCCGTCTTCGCTACCAGTGCTAGGCGAACCTCCTTTACTGTTGTGATCCATCTGTAGACATAACAACATAAACAATTTGACAATTACATATACATTTGAATTCTACGACATAAATTCATTACAGGTATGATATTGTTTTCATACAATGTACATATATCAAGGTATTCTAAATAAGGAATACTTTTCCCAATAAAACACTAATACTACTCATAAAATAATTGTTTAGTATTTGTGCTTGAAATTATTACCAGCGAGTCGACGAATCGTTTGAGAAACATCTTCCGAAATAATATTGAAAAAAAATTTAAACTGTGCGGAAATCCCAAGCTTCGGAGATTATCCGTACGTTCGATAATACATAGATGTAGAATTCTGTTGGATTTATTCGGTGCTTGAAATTTCTTTCGACGTCACAATAGTCGTGGATGAATAATCTAGGATGAATAATACCCTCGAACGTACCTTAGCACTGTTCGACACGCTCGGGCCTCCACGCACAAATTCTGCCATTTTTGGTTCACACACACCTCTTTCACGCACACACGTTTATGAAAAATAGGAAAGTTGAAACATTAATTGAACGGCATCCGTTTTATTGCAATCCCTCTTGTCCGCGATTATTTACAACGACAGCTTGTTATTGATATAAAATGTATTGACGTTTCTCGGCAGCCATTTTACTACTGCATGCGGTGGTCGTGATCGGTATACTCGGGAAACGGACTTATTTCGATATCGCTAACTGTTTCCAATATTATACTAAACGCTCACGACATGTTTCGAACAGCATTCGTAAACCGGCATCGGTTCAAGGATCGACTGTGCATCGAACGCGGTTACTATTTCCTTCTAAACACTTTTATAAATAATACGCCATCAACAATGCGCGTATAGAGAGTCAGGCAACCCGTACAACACGATGATGTGTGCTTAGTTGTTATCGAATGTTTCCGATAATACGTCCGAGCGATATCATTGTTTGCATGGGAACACTGTGCGAAATCAATGTAATCGAGAACACAAAAGAAGCGGCATTAAAACGTTTAAATTTGCACGCTTATCGCGAAATATACCAGAAATGAAACTTCGGTTAGAATTTTCCATGTTCGCGTTCCTGAATTCGGTGACCTTGACACACTACATACATGCCATGTTGCCATCAATTTCAGTTAGTATTTCTGTCCTATTCTGTGAAACATAGGACGAAAGAGGAAGCAAAGTTCATATGTGAGAAATTGGAAACCTTGTAAAGCGCGGAAATATTTCAAGAGTTGTATGATTTGAAGAGCTATAAGGATGGACATATCATTAGACTGCGGATCTTTATGCATTTATAGTTCAATTGAGTATATTAAATTTAAAATTGTTGAAATATTTTTCAAATTGAAGATGTCAATATATGATTTTTCCTCTGTTAAAATCATTAAGGGAAGAAATAACTCTTGCAATCAGTGCAGACACTTTTTATTTTGCATAACGATCCGCAGTCTACATATCATTTTATGGAACTTTGTGTTTCACTTCACTATTTTCCTGGAAAGTAGTAGGAACGCGATTTAGATTTTCAAGTCCATTTCTGTTCTGAATTGTTGTTTGAAATTAAATTAAATGAAATGAAAATGGTAAGGGGATTACGTGATCATGGGACAGATTATATCTCATCTACGTTAGTTAGTTGCTTCTTTTTTCCTCATCCATGTTACTATTTAAATTTCGCGCGACTGCTAGTAGTTTCGAGACTATGTTCACGGTGTACTAACTTGAGTACGCATGCGTACTGGAAATTGATTCCTGAAAAAGACCGGAGTTTCGCCTCTACGGTCATCTAAGGTACATGGAAATGCTAGTTCCTTTTCGAACTTTTTCGCCTGTTGCATACTCGCCTGTAGAACCGGTTGACTTCTGCTGCATTCTGTTGCGACTTACGTCAAATTTGCTGACATTTACATGTGACTCGATTATCCGAAGCATTTTTCAGACTTTTGCGTTCATTGTCTTTGAATCGTAATGGTAAGATCACGACTTTAATCATTTCTAAGTTATAATTCGAATGAAATGGCGCGCAATCAAAAGCGAGCGGTGATTGTGAACATAACCTAATTGTTTATTGTTTAAAATCATTCTAAACGTATGTTTTGGGTGGCGCGTAGTCTGCCCTGTTTAATTTCCAGAGTCTGCTGTCGGTATTCCTATTACTGATATGTACCTGTACTTATGTCAAAGCACTCGCACCGAGTTTCATGGACAATCGGATGAAAAGAGTTGGGTGAGTCTTTCAGAATTTGTAAATAGCGAACCGAAGAAAGATTAAGGTACGAATAATACTTGTTTGTCAGTATACAGGGTACGTTTTGGAAGTGTGCTAGGATCGGTGAAAGGAAAAGTCCATACGTGGCTGTTTGTTGCATTCTAATGGCGTTTAGCATTCTCTTTTGGTCGTGAAGATGTCAGAGTGCTGTACGGACTTGTGAAAAGTGAGTCTGTGATCGTTCATCGTTGTTGGGTCATCGTTGTAACGATGGTGGGTTTCGAGAACAATAAAAACACTGATACCATCTATCCATGTTTTATAGTTGCAAAAAGTAAGCACAACACGTTTGAAACCAACGAAATCATAGGGAAAACATTATTGTCTACGAATAATGGTAGCAAGCTTGTTAATACATAAAGAAGGTAAACAGAAACGAATATCTGTGCTGGTTGCATGGTACATTTTATTTGTCAACACGTCCTTTTCTCCAAAGCTATATAATTATCCAATTTGAGCACATTTTCTCTTCGTATTTCCATAATATATTTTTCTTCTATAAACAACAACATTCTTTTAATTAATATAGTTATTGTAGAGTCGTTATATTGAGCAGTGTTTCATGATATACGGTATCTGTTAAATAGGTATATTCAACATATGCGATTCGTTCGTTTACCTCGCGGATATGCTACTATTCCGAAGACAATATACCACGCACTGCGACTAAAACCTATACTTCTCTGTAATAGAAGACATTTATGAGAATCGCATAATATCGGCGGAAAGCTTTAGTTCTCCTCCGTTTAAAAATCTGTTTCGATACGTTAGGATCGCGAAGCTTTCCTACCAGCACCATTTCGCACACCGATTCGAATTACAGAGCGAGATATGGTTTGCGGTGGTTTGCGAGGAACATTTAAAAAGGAGAAATCATTAGAAACCGCGATCTATTTAGGAACACTTATTGTCGAGTCCTTAAAAGCAAACTATAGCCGGGTGTACAAGTATATTAGATACATGGTATCGCTGCGAATGCGAACGGTCGTTGCGCGGTATTCGTTCGTTCGTGTATCGCAAATCAATATCGCGAACGAATTAAAGTACACGAGTCGTAGATTTGAAACTAGAAAATGATCGTTTATTTCAGGTAATTTGCAATGTTCCGCGCGTTCGATAACGACAAGAATCCCGCGATACAAAAACAAGTGTACGTACGCTTCGTTCGCTCGATCGAACTACTCGAACTGTTGGCGGATTCCTCGCAGTCAACCACGTCGGTTACGTTTACATCGTGGTCTCGTTTCAATTATTGGCATATTGAGGTACGTTATTCGCCTACGGGTAATTAAAAAAATACAGAAAATAACGAAAGTAGGGTCTAGTATCTTCCTAAAATATACAGTACGTTACTATATGCCCTACGGATATGAATCTGACTTAGATATGATTCGTTTACATTCATCGTGTTGCCATTTACGATCCTGATATCTCGAACCTGATCCCGATTACGATTACGATTACGAGTACGAGTACGATTACGATTACGAATACGATCTCGGTTCCCTTGCTTCATCGTACCGTTGAACAAACATATCTTATTATTCCTTACGTACAAATTAGTATGCTAATTATTTGTCTGCGTGTTCGAGTGTAATCGAATAGTTTGCTCGAGGAGGGAAACTCGTGTTTAGCAGGAATTCTGTTATATGTATACATATTATATCATAGAAACTTTACAAAGTATTTCGATGAAGCTTTAGGCGAGGGCCTAGTGCTCATTTCATAAAATTGGGATTCAAGGTAAAATCAAGATCGATACATATATTGTAGGTCGATCAGAGCGTTTTAAGTAGAAATCAAGACGCAAAAATTATTTCGTTGAATCGATATCGATACGCAACGAGTAGACTCGTCAAAAATTGTTAAACGTCTGGACAACGTAACTTGAAGATATTATAGTGGAATTATACGAGTTACCCACCTCGAGATGGATCGATTCGCGGCACGGCGCGAACCTTACGGGAAACGGTAGAATACTTAATTAATCGTTGACAATAATTATCACGTAACGGCGTAACGATATACATACATATTAACGGATGTTCATTTGAACTGGATCGCCACTGCCATTGCTGAAATAATTTGAAAACGCGCGAGTAATCGGTTCACGGTTATATTTTCGTTCTGGTATTTTCTTTCCTTCGGTTATCCTCGGTTCTCCGTAATGTTCGTGGTGTTCCGGTATAATATTTCCTGATTTCCCATGTTTCCATCTTCCCGAACGATTTTCTCTCGTGAATGACACTGGTGGCCCACTTGAGATAGACACCCTGCATGTGGTAAGGCTTTCGACGCTAACATTATAAAAATCACATCGTAACATCTAGTAACCCCACAAACGAGAAATCAGAGTTTTCAATTGAAGATATCCCGGCCTGCCCACTCCTTTCCTCACGTTCGTCGTTAAAAAAATATTCGGCAACGTTGCGACATTCAGTCCAACCGAAGAACACGGTGCTTTCCGCTCACGAACTACTCCCCTTCTTCCCCCTGTCTGTCTCTTCTCTCCTCCGCGTTCAGAAACGGATAAAAGGCTCATAAAAAATACCTTCGTAAGCGTTTATCTCTTAAAATTTTCCAACAGTTTTCGTGACGGCGCTGGTCCGTGACGAGAGATCGATTATACTCGGTGTATCGTCGTCGTCGTCGTCGTCGTCGCTGCGACGAGCGACAAGCGTCGAGCATCGAGCGTCGTCGAGTGAGCTCGCCGCGCGCTTCGTCATCGTCTTCGGAACGCAATAAGAAACTTGCTCTCGGCGAGTTCAATTAAAACTTCCGAGTTTGCGATTCCTCCTCCTGATCGTTTGTTCGGGAACGCCGCTGCCGCCGCGCGCCGCGCCGGAAGACGGTGTTGCGCGGTGTGTTCCTCGAGTTCGAATCTCAAATTCGATTCGATTCGATCCGATTCGACTCGGGTTGACCCGGGGTCCTCGGTCTTCGAAGGGTGCGCGTCGTTTCGTTACGCCGCGACTGGTTCTTTTATCGCAGACTCAGATAGAGCACGGTGCAGATCGCGAAGATCCGAGCGTCGATCAACGGTCTCGCGAGGATCGCGCGGCTCTTGGAGGTCGCGTTTGGCTTGTCGCGGCTCTTGAACATCGTCTCGTCTTTGATGAACGGAGCACGGGGGTCCGGCGTCGTCGTCGTCGTACTATGGTACTCGCTGTGGACTATCCTCGCGGTGCTCTTCTGCATCGCCGGAGTGCTCATCTGATGGAAAACCCGGTTGATCGTGGTTGCCTGGAGAAACTTTGACTTCCCCTTGTGCGACTTCTTCCAGTGGGCCGAGGTGGCTCGCGTGGTCGACGTCACTAGCTGGATCTCTGCAAAACAATCGCGCCACGTATATTTCGGTGCATTCGAGAACAGTGCTACACAATTATTTTTAGTTCCAATCGTTTTATGCCGAAAATCAATGAACACGTAAAGCGAGTCACAAAATTATTCGCTCACTATTAAAAATCAATTAGTATAATATACTATATAATATACTAGAGCAATTAGTTTCCTACAGGATGTGGTAAAAATTTTGTCACAATTGCAATTGATCGGGATTGTGGAAAAAATGCTAAAAGTTGCATTTCGCAATTTTTTTATGTGGCCCTATACTGAAAATTAAAAAAATGCGTTTTGTAGATCTGCGTCCATTAAACATATTCTGAAAATTTCGTCAAAATCGGTCGACGCTGCAATGAGCTACAGACGTTTAAAGATGGTAAAAATTACAATCATAAAATGTAAGGATTCTTTCATTTTTCAATGTTGTTCAATGTCATCTTTTACAATTCCGATCAATTGCAATTTTTGACAAAATATTTTTTTCACGTCCTGTAGCAAACTAATTGCTCTACCTTCCAAAAAAGTTCAATTGTATAGTACAACATTAAAAAAGTTATCGTCTTTTTAAGAGTGAGCGAACAATTTTGTGACTCACCGTATACTTTACGATTGGTCTTCCAATTTTCTCGAAACCGTCTCTCAGAACATTTCTTCGGAATGTCGATTCAAATTTAAGGTCTATATGTTACGGGCAATGTGTCTACGGCGGGCATTCTATTGAATGTCCCATCTTCCGCAATGTGAATAATAGGCATGTATTTCACAAATTGCCCGGACATATTATACAATATCAACGGTTCGTTGGGCAGTGTGTTAAATCCATACTTGACATTTTTTATGTTTATCTTTCATAGCGATAAACTTGTCGATTAGGGATTCTCCTCTCAGATTTTACAATTGTTACATGTTAGACACATTACTCGTAACACATACATAGCAATAAGGCGTATTCGTTAGAAAGATTTTGCGACTTGTCCCCGTAAATAGATCGATAATATCCTTTCGAAATAACGTGGGTAAATTTAATCCTGACTGTAGATCTATTACAAAAAATGTGAGACACCGCAATATCCCTCGACAACCTAGAAAGATTCTGGAAGCGTTCAACTGGTCGAACACGATCAGCTCCGAGTTACGCCCAACGCCCTACGCCTATAGTAATCTCCGATTTCGACGACTCACCGGACACCGTAATCGTAGCCTCGGCTCTCCCCATGCTCGAGGACGCAGAACACGTGTACTCTCCCAAATCCGTTTTCTCCAACCTCTTTATCTTCAGCTCGATCGTTGTCTTCCACTCCTCGTCCGGGTGTGCCCGTTCGCTGATCTCGTATCTGCCGCTGCGTTGACAGATCGGTTAGCTTTACCCGATGGAATATCTACCTTAGCCGTTTAAGATGGCATCGAATCGATTCGATTCGATTCGACTCGGTCCTCACATCCGATAACGACATACGACAGGCTCCCACGAAAACAGTAAACGCGGTGGACCGGGAGACCGTAACGATTCGATTCGATTTATTAACGCATAGGTACGCACCCATTCGTGATAAGTTTATCCTTTCTAGTCCACAAGTTAATCGTCTTTGGATAAGCCTCGATCGAGCAGATCAGTGATACGTTCGTGTCCAGGGGAGAACCCAACAGCTGGTTTGGCACCTTCGCGCTGGGCGTGACTGAAACGTTACGATTCCGAAATTGCGGGATGAAATATCCTGTCTAAATACTTATATACATGTACAGGGTGTTTCAAAATTTCATGTCGTGACCACAGATTTATGAGAAAATATAGACACGCCTGCACATACGTTATTCGTTTCTGTTAAACCGAGATCAAATTTTTTCTAGTTGCGTTCACGGAAAAGAACTTGCGTCCCTAGAAATTTGTATCCAACGAAAATCTACGGAGACGGCAAGAACGGATCGCGAATAAGAAGGAGAATACGATGGAACGTCAACGAAACGATGCGGCGAACCCAGTAGCTTCGACCGAGGAATTCGATCGTGGTTGGTTCGTAGCCGCAGAGTTTTTGACTTTGACTTAGACGGGCTCGTGGGCGCGCAGTTCCGTTGAAGTCTCGTGGAAATAAATAATTTGCAAACAGACGCGGCCGGCGAGGTCGGGCGACGCTTAATTGCGCACCAGAGCAGTTATTTAAGTTTAGCGAATTCGTTAATCGTTAAAGCGTAAAGTAGCGATATCGGTTGTTCAAAGGTACTCACAATTAACCTTTAGATAGACCCTCTTGCTGACTCCCGGAGGCACTTCGTTACTGGCTATGCAAAGATAAGCCCCCATTTGCCTCCTGTCTACCCTGGTTAATTCCAGCTTCTCGCCATACTGGCTGTCCACTAGAAAATCGCGCATCGTATGAATATCTTGTTGAAAGCTCTCGTACTCGTATACATATCGCTGGCCTCGCGCCAGAGTGCCGACGTTTATGCGTACACCGAATTACAGGAAAATAGGTGGTTCGCGTTCGAACAACCTGGCTACCGAGCCGCGATGTCCGCTTCTGGGGCGATCCTAAATCTCCCACATTCCCCGACCGAAAGATGCGGCACGTTTCGTAAAAATTATACGACCGTTGAAAAGTTCGTTCGAGGTTTGACTTTGACCGACAGAACCCAGTCTATGACAATTGAACGTGAATAGAAATCTGATGAAATATTTCGTTCGGTTACCGGAATAATTTTGCTTAGTTGTGCCACGGCGAACGCGTTAAGAGGATTTCGCGTCCAACAAACAATTAATAGAACGCAAACTCGACGGAAAACTCCAAGCCAGCATTGCGGCGGAGTTAACGCGAACGCGTAGACGTCCTGTTCCGCCCCGTCCCGTCCGGTCTCGTCCCATCCTGTCCCGTTCTGTCCCAGTCGATGCACGGTATTATCGTTCAAGTGCACACGCGTGGCCGCGACGTTTCAGCGATCGATGGAACGCGATGAATTGGATTAACATCGACTGATCGAGCGACATAAATCATCGGCTCATTCCACGATTCGTGTAAAACGCGTCGGCTGCTCGCACGGCCTAATGAGATCCAGCGAAAATGGAAGATTCATTATTCGGCGGCGGACACTTTCGTTACACAGCGTCGACCGCGTCGAAAATATTGCACGACAATTTGTCGGTGCCGGCAGGAGGATTCGTTTCATCGATGAATATTTTCGCCGATTAACAATATTTGCCAGGTACTAGCGCGAAAAGTGCATCCGCGGTCTCGAATGCCGACGGAGCACACGCGAAAGAGCACACACGGAGACCACCGAAAGATATTGAAAGTCATCGCGGACAAACTAATCTCTATTGGATGGGACATGTTCCGGCCCGTAATTGCTTTCGATCGGTATTCGCGAATTTACGACGTCTTCGTGTCCCGCTAAGCGGATCCTGATGGCGAATCGTCTCGCACAGACACCTTGGATAATTAGTTCTCGAAACTGCTCGAACCTGGCGCGACGCGACGTGTCTTCGATTCGAATTTTAATTACTACCCGATCGCGGTAATCCCGTCTCGACGGCTCGTCGTTCGCACCGCGATTTTCCAAAAACATTGAAACGGAATTAGAAAGCTGACTTTCTCCCAGCGAAATTTTTACTCTTTCCCAGCTTGTTCTTCTCTTCTTATCGATCGCAGGGTCTGTTCGATTTCGGGTGGCTTTTATTTTCGACTAATGAAGTGCCCACAGATTTGCTCACATTTATTTAACGGTTCAATTTAGAGGATTTTTCTAAACGCAGTTCTCTATACAATACCGCGACCATCCTAAAAGTGAAACCCAAAGATTTTCCAGGCTCGAAAAAGAATCTCCTGCAAAATAGTCTGCCATTTTAAAAATAAGTTCCGCAAGTTCAAGAAAGAGAAACACATTTTTTGCTAACGTTTATCGATAAAAGATAACGAAACGAAAACCGTTCGTTTTACGAAAACAAGTAATAGGACATAAAAGACACTGATCTATAGATCTATAGGTTTTGTCTAACAGATATGAACGATTTTATGAGCATGCAATTATTTATTTTAATGTTTTCCCGTTGTCTGTAGACACTCAAACTTTGCACAGATTTTTTAAATTAATTGGAGCAACTCTGGGGGGTGCCGTGAAAGAAATTCTGACAAGAGTAACTAAGAGCCACCCTAATGTGTACGCGCGTCGAACGGTTGTGAGTCTTGGGCCATTACAGATTACAACGCGACCAGCCGAAGAAAAAGGTTAAGAAAACTTTCTGTCATCTAGAAGGAAACCACTGCAGCAGCAATACCACACGGCATGGCTGTTCGAGGAGGAGCGGCGACGTCGAGAATTAATAAAAAGAAAAGAATCGAACGTTGTTTGTCATCGACGAGGACCGACGCGGACCGACGCGACGAAACGCGAGAGTTCTCGAGCCGAGATAAAAGTGTAATATCTTACCCAGTATCAGCGAATCGTGAGGACCCCTCATAAGTATGGAACCACTTTTCTCGCGACGCCATTGCACACGAGGTGGCGGTCTTCCAGAAGCATTGCACGAGAGGGTCGCATTCTCAGTTTCTTGAACGGAGACCTCGCTCTCCGACGTCCCAGTGCTCAGTATATCCGGCGGAACTAAAACCACCAACCCGGTTCGGTCCGTTTCAGCGGTTAGTCACGGTATTTCATGCTTCACACTTTATACGATCAAGCATGGAATCGGTAAGATTAGGAAGGGGATGACAAAAATCAAATTTCGAGGAATTTTGCTATTCGCAGCGAGACAGCTATTTTTACCCCGATATCAAAATTAGAGATTGGGGTTTTGAACGTATACGCAGTACAAATTTAACCCTTATACGTTCTTCAAAATTATTCATCCTTTTGTATCTACGTCGTGAGATGTATTTCGTTAAAATGTGACGCTATACATGAAACATAATGTGTTGATTTAACGTGTAAAATAAAAATGGGTGAATTGTTATCCTAGTCTTTTTTATGCAGCTATTTTTGAGGAGTGTTTGAGGGTTATGGATCTGTGTATTAATAACGTAATTGTCGGCCTCGAAAGTGTCGAACAGATACGTATTCACTGATCCTTAAATTCTTACTACACGGTTCACGTAACACGTGAGATAGGAATCTCTAATCAAAATCTACAGGAAAAATTATGGGAAAACTACGACTGTACTACGAAATGTTACGTAATTGCTGTTAGCCTTATTCTGGGGATCCGACGACGCGACGTCTCGGGGGTTATGCGCATCCGGTGTGCACCGTTCGAAGGATCTCACGTGGCGTCGGAAGAAAGCGTCGAGTGCAAATTGGAGAAGCGCGCGGGACGCATTCCGCGTCCAAAAACCGTTGGAACTTTCGGATTCAATTTGAAGTTGGAGTTTTGAGGCGTCTCGTTCTTGTCGAATGCGCGTCGTTAAACGCGTATTTACACGGTCGCGACGGAATTTATCGGGCCGCGTAAAGAACGCTCACGACCTCGCGGGCCACGAGGATATAATACGGCAGATAGAAGATCCAACGGTCGGCACGGTGTTGAAGCCGCTATGGAAATTGGGCTGGGTTTGGACGAGGAGCCGAAATCAGGTTAAAACGTTTCGCTCTCGTGGAAAATTAAACAGCGTTTACCAAGCCCGTGTTATCGGGGAAAGGAACACATTTTTGGGATGAAATCTCGCTTCTTTTGAACGAGCGCTGACGCTGCGAGGCCATTTCAATTACACGGGTTCAACTTGGACAAATATTCCGTACAGTGGAACGGCGAGGGAGGCTCGGTATCGGGATCGGAGTCGGGTCGTGGTCCTGGTCGTGGTCGTGGGTCGGGGTCGGCGCAGAAAGGAAGAAACGAGACCTTCCCCGCGTAACCCCACAAAGGAATTTCATTCCATTCGGTCCGGTTGGTCTTTCGAGTCGGATGCAGGCAGGCAATGATAGGCGGCAGGCTGTAGGTTGTAGGTAGGCTGCAGACTGTAGACTGTAGGCGCAACGCTCTCAATGAATTCCCTTCCGCCCCTGGTGTCCGCACCCCGTCTCGCGCGCCGCGCGCCGTACAATGAATCGCGGGCACGCGGTTGCACGCGGCTGCACGCGCTTGCATCAGAGTCTGGTGCGGGATGTAGAGTACAAGTACAGAGAGGGTCGCGAGAGTGTGCGCGCATAATGTAGCGAGGATCGGGGATCGAGGATCGAGGCGAAAGGGATACACAACGCAGCGGAACGCATAAAAGACAACCCGACCCGGCAAATGTAACGTTATACACCGTGCGCCAGTCGAGTCATACGAGACTCGAGGCTGAAATGATCTCGAAACTGTTAATTATATCGAACAGGGCAAGTTAAGTAACCCGTACGAAAATGCTAAAAAGCTAGTTAAGATGACGATAAAATTAATTTTTGAAGCTAAATTTTATGGCTCCTTGTACATTACAAATGCAGCTTCGCGGCGTTTTGGAACATTGTCCCATGTTAAGATGCAAGTAGACGCGATCTTTGAACATTTTCTGGATACGACCAAAGAAATAGTAGTTACATCGAACAGCAAGGATTTTTCGTCGCGGCCGACAGCTTCGAAAATATTTCAGCTCGCAGCGTTAGGCAACCAACCCTGTATACGAGCTACGCGTCTATGTATACGTATGTATGCAGTCTACAAGCTGCATTGGCCAGTCCTGGGTGGCGCGGCGTTTCCATTGAAACGCATCCTGGCTGCGAGGCACGCGTATTTTCCACCCCCTTCATCGTGGCGAGGCTAATTCCGCGAGGAAACGGTGCGTGTGCCACGTATCGCGTGCTTCGTGCGTTCTATCGCGTACCGTATATACATATATACCGCGTGCCTTGCGCCGCGTGCCTTGTCCCAGGTGCGTGCGCGACGTCTCTGGGAGCAACCGCAAACGCATGCGGCCCCGTACCTATCCAACCGCCACGGAATGCAGGATAACGCGCAATTAGGCATACCTAGGACATCGACGCATCCCAGCTGGCTTAACATGGGCTTCGTATTCAGTTGGCACATGTAGCAGCCTCGGTCAGCTTCCCGGAGCTGGCGAATCTGCAGCCGCGAAGTGGCCTCCTCCTCGTCCCTCGATTGGCTCTGATTCTTCGTCTTCGCGCTCTCCAGCGTGACTTGGAACCGGGGCGAGTGGGTCACCTTCTGCTGACCCATCGACAATATCGTCTGATCCTCCATTCGGAGCCATCCCACCTGAGACACCAAACAGAAAACCAGCCGATGTTTATTTCTCTGTAGAGCAATCTCTTAACACTTTATTATCGAATGCCTATATAGGATTTTTAATAATTATGCTGTAAAAGAAAGCATAGAAATTTTCTTTTACGTTACAATCTTAAATGAAACTATTAAACGAGTGAGGGTAACTTGTTGGTACAGAATGAAAATTGCTGTTGCCATCGAGGTTCCATTAAAAAGTATTTAGCCGTGTATCATAGATTTTTCAAAATTATGCAATAATCACCAGTCGGTAATGTGTTAAGGGGGTAGACTCGTCCCTAGGATTTCAAAGATGGGGTTTCTAAATTTGAAGAATCGGCGTCGACCGACGGATACCAACACCGGTCCATACGGGACCATCCGTCCCAAAGTGTTAAATTGTCCGGCCTTGCCGACCACCCATTTGTCCCCTCGTCGACCTGCATTCTCCGATGGAAACCAACGGAATGCGACGCACCCTCGTTACACACGCTCTGCTGTGCAGAGCCGGTACGGGGCGCGATGCAGCGCGCGCGCTCACGTTCCTCCGCGTTCCTGGCAATTAACTCGATGTTCTAATCCGTGTGTGACGCGCGTAATAGCGGGACGAGGTTAGAATGAAACGGTGCGGCGCGTCTCGCGGACTTGATTAAACAGC
Source organism: Lasioglossum villosulum (assembly GCA_963971365.1). Lineage (NCBI taxonomy): Eukaryota > Metazoa > Arthropoda > Insecta > Hymenoptera > Halictidae > Lasioglossum > Lasioglossum villosulum. Next base: position 44,499,540 of record OZ020496.1, on the reverse strand, counting down.
TGCGAGACGAGACGAAACGAAGCAACGCGTCTCAATGGAACAACCGAAAGCGGAAACGCAACAGCGTCGATCACTGTTCTCGATTCTACGTGGAATCGTCTCTCGAACTAGTTCTCTTATCGCGGGTCCCCGTAACAACCGAATGGCTCGGAAAGTCTACTTCGCAACTTTTCAAAAAGTCAAACCGAGTCGAACGCGTAACCCTGCCGGATCGTTCTCACCTTTGTGGGGTAAACGACGCCATTGGAAGTTGCGAGACCCAAAGGGGACGATTTTTCGTTTGTCCTCTGTCGACTTAAAACGACGATCCATCGAGAAATCCTTTACGTTTGGAGCTTAAAAGTTTCGGCTGGATAGAAACTTTGGATTTCCCGATGGGATCTAACCCTATCGCTTGTACCAGATTTCAATTTACCTCTTATAATTCGCCGAATGGCCAGCTACGAGCTAGAGAATGCATTCGAGATTATATCGATCGAAAATCGAAGCTTGTTAGCAGAGATCGGGTAAACGGTTACCTTTGAATCACTTGTGATTAGAAATGATTGAAATTAGGATCGAAATTAGAATTAATATTTTATTTTAAATACTGTAATTACATACGCAAAAGATAATTGTATATCTTCTATTTTTATCATTAAATGAAGTAAATTTCTAGCTAATTTCAAGCTACGTAATTGATGTATTTGAAAAGCGGACTAATTCAATCGCCATTAAAAATGAGGAGAGCAGTGAGCAATTTTACGGTTAGTGATTTTGTACACCTTCACTACTTTTCAGTGACTTTAACGCGGTTTCAAATAAACAAAAACGGAAGAACCGATCGTGAGACGATGTAAACATGTATTCGAATCTACGGTTGCGTTTGTAGTTGAAGTTTGAAGCACAAACTTATTTTCCATGCAACGGTAGCATACTTTACAGTAATTGTTACGGGTTATGGACAGTTACAGTGTCGTGTCGAGAAAACGGTCTCCCCGCGAGGGACACGATTGTCGCTCGATCAAACGAAACCGCGCGCAGCCGGCGTCGACGAGCGGGATCGAAGCTTTGGCCGAGTGAATTTTTATTCGAGCTCGACTCGGTTTTCGTAGCCGGCGCGGCGGGCCCCCTTTGTTTGGTTTCCGGTGCGTGATTTCGGCAAGCATTTCCCGTTGCACTCGAAACTGTACGGGGAGCCGGTTCGCCAGCGGCGTGGAACGAAATAATTAAAGGAATCTAGAGAATTGTTTTCTCGCGCTCGAAAACAAAAAACGAAAACCGATCCCGTGCCTCCCGCCTCTTGACTCGATTCGAGCCTGAGCCTGAGCTGGCGAGCGAGAACAAAAACGAACGCGAGCTCGAGCGGAGAAACGCGTTTCGACGCGTCGACGAGCAAACGAGCGCGGCCCGCCAAAGGAACCGCGAAAATTAGAACGTAATCGCACAAGTATCCTCCGAAATCGTTTCAGTTTGCTAGTTTTTGCGAAGGGGCGTCGACAAGCGGGACAGGCGTGCGTGTTTCCCTTTTGGAAAGAAACACAAACCCGCGCCTCGTCGAGTCGCTTGTCGCGTCGGCTCGGTTCGACAAAGCGGGCAATCTTTCGCGCCGGTTTCCCTTTCCGCGCGAGTTCTCCTAGTCGCAGTCTCCTCGCGACTAGGAAATCCAATTTGCGGGAATTCTCGTAACTCGGTCCGAGAGTGGCGCGGCGCGTCGTCGTCGTTGATCAAAAGTTGGCGCGTCGACGCGACGTCGACGTCGGCGCGTTCTCCGCCGTGAGATGGAATTTCGCGTTGCGCGAAACTCCTTTGACCCATTGTTGTGCTAACACACGCGAATTTAAAGCGTCTCTATTTTCCGCGCGGTACGTTCTCCTCTTCGTCCTCTCACCCTTCTCTCCGTTCCCCTAACTCCACCTACGGCTTTAAAATCGGAGTTAACCGTTCCGCGAGCTCACGACGCCGTGGGCTACCCTTTGGAAAATTTCGGGACGAGCTGCACGGGAATTCCAGTGCAGAAAATTGAAAAGAACGTAGCTCGACCAGAAAGATTCCCTCGGGAATACGAGATACGGGAAGGGCTCCGTTCATCGGCCGTGATAAAAACAACGAACCGCAGCCGGACATTTTATATTCGCGTTCTGTAACTCGAGTAAAAGTCAGTGGAACGTGACTACGGAAAACGGGAAAGCTCCCGTTTCCAGTTGGCCACCGACGCCATCGCCGTCGCTTCGTCGTATGTCCGCGTCTTCGCCGGACTTTCCTCCCTTGGTTTCTTATCGCTGTTTCGTAGCAACTCCGACCGATTTTCCTAGAGTTTATCCGAGGACCAGCGGAACAACCGGAAGAAGCGGAAAGAGCGGATGGACCTCGGACGTGGTCACGCCAGCTTTTACAGAACACCCCGCACCTTTCCGAGCGAGCGAAATCCCTTCTTTCCCTCTTTATACCGGCTTTCTTGAAGCGGGATCAACCTTTAAAAAATGTGGAGTGACGTTTCCCGTGAAAGAACGTGGTGAAGCGCGATTTGACATTAGAATAAAATTCGCTTCTTTCCGAGGGGACGAAGAAATTCGGAATTTCAGAAAAGATTATCGAGATAACAATAACAAAGAAAATAATTTACCGAGCGTTCGAAAGACTACTCCTGCCATTTTTTCCCGGTGAGGAATGCACGCGTTTGCGATGCAAAGAAACACTCGAGAACCGCTCCATTGGATATACACTATACAAACCACGGGAGCGAGAGATTCCCGTAGCTCAGGGATGAAAACGAACCGAGGGGATCGTTTCTCGATCGCGCGGAAACTTGAATCGAATAAAAGAACGACGGCGTTGGTCCTCGCGTCGCGTCACGACGGCAATTAAACTTTCCGCGTGCTCCAGGGAACTCGTTCCTGAAGGAGGTGCTGAAGTGCCGAGTGTTGAGTGTCGAGAACGAACCAGTTGTACAAATTTCGAGCAGCGTCTCTCCCCCATCGTTCATTCGATATAACCTGCGAACTGCTAACTGTGAATCGCGCCGTCGCGTTGCGTCCCGTCGCGTCAATCTGCCCGAAGATTGACCGTCATCGAAATCCTCGTTCCTTGTTTCGTCACGGAAATTGAACGGGCGAACGATCCCGGCTCGTCGTCACGTTATGTCATTAGAAACGCCCTGTTAACGCGGCAACGGCGACGATACGCGACGAGCAGAGTCAAGGAGAGACGAGGAGAGCGGTTTCACGCGCTAATTTATTTTCCGCGCATCGTTCCTATCGCGACGCCTCTCCACGAGTGTCCGATGATCGAACGGGCCCGGGCGTTTCGTATGTTTCCTGGAAACTTGAGTCGTTAGCTCCGAAGATGAATTACCGTCGGTTATACCGGGTAATCTCTGGCGCGTAAAAACGAACACGAAGTCGACGTTCATTTTCTGTTTTTTCTTTTCTTTTTTTGTTACGGACACGACGTCGATGCTTGTCGACGCTTGTCCCGTATCGACGTTTTTTTCCCAGGCTCGTTCCGACGCCGATAAAACCTCCTTTCCTCTGGCGAGGAGGTCGATCGTTGTTTCGCATTTGTCCGGTTTCATGAGATTTTTATGCAGAAACCTATAGCGGAACGGAGAAATTCGACCGGCTATAAATAAGGGTATCAGTACTATTTCGATTACTATCGTCCCGTCGAAACGGCTACCTTCGACCTTTCGCTTTTATGTATACTATCCGCCAACCTATACGTATACATTTTTATTTCCCTTTCGTTTCCCACCTTCGCTCGGCCATCCCGAGGAGAAATCGAGCAAACGGGAAATATCGAGGCGAGGATCTCTCGGATCTTGGATCTCGGGACTCGAACGCGTCCAATTTATACTGCCGACACGCGACGAGCACAGGTTGTATACTGCCTGGTTATCGATTTACGATCTCGACGCGTTTCCCAATGTCGCGTCGTCGTCCTGCTCGTTTATTTCAGGTGAAATGTTACGCAACGTTCCGCCGACGACGTCAACTCCAACGACAACGGCTACGACAGTGACGACGACGACGACACGCCGATACAAACAGAAGCTTTCGAATCTCTTAATGAATTCGCGCGACGGCAAACTCCGTCTAAACATGTCCGATGGAGTTTCAGAAGCCATAAATCTTCGACTTTCGCCAGACGTCTTTTACAGACGAAGTCGGAGTCAAAGCGACGAGCACGGAGGAATCGCTTTGAAGCCGCACACTGGTTCCGATTTCCTGCACCCACGATGAACAGTGCTCCGATTTTCGTCCCTTCGGAAACCTACGTGAAAAAACTCCGTAAAATTTTCTTTCCAAAGAAAACTTCTCTCGATCGAATCGGCTTAATAACAACAATTTGCAATTTCATCGACGTCCGAACCGATAGAATAGATAACGTTTGGATAGATCGAATGCGGTCACGAAGCATGTTATATTATATTTCTTGACTGCAGATGTTTATGCAATTTTCTATTTTTGTAGGCAAACTTGTAAAAAGTGGAAACAACGGAAGAATCGTGGATCCGAGATAAATCAAAATCGTATCAAATGCTATTAAATTTCATATAATAGCATTTCTTGAATACTTTTTGAACATTTTCAGAGTCATAAATGCATAAAGATCCCCAGGATATACAGGGTGGGCGTTGTAAACAGGTGACTTAAATAATTCGCTTGCTTTTGAAGATAGAAAAAATTGTATGAGACCAAACTCGCTTGGTACCGAGTCGCTTATAATGTTTATTTAAAAAGCCAGAGTTGATCTTCGTATCTCCTTGACGACTCTGTCTACAAAAAATGTTAGTAGCATGAGATTATGAGCGCCTTGATATCACATAATTTTGGTCGAGTGTATTTTCTTGTACCTTCAAAAGCAAACGAGTTATTCAGGTGACCTGTTTACAACGCTTCACCCTGTATACAACGTGCAAACAAATAACAGTTAACAGTCAAGATTTAAGTGAAAAGTATTAGCACTGAGTAGATTCTGCTCGAGATCTTCACGAGTTATTATTTTTAGGGGATAGTTAGTTGAAATTTCGTTGCGATATCTTTCACGAATGAAAAGTTCTCGAAACATGTCGCCGAGGTCTTCGAACCGAGTCAGCATGCGGAGTCTCCAGAGTTTTCCGGCGTTATCGGATCCTGTTCGCTGGTGCGCCGCGGAGGGAATCGCTTTGGAGTGAGCGCGTTACACCCGAGTTTCTATCTATCGTAATTTCGTCGATTTGTTATTCCGTCCCGCTCTCAAGGAATACCCGAAGCCACGGATGCGTGGAAGAGCGGGGCTCGTCGGGGAAAAAAGACCGGTCTCGAGAGCAAAGTTTTCGGTAGCTATCTGGTACTTCGATAGCGAGGCGAGTCTGAGGCCAGACTGAGGCAAGGCTGCCAGTGCTTTCCGCTTTTTGCGCGGCAACAACGGCGATAGCCGCCGGGAAAATTCCAAAAGTTTATTTAGTCGGAGCTCGGCGGCAAGTCTACCGCGAAAATCCACTGGAAACTTGAAACGCGCCGCTATGGAATTAATCGTCGCGGAAAAGTATCGTTCAAGTATCGAAGTCGATCCGGTCTCGAGAAACGAGCCGTTTACGGGTCGCTGGAACGGGTAAAGGAGACGCAAATTCGTCGCGAGCAAAGTTCCGATTCGGCTGGTCGCCTCGAGGCCCGAGAGAATCCGCGATAGAAGCTGGAAGAGCAGATAGCGCGGTGGACCGGAGAACCGATAAAAGCTGCGCAAAAATGTCTTTTTGCCTGCTCGAAGATTCAAATTTACGTTGCGTAACGCGACATTCGTTTCGAGGAAATCCGAATGAATTGCAGGCGAGCCTCCGGGACGTTCTGAACATATTTCCCCGTCAATATACTGAATCGGGCCCGGATGGCTGCGAGCCGGGCCAAAAAAACAGATTTCGTCGGGATCGTTTCGCGAGCGCAATTTGTTCTGCACGGGCACGCGCGCGCGTAAGCAAACGTCTGCCGGTCCGACAAATGTTTGTTGTCGCAGGATATTAAACGTAGTCGCGAGCCGATTTTTCCACGATCCGGTCCGGCATCGATCCGGCAGATAACCGATGTTCAAACAATCTGCCAATTAGAAATTAAAGTCGTTTCGTTTTCGACTCGACGGAACAGAACGAGTTTCGTCGCGGCCGGATGCGACGCGTACGCGTCGACGTACGATCGAACGCTCGTTGGAACGCATTTATATTCGCAGAGGTGCGACGTCCGCGTTGCACCGCGCCGAATCACGCCGAGTCGCGTCGTTATTTTATATTATTTTTCGCGCCGTAGAGCTTTTAACCGCGCCCCTAACGCGGATACACGGACACACGCCGCCACAGCCGAGGGAATAATATTCGATAACCGCAGATTTGTATTCACGCGAATCCATTCTACGAAACTGCCGTCCTGGAACCGTGACCGCTCTACCCTTCGATGAAACGAGCCCGTGCCATTTGGCCTTTAACCCGTTCCGCGGCTACGGTCACGATGCCATTCCGAAATACCACCGATTCCTCGTTACACCCCCCACCCCTTCCTCCAAGGTTTTCCATTTTGCGTCCCTTCGTGCAAACCTCTTTTCAATTAGGAAATATTGCTACGTTCTCGTCCTCGATCTACGTAACTGGACAGAAAAGTGTGGTTGTAAGGAGGGACGCCGTAAGTCACGTACTTTCACTTTCGGGATATTGCCGTTTGACCGCTAGCACCGGAAATCGTGCCACCTGTAATAGTTCCATCACTAATTCTTCACACAGGTCTTTCTTCTGGTAAATACGTAAAATCTAATACCGTAAAGCTTAATTAATACGTAAACTGTAATCTTTCGAAATTCTGACACGCGGAGTTTCTCCTTGCAACTACAGAAATAAACGATCGACCACCTTTCTAAAAACGATCACCGTTCGGAAGTAAAGTTATCAGGTTTCGTCGACCAACTACGGTCCGCGCGTCTCGACCTTACCAAAGATGGACGCGCGCTTGTTCGGTCGATCGCATATTTTTAACAAGTTCCGCTCCTCATTTCACGATGCATCGTTATGCGGTGCTTCGTATCGAAACAGTCGATAACGATCTATCCACTAGCTGGATGATGTAAGACAACGATTCATTCTCGACAGAGCGAAGTGGCTCGTTTTGATCCGCGATTAGCTAGAGAACGGATATGCACCAATTTCGTCGAAAGACGAACGCGAGAGCCCACGTCATCGTCATCGTCGTCGTGATCCTCGTGATCGACTAACTAAAGGCATACGGGTGGATAGGTGGACATAGGGGACGCGGGAGGGTATCGCACGACAGTCGCTTCGGATTAATTAGCCAGTGCAGCGTTATAGATAACGCGTAGGAGATGCGGGAGTGGCCGCAGGGCAAAGGGCGCGCGATACGACGTTAAATTGAACCTTTCGTTGGGCTGATTCCTGCGGCAGCGACGACACATCACCGGCTGCGGCTCGGCCTCTCGACTAAAAGCAATTACTGCTGGTCTGTTGGCTGTACGTTGCATGCTGTATGCCGTATACTGTATACTGTATGCGCGTGGTCGGCGCGGGCCACCATTTAGGCTCGCGGAAACACTCGACGGGACACAAGGACGATACACGGCCGACATCGCTTCCATTCGGAGCTCCCGTTCAACTCTGTTCAAAAACGTCTTAAACGCTCGATCGTCCTTTTGCGTCCTGCCCTATTGTCTCGAGCACAACGTTCCGATTGTGCTAATGCGTTTTTTGATGCGTCCGATTGCGTTCGAATACGAATTCGAATTCGAATTGCGTCAGGTCGCCAAACGTCCTCCCAAGAATGATCGTGACATCCGGAGAATTGCAACAGGTATAATGGCACTCTAAAACGGCTCATAGACGATGCAGTTTATTAATCGCTTCCATCGTTTGAAAGACAATTTCGACGTTTGTACCGCAGTACGTTATGCTGAAAATCTGTCGTACGACGTGGTTCAACCGTTTGTGGACAGTTATTAATTAGTATTAGTGGTATGTCTTTTGAATAATCTCCTTTTAATGTTTCCTAAATTGCCTAGCAAGTTTAGGAGACAATTTTACCTAAAGATTGAGGTGAACATCCAGTGGACGCGTATCTCATTGTCAGAGTAACAATCAATTTTTCTTCATCACTAATTACTTCTCTCATATTTGTGGTTTAATTAATATGGTTTAATATTAATGGTTTAAATAATCTGTAATTCTATTGAGAACTAATTATAACAAAAACGGAAAGCATGTCCGTTCGTTATTAAATAATTCTTGAAATCTGCCAGTTCATTGGTACGTGAATCATATAACAAGTTTATGATAGAATATGCATGCCGTTTACGTAACCATCTATTCATTCTTCGTTCTCTTGCGGTAATATTACCATAAATGCGGCTGCTGTCTGTTTTGATACGCTCGGTTCTATCGCGAAAACGTACTGCAATACGATTTCGTACGATTTACCGTTCAGCTGCGCGCTCGTTTGCGGGCACAAGTGAATACGACTGGTCTTCCAAACTATCTGTGCAACTTGGCGTACTTCGTTGTACGACAAATCGCGTCGTCTGTGGGTCGTCTGAGAGAAGAACGACGAACGGACGCGTTTGAATTCTTTCGTTAGCCGCCGCGTAGCGCGGAGACAATCGATAACGTCTTAAGTAGTTTGTCACTGGAGACGGATTGTTTGTTCCGCGAGGAACAAGGACGGAAATTATTACGCCGCCTGCAGAGTCGTAATCTCGACGACAAAGATAACGACTCGTTCGATCCTGTTCGAGGATAATGGCCGGGGCCATCCCGCGGGAACGAACCCCCTTATCCGATAAAAAGCTTCCGAATCCGGATCGGATATCCCGGATCCCTGTATTTTGCATAATTTCGGACAGCGTACGATTACCCGGGATATCCGAAGCGTTCCGCCGCGCCGAACCGCGCCGAGCGAGGTTGTTTCCGAGGAAGATCGTACGCTTCGTGCGACGTCTATCCACCCTGCCGGAAGGGTTCCGGGCTGGGAAACAAGCGGGAGAACACGGGAGACGCGCGTGAAATTCAAACTAGCCTCCATGGTGGTTGGTCTACCGGGGGTCTACCGGGGGTCTACCTCGACGAATACGTAAATTCTATCCGCGAGAAGAATGTTCGCCAGTGATGTCGAGGCGAGAGACTCTCGGAGGTCCGCTGGTACCGGGGGCACGTCTCGTTCCTCACGCCGGAAAACGAACCGCGAGATTTCTCTGGGAGACCGTGAGACAGGTTCGACGGCTGACACACATTATCCGCGGAGTTACGAAATTCCCTGGTGGGTACGCCGGTGCCCCTCCAGTGTAATATTTCGAGAGACCCTGGGCCACGAATCTACGTTAGCGCTAAGAGATTGCTCCCCATACCCTTTTCCTGGGCTGGCCTCCATCCCTCTTCCTCTTCCGTTCCATTGTAATCATGGAAACAATCATTCTTCGCTCTCCTTCCCCCCTGCCTGCGCTTCTTCGCTCTAACCTCGACGATCTCGGTCCGTCCCCACCTCCTTCCACTCTCTCAACCCCTTCCTCTCGCCCCTCTATCTCTCTCTCGTTCTCTCCGAAAACTTGCCGCTCCCCGCACCCCGGTGTTCTCATCCCGGCTCCACTTCCATACTATCTATATCCGTCCATCTTTCTCGTCCTCTTTTCGTCTCCACCTCCATCACGGATTTCGGGCTAAAAGCCCTGTCTTCGTTTCTCTAGCAAGGCAGCGGCCGCCGTGCGCGGCTCCCGGCTCTCTCGGCGTCGGCTCTCGGCGTCGGCGGTGGTGTGGCGAGCTACCCTTTCGCTCGCCTCCGCAGCAATCACCGATTTGTCTGAATAAGCCCCGGGCAAGTATATGCTCGTGCTTACCCCGGGGAAACACCACTCCGGCCAACTCACACCCGTCGCCCCGTCGCGTCGTCGTCTCTCCGTTTCTCTCCGCTGTTCTCCGCTCGTCTCCGTACCGACTCAGTCCGTCGTTCGCCGATTCGGCCGCCCCGACGGGCGCTCTCTCCGCTCTCCGGTGTACTTCTCTATTCTGGTCCCCACACCACCGATCAGGCCTGGCAGCGACTCCATACCCGAAAATACTCCGGTTCATCGATGCTCGATGGGAGAGCGAGGGCGAGGGCGGGGATGAGAACGAACGGGACGAACCAACAGCCACGGAGTTGCCAAAGTCGACGAGACCCCCTCTGTCCCGTTAATCACCGACGAAACGTCCCCGATATGCCAGAAGCATAAGCTGATGCCTCGAGAGAATACGAGTTCGAAATCTTAGAATCGTAAGACCACGAACGTCGTCGCTCTTTTAAGAGTCCGTGGCAAACGGCGTCGCTATACAACACAGATCCTCCGGATGCAATTCCCTTATTCTCGAGAGTAACTCTCGACGGTACACAACGGGTTGCTTGCCTTCCCAACTTTCCACTATAGCCGGATGACCCGATGCGTTCATCCGTCACACCCGACAACAGTTCTGTTCGGTCGGCACTCATTGTCAGCATCGTCGTTTAACCGCCGAAGGGGATTCTCGCGTACTCTAATTTCGGTTCTTCGCACATAGAAGGTTCTACGTCGTGACGTTTTCTCGTGAGAGGGAACGGTAAAGATGTTGACCGCGTTGAACAAGCTGAAACGCGAAAGGTCCGTTACACGCATCCGTATTCCTAACGTGTGGCAACCGTCCGGTATCGGAATTGTGTTCTGAAATACTATGGATTCAGTTAATTACTGCACATTTGTTTGAATCGTAGTTGCGGCACCGCACGTCCATGTCGCGTTCAATATCGTTATCGCATATCAGTCGATGTCTCATTCACGTGTCTTGTGATTATTCTTTCTAACAGCTGATCAAACGAGCGAATACTAATTCGAAAATAACTAAAGAATTTTTGAAGGTTTTTTTTTCAAATCAGCAGAGGATGCAAGAAATTTACCCGAGTGTAAATCTCGAATCGGTAAAAGGATGTACCCGATATCGTCTTCTTTGTTTGGTACACCTCCATCTTCGATAACAGTAGAAACTGCAGTAAAAATCGCAGGTAAGCGGACGCCTTTCAGCTGAACAGCAATTCCGTTGCCGCACGGTCGCCGCACGTTAGAAGACCGGATATGTGTAGCGGGCTTAAACGGATCTAGCCGAATTCTTCGGAGTAATTTCTGCGAGAGACTTTGCGTCTCAAGAATGGTAAAACATAGGCGAAGACTAAATACAGCGTCTCGTTCTCGTCGCGTCGGGGGTAATTCGCTCGGAATCGAAAGTTCCCTTCTCCCCGTCGCCGAAGGGAAAACCAGCGGGTAAACAAATACACGCGCGACGTTTGTTCGCCACGCAACGAGTTAATCACTCGCGGCAGAATGGCATTTAATTTCGTCTCGTTACCCGGCGCGCGAAGCTTAATGAATTGTGTTTCCGTCGCGAACTTCCGAGAAGCTTTCTCGTGTCCGACGGAGTCCTCGGCAGACGGACAAAGTTTCAGTTTATTTCCACTCGGTGAATGAATACGATGGTCTTTCGGGCCATGGAAAACTGTTGGAAAGTTAGCCCCGTCGTCGTTGGTGTCGACTCGGAGGGGGTCGCGCCACAGCGAGTCTTCTTCCTCTTCTTCTCTCGAAATGGAAACACAGGCGGAAGAAACGCGTGCAAAAAGACAGCGAGACAACGGGCGCGACATCTGCCCGGAGCAACCGCGCGACCCATTTATTTCCGCGAGATTACCGAATCACGAAATCTCGAATCCCTCTTATCGGCGTGCCTCGGCGAGCCCAGCGGACCCACGTACCCGTGAATCCGTGAACTCGTTTGTACGCGGCCGGCATCGCATAATTAACGTTTCACCGGCGCGACGCGAGGGCATCGTGTAATTAACGGGGCTACGTTTCTACAGCGCGAACATTTAAATCCCTTACCTTGTAGTTTCCAGGATTCCGAATCGTGCACGGTAGAATGGCCTCCTTCCCGATGGCCGCGGTCACATTACCGATCGGCTTCACAAAGCTCGGTACATCTGCAAAAACAACCGTCGCCTTGGTCAGTGCTGCTTTCGTATTTACTGCCAGAGTCGCCAGGCACAGTCAGGGACAAAAAGGTAGGACATCCTATGCTTCTTTATGTTTTGATACAATGCTGAAGAAAATATACATTTCAGTACGTCGGCTATATTATACGAATCGATCACTGTAAACATACCGAAGATCGTATACAATAGCCGTTTCTAAAAAATATTATGAAGGTAAACGTAAACATTGCTGTCCCGAGGTGAGACCAAATGATAGGACATGGGACGCGTTTTCATCTCTCAATTGTAAATCTACGGGTCCCATAGAAATCACCGACACTTTCCCCGCCACGGTTTTCACCGACTCCAAATTTGACCGACAACACCTTCAACCGATAACGACTTTGATCGACAACGATTTTGACCGACAAAGACTTGGGACGACCACCTCAGTTAGCGGAATTTGTTGTCGGTGAAATCTGGTGTAGGTCAAATTCGTTGACGGTCAAAATCGTTGTCGATGAAAGTCGTTATCGGTTAAAGGTGTTGTCTTAGAGTACCAAAATCGGCAAAACAATTCTTCAGTTTCTGGCGAATTAATCAAGTGGACAGTTGCTGCGTTAGGAATAATAGAAATATGAATTTGTTCAAGACAAATACCTTTAATAATATATTTTTGATAAATTGATAAACAAAGCAGTTATAAGTTGAAATGGCAAAGATCTTTGAATTTTTGCTGTTCGTCGATGCCAAGGTCGACGAGAACCGTAGTGGAGTTCTCGAAGAACTTGATTAACGCAGCCGCGAAGTCTCTGCTCCATGTTTTTCCAGTTTATAAATTGGGTAGCGAGATTGAAAAATTATGGAAAGGTTCGGGGTTCGGTTGTCGAACTGGCTCGGCGGTTACTCGCCGTTCGCCTCGGTTGTTTTCAAGGAAAGTGGGCCGATCACCGGGAATTCCTTCTTTCGAGAATTTAAATCGAACCCGTCCACCGTGCACACCGCAGATTTATGAACGAAATATGGGAAAATCGTGGGAGCGTGGCGGCACCCTATATTTTTCCGGACACGCGGAAAATATTTCACATCGCTTACAACGGGCGCGGATTCGATACGTGTGATTCGTAGCCCCTCGTTACAGCGTACGTGACGGCGCAATGACACCGATTAACAGCTTGTTGGCATTCGCGTGTGCCTTTGTGTCGAACGATCGACGGTGAGGCATAGCTTCGATTTCGCAGCGGACTTGCCGAGAGAAGACGCCGTTAAAAGGATCGAGAACTCGGTCTCGTCTCGTAGTTTCTAGACCTCGGATACTCGGTCGCGTAATTTGCATAATCGTGAGAACGCGCGGCTATTTTCGATTAGCTTCGGGTTCGAAGTATAGCAGCTTTACACCGTAGAAAAATTGCACGTGGAACGAGAAAGTTTTTACAGAGTGTTAGCCGCGGTCTGTGCTCGAGCAACGGTAGTTCGCCGTGCTCGTGGACAGGGATGTCGGTGGTGCGGTAGGGCGCAGTTAACTCTCGAAAAAATACGGAAAACTTGGTCAAGGCGATCGCGCAAATTCCAAAGTGTTCCCTTTAGTCCGGGAGTTTCGCGCGCAACTTCCCCGGGGGCGAACTTTTCTGCGAAACGTACGGCGGAAGTTGGAATATTTTGTGGGGGAAGCTAGAGAGAAAGAAAGGAAGCGAGTATGTAGCGGTACGAGTAGGGAAAAAGAGATGATTTTCGATATCATAACGGAACGGATTGGCTAGACGGGGCTGGTGAAAATGAAGTCGACGGTATCGGGGGTCGACCACATGGCGCACTGTATCGGTATCGGCGTCGACATCGGCCGTGCCTATCCAGTGAAAGTTTTGAAACAGAGCGTGGAAACGACGCGATCTGTGGACACACGGGGACGCGACCGGAAAACGTTGCATCCGATCGGTTCTGTGCAGCGAACGAAAAAAAACCGAGCTTCCAGCTGTCGACGAGTGCCGATGCACCACGGTATTCTCTCTGATTCTCTGTCTTTTTCGGGGTCTCGAGAACGCTTCCCGAGCGCGAACGGGAGCACGAAAGTGCTTGAAAGAGCACGAACAGTTGGCGCGTAGGGGTGAAGAGATTTGTTATTCGTGCACGGAGGAAAGGTTTGGAGGAAGGGTTGAAAGAGTTGAGAGGGCGGAGGTTATGGAAGAACGTGGACGCGGGGCGAGAGGGTTCTGGGCCCGGTGGGCCCTCCGCGCCTTGAGAAAACAGCGTCGTCGCCGCGCTATTATGATAAGATATTCACTGACAGAAACAGGAGAGGGAAGGCATTTTCAGCTCGCGGCCCCGTGGATCTGGAATGTAATATAAGGAAACGCGGAGAGGAAGCCGGTGTGCAGGCGTCGTCTCGCCTCCCTCGTGTCGACTCGTGTCGGGGACGAGTGCCCCTGCGAACAACCAACGGCCGAGAACCAGAGAACCGAAGAGGAAAGGGGTGGAGAAGGGAGAAAAGAGGATCCGGAGGAACCCGGAAAACGAGCAGGGACCGGTGGAAACGACGCCGAGCGGGGTGAGAGGTGCTCCGGATCGTTTCGTTTCCCTCGGATTCGGATTCGGAGGCGGAGGCGGAGGCGGAGGCAGTGGTTTGGGTGCGCCTACATCGCGCGAGCAACGCCAACGTCGCCTTTTATTTTACGGCGAAATTATTCCAAGAGAAAAATAATTCAATCTCCGCCCAGTGTACAGGTTAGTCCGTCGCTTCTCCTCGAGCGGACGATTCGGATACGATTCGAAGAACGACGATTAGGAGCAGAGAACCCGGATTCTGCGGGAACTGGCTCGTTCTCCCCGGTCTCTCGGGAAAATATTTTCCGCGACGGTTTCCTTGATGTTATTACCCTCTCGGGAATGACGAAGCGCGCTTAAGCAGTACCCGTAAACGCAACGCGCAATAAAACCGGCACGAACTATTCGCTTTCAGCGATAATACGGGCGACCACGTGCACGCGGCTATTTTTATATTCTTTCGAGTACAGGTGTTGCGATTATCGCAACGATAATCGTAAATAAAGAAGAAAGGGTCGAACCGAGACATCGTTTATGATATTTCCAGAAAGGGTTGCCTCGCATTCTCGTAAATTTTCAAATTCCCCCCGATGACATCTCGGAACGCGATGCTACAGAAATAGAAGAACGCGTGATTTAATGTGTTTGCAGTCTTGAAATTTTCCCGCGACCGGGAGAATCGATTTCTTCCGATTTTCTGGAATCAAGAGGAACGACGTTTACCTGCGCGTTGGAAATTACGGAATTGAGACCAATATTTTCGTTACGATGGTAGATGCTCGATCCGTTTGATCGAGCGCTCCTCGCACCCAGTACATCTGTTCTCCGCCAAACGATATCTGTTTACTTCGCAAAAACGACAGGGAACGGACCAAAACTGGCAAGAGCAGAAAACTTCCGAAGAGATCGAACGGACTGGAATCGCATGGGATCGCGGAGGAACGGGTCTGAGATATCGCTCGTCGTATTTCCCGGAGATCTTACGGACAGGATCGGACGGCAATTGGTGGCGGAGCGACGCGCGGCTAGAGAAAGAAGATTTTTACGCGTCGAGGACGTCGGCACGTCGGCTAACGTGAATAAAGAATCGTGGAGCCGGGGCAGATGTGGCTGTTCGTGCTGCTGGCACGTTTCATAAAAATACATATCAGGAAGCGACGATACGTTTCGCGAGCCGCACCTTCGACAAATTACTATGTTATTTCGCGCCCGGCCTCACCGGCGTATCGGGAACCGAGCCCGGCCGAGGCAAGTCGAGCCGAGCCGAGAGTACTCGAAAGCTCGCTTCCCCGGGGAAGATACACCATAATCGTTCCCCGGTGAGGAGACAGCCTGAGAAATGGCCGGTACCGGCGCGGTGGAACGAAAATATGAGGAACTCTTCCGCGAGAAGATCGGAACCCGACATTTTTCTTCCTCGTGGAACGAAGCCGCTTTCCTCGCGTCGCGTCGGGCCGTTTGCGTAGCGCGCTGCCTCGTCGATGCCGCGAGCTTCTTCGGAATACCGTTCGATATCGCGAAATTCCTTTCGTTCCGTTCCGCGGGAAGAGGAACCGCTCCAACGAACCGCGAAAGAATCTTTTCGTTTTGGCCCGGCCCGTTCCTTCTTGCTTTATCTGCTACGAGTCCGCCTCGAAAACCCTTTTTGACGCGGAATTAAACGGAGCGGCGCGGCGATCGAGTATCGGAAGTTCTTGTTAGCACGAGCGACAATACGGCTGCCCCTCGACTATGTAATTCCAACGATAATGGAAAACTGTACGTCTCTGTGTATCGCATTAACTCGGCAACGGTAGCTCGAGCCGCCGTCGACTATTAACGTTGAAGAGCCACGGCAACTGAGAGATTTTCCTCAAACGAGAGTTTAACAAAGTTCCATGTTATTACGATAGAACAGAGAGAGAACTTTTGAGATAAGACGGAGCACAGAAGGAAGCCTGACTTTCGAGGGTGGGAAACTTCTTCTTCTTCTTCTTCTGCTTCGTCCTCCTCCTCCACCTTCTTCATCATCCTTCATCCTTCTTTTGCCGTTGCTCCTCCGTCTCGAAAGCGCAAACGTTTCACTGTTCCTTTTTCGCGCAACGATCAGCAAATTTTTCTCCCGACGAGCGCATTAATTCGCGAAAGAAACAACGCCGAACAGAGAAATTTCGATCCGCGTCCGCGGATTCTCCGCTCCGGGCTCGAACGGCGCCCGACTTCCGGAGCTCGCCGCGTTTCCGAGATATTTAAGTTTCATCGGGAAAGTTTTGCGGGACGGTGCATTTATTAAATCCTCTGGCATATTTGACGAGCAAATCTGCGAATTAGCGTGTCAGTGTTGGAGTCATAGCCGGAGCCGGAGTTCGGAGCTGAAGTCAGAGTCGGGGCCGGGAAGGGCAAAACAAAAAGACTCCGCTCGCCCCGGCCAGTTCCATTCATTTATTAAAGGAACGATATTACCGTTCGCGGAAGTTACGTCGGCCGAAAGCCAACGAAAGGGCGAGCGACGCGGCTCGACTCCGCTCGGCCCGGCCCAGCTCTACGGTCCTCGACGCGTTCCGCTCGAATAAAAGATTTGCGAATTATATTCACGGACAGACTGAGAGACGAAGAGGTGCGAGCAGTCTCGCACACACCGCTACCGTTTTAATTAATCGCGTATCGGTCGAATGGATCGCGCGCGTATTCCTAACGATACTTTTATCGCAATTCACCGTGAAATTCGATTAATTTAATTTCATCCCACCCACCGCTGCTGTATACCGTATGCACGTACCTACACGCACGCGTATTACAGCCGCGTATCTAAATGCGGTGCGCCACTGTGTGCCAGTGCGACAGATAATATTTAACGCGCGTTAATACTCGCGAAAGGTGGTAGGCGACGCGTGCGATTCGCGGTGCGAGATGCGACAATCGTGCCGGCTCAAGTCAAATAGAGGCCCCGAGCGGTCAATATTTTAGAGCACTCGAACTCGAGTTAGAAATAGAAGTTACAAAGAAATATTCACAATTGAATGATTTACAATTGAAAATTGATAAAGTTGTTTCGATTTCTTGTAAATGAATTCGGTAAAGTCAGTTTTAAAAAAATGTGCACGTCATATTTCTGTAAAAACGAATGCTGCGAAATTCGGGCCCTATGGTATCCCGGGGCCCCACACCGCTGCTTATTCCGCTTACCGTTAAACCCGCCACTGGGTGCCTGGAAATGGGTCGACACGAACCAAGGAATAATAAGAGGTATTACCGCAACTACGCAAGGCGCAATTATCTGACCATTAGTATTAATAAATGCCGCATCAGTCTCGCAAAAAGAACGACCCGAACCGCGTTTAAACGCTCGTCCGAGTTCGTTCGCGGCTGTTCCAACGCGTTTACGACGCTTATTAAATTCATTAACGGTCCGGCGTGCCGTTACGCTCGATCGCTCCGTTGTTCGAAACTCGATCGCTTTGAAACGTTTGAACTTATGTCGCACGCGCCGACAGGACGGGTTAGGCTCGATCCTTGCTCACCCTATATCCCGAGCTTTCTCGACGTTTTATCGTGTTACGCGTAGAAACGTTTCTCGCAATTTTCCTCAGAATTGTTTACTTCTGCAGAAGAAAGTCTGTCTTTTTTACATGCGAATGCCACGGCGGAAAACTTCCTCGACGCAATCGTTGCACCGAAAGGAGCAACGATAAGACGCTGTTTCCTTTTACGGTAAAAGCGTGCGTAAAAAGAGCTCGAGTCTCCTAAACGCATAAATTCAAGATCCGATAACGGTGAAAGTCCTTGTTCCATAATGGCGAGGCAGGCTCGCGATGAAGATTTCAAACAAAATTAAAGAGACATTTAAACGTCTCTGTTAGTCACTTCTGTTGAATTGAAATAAAATTCTACGTCTGGCTGTGAGAACGGTTATCTTTCGGACATCAGAACGTAGGTATACACCCTTCTTGAGGAATACACCCTTGTTGCGGCTGAAGTATCGGAGTTATTGGTCTTTGTAGATAAGGATTCTTTATCGTGACAGTTAACGATTTTCGCGCAGCACGTCATCAAAGTATAGTCCTTCACGAACATTTAAACAAATTCCAGTTGAATCGATGAAAAACTGAGTTGTCGGCAGATTCTTGTCCAAAAAGATGGGTTTCTGTCCCTCTGTGCGCCGTTCTGACTCTTAGGACATAGCTGATTGCCGAACAGGCAGTTGCTATCTGGAAGTTACTGTACGCACTCTCTTTGCTTGAGCAATTAAATAGTCCATTGCGCTTCTCTGGTCATCTATATATGTATGTCTTTTCATTGTTTGTTTTTGTTGGTACGTTGTTGTGTTTTTGTTTTCCATAACCTATCAGTGTACATTGGCGAACTTCATTTTCTCCAAGATTAGACTTCCAACCATACAATTCTTCAACAACCCTTCTCGAACGTAGAAATACACCCATCGATCGAAAAATCCGTCTCAAAATTGACAACCGTAGAGCTTCTCTGAGGGTATGTACTATCGCGCTGCCGGAAAGGCAAACGCGAGCGAGGACGCGACAGAAAAACGCGAAGCCCGCGAAACGACCCTCTTTTAGCACAACAATAGAAGGAAACGCTCTTGAGGACGCTCTTCGCTTGTTGGTATCGGACAGGGCGAACGTTTGTCCATATTAACCCTCGATGAAAACATTGGAATACAAACAACGTAAATATTCCTTTTCTCCTAGGAGATTGTAAACGACAAAGCACTCGTGATTATAGAAGATGTACAGTGTTCAAGTACTTATGGACAGGACGTTCGCGAAACATTTCAGAAACGTAAGACGTTTCGTGAAAACCGTACGAAGGACAAAGTTTCATTCGACGAGAGACCGGAGTAGAAGACAGGTAAAAGTAAAATAGAAACGAGAACAAAGGGCCCGGTGATCCCGGAATCGTTCCTGGGAGAAACAGCGTAGCGTCTTTTGCGATGGAATCCGTGGCTAACGCAGACACGTGATGGTTTTCGATCGCGAAGTAACGAGTTGTATTGAAAAAAGCGGATGCGCGTTTCTCCGCGAAGCCGAACCGAACTGAATCTAAAGATTCGAGCGAAAGTATTTTCCTTGTTTCCATCGTTCGAAACTTATAATACCGCTTGTTCGCTCGCGCACGTCCCCCCCGATCCGATGTCGACGGTACGTAGTTTTCGCAAATAAATTGGATTCGCCGCGGGAATACCGGTAAAACGACGAAGGTTTACGACGCTCCGGAAAGTGAGAAACGGCATCATCGCATACGTAACGATTTCCCGGCGAAATACCGGTCGTTACTTATATCTTATTACGCTTCGACTCGCGGAAACTCGGCGAGGTTTCGAAGACCGCCGGAAACTTCGACGTTTCTGGAAAAATATTCTAACGACGATCGATAATCGCGGCGATGCGGGACCTAAATTAGCTCGGAAAGTGAATTTTGCGATCTCCGCCTTTTTGTTTCCCTGTTCTCCGAGATGGGAGGAACGTTGAGGTACGTATCCATCTGAGAGTTTCTGTCAAATGTTGCTCTCGAGAATACTCTCAGTTTGCGTGTCCATCGGATAGTACTTGAAACATTTTTTCCTCTCGGAACAGCGGATATTATGCATTTTTGATGAACATGAGTTGGTGTCACTTAAGACGGCAAAAACATTTGACGAATTACAAAATACTTTTCTATCAATTAAAAAAGAAAATAAATTCCTATAAATTTTAATAAAAAGGCAAATTCTACTGAATGAAATACTCATCTGTTTAATCATAGTAACCGAAAAAGTTACATAGATTTCCATTATAGTAAATCTTTTTTTCGGGAAACGAACAATAATAATTTGATTACTGAATTTCATAATAAAAACTGAAGAATGGCGTACGTCTGGTTGATAGTTGCTCACCGAAGGAAAGTTGGACTTGTCCATTTGCGAGTTTCATCTTCCTGTTCGCTCTCCGCGAGTTTTTCGTGCGGTTCACCACTCTCAATACCGTGTACACTGACGGATTTGATTCTTGAGAATAACTCGCGGTAGTTTTACTCTGAGATGGACACGTACATTTATATTGTTAATCGGCTGGAGTGGTTGGGACGCGCTTCACGAGGAGGAGTTCGCGTCGCGCGTCGGAAATGAAATCTTGAGCGAGGAACGGCGAAGCAACGATCGTCGATCAGTCTGGTTCGCGAATCATTGAAATTCTTTCGGGTTCCAATTCGTTTGAAATATTCGAGGCAGCGGACCGCGCGTAATTTCCGGACGACCATTCGCGAGGGGTAAAAGATTAAATGAAACGTTACACCGGTGTGGCGCGGCGCGACGCGACACGGAGTGCAGCAGATTGCAACCGCTGCCGCCCGGAACGCGAGAAAAAAATGCGGTCGCGGCGGTTAAGAAGATGCGCAAATAAATTCACGGCGCAACGAAAGTACATTCTGGCCAGAGGACGAGCGCGCGCGAAGTCTGAAATTAACATCGATATTAAAGGTGAACCTAATTTCCGGGCCGCTTTGAAATTTTAGTTGGCTGCTGTCGGGCGGTTCGCTCTCTCGTCTCGACCTCGTCCGCCTCGACCAAATACGTACGGGTCACACGTTACGGAAACTAAAACAACGCGACGTGAATTTGCGAGCACGGATACACGAGGAACAAAGAGATGTCTTCGCCGGCGTATCTCTCCGCACCGCTTTAATCTGCGGTGACGTTAAGCGGCCGCGCGTGCTCCGTCCTGATTCCGAAACGGAGAGTCCTCTCGAACGCTCGCGACCTCGAAGATTCGACAGACGAATCTCCGAGAAACGTCGGAAAATCGAGACAAAGGGCGAGACTTTCTCCCGCGACGTAGACATCTTGAGGATCGGCTAAAGGCATCGTCTCTCAGCCTCTTTTTGGCTCGCTTTTGTCTCCATTTCGAAATTTTTCTTAGTCGCCGCTCGAGCGTTTCCACGGTCTCTGGCGGAAAGTATTCGACCGAATAACGGTGCGGTCGAAGGGATTTTCATCACAAGTTCGTTGCTGGAATTGTACGGCCCTCGCTCCGACACATTGAAATTAGAACGAGCGTTCGTCTGTGCTCGTTAAAGTACTGGCTGAACGTCTAAACTGTCGCCTAATTTCCTTGAAGCGGTCGTATCGGGTCGGGGAGATCGGAACAACTTGGTTGTTCGACGGTGTCGCGGGATAAAAACAGGGCGCGTGTCATACAAGTTGTACCGACTCCTCTTTCTCTTCACGACAAAGACAGCTACGATGATAAAAATCTTTTTGCGTCTGCATAATATCATAATAACTATGTAAATCAGGCCGGCGTACCAGCCCACAAACACAATCGGGCATTCGTATGCTAAATCCCCATTCCGCTTCGCCCAACCTCGGCCTCCATTTCACTTTGCTAGGCACTGTATATATATATATACACATATATATACATATATATACACATAAATATATATCTACTGTACATACATATACATACGTATATATGTGCCCGAGTATATATGTATAGTACATGCACCTGGTTACCCAACTCCGATAACGAGTTCAGTCCTCGAAAAAAGGGACCGTTCCTCCAGCTACCCTTCAAGCATTATCCATCCGAGCCTCGAGGTCGGCTAACAAATCGTCTCTTGTAAAAAGTTGTCCGCGAGCAGCGATAGTCGCGTGCGAGAGTCGTCGTGTTGTCGTGTTGTCGTCTCTTGCCTCGACGAGGGAATTTTGAAGATGCCCTGCATCGTCAAAGGACAACTCAACCGAACCCGCGTGTTCTCGATCACGGTTGTTAGCGGCGACGGATTTTTATCGAAGTCAAAGTAAGTTGGCGAGGTAACGTTCGATCTTTCAACAATTTCTGCTCGCGCAGAGGCGTTACTTATACGTAGCTTCCTCCGAAAATTCTCGGTCTCTTAGTTTACTTTACAAACCAGGGTGGTGCCGTGCTACACAAAATACGCAATTTCAACCATTCAATAATTACAAATCTTTACGCAACGATTTTCTATTTGGTTGGAGAGAAAGTTCTGACGTATTTTAAAGAAAACATTTGAATGGATTTATAAAAATGTTTAATATTATTCATTGATATAATTTCCATTATTTGTAACAACTTGTTGCCATCTTCAAGATTACCTGTCAATTGTTTTTGATTTACAAGCATAATTACCTCCAACCGTACGTCTGTCGTTGCGAGGAACTCTTTGACATACGACATTCGTTAGAGTGCATTTTCTGATATTTTCAAATTTGTTTCCATGACATATTTCCAGGTAAATACGTAAATCCTGTACTCTAAAGTTCAATGAATGCATGAACTCAATTTTTCCGAGATTGTGACATGCGGCGTTTTGCGAATTTTAAAATCACTTTCGAAGATTATTTTGAAGAAACAACATTTAACCTACAGCACTGTTATAAACGACCGCGAAAAGGATTTCATCGAAACGGATTTCACGAAACAAAGATCAGAAATCGTTCTGGTGCTTCTCAAGAGAAACATCCGAGTAGGCGGCTAGATTTACGACGTCCTCTTAGCGAAGACAGCCGAGGTCACAGGCTTAATATTTTTTGGAATACTCGTGCGACGACAGCGTACGTATAATTCTGAAGGGTGGCGCATTTATCACGCTGGGCGCCACTAAAAAAGGGGGACCGCGCGCGGACCGAATAACTATTTGATTAATCCTGGCGGAGGCGATTCTGTGGGACGATAAACGCTCGCGGAAAGCAGTTCGTCGCTCACCGCGCGGTTTCCACGGGTCGAACGGGGACGATACCAAAGCGGATTATCGAAACGTGGCGTTCCAAGTCGAAGGTAAAGTCCCTCTTTCCTACCCAGATTCGTGGAACTTTAAATTCTCACGGCTCGAATCTCTGTCGAAACTTTTCTTCGCAAGGCGTGGCGGAGTAGGACGAAACCTGGACGAGTCGTAAATATACAGGGTGTTACCTGTAACGCGACGCACGATTTTTCATCCACTTGCAGCCGTCTGACAAAAAAGAGTTTCGAACAAGAGTTGGAGGGTATGAAGTGCACGATAGATATCAATAAAAAGATTTCGAAAACTGTTTGGATTCATGGCGAAATGGCGGTTACTTCATCCTTATTTGTTCATTTTTCCCCATATTTCGAGAAACACATATTACATGATATTCTTTTACTAACATATTACTCGATTTACAACACATGGAAATGCGACATATTTAGCTTTTCATCATATTCAACTTTGAGGCAGTGTAAACATTATTTGATACCGAAGAGGTTACGAAACGCTAAGTATTTCGCACTTCTGCTTATTGTAAATCGAGTAATACGTTATTAAAACTATCATGTACACATACTGAAAAGGAAAAACTATGTGATCCTATATATTGTACCCCAGGTGATCTCAATTTCGTCATGAAAACAGACTGTTCTCGAAATTTGTTACCGATATCTATTAAGCACTCCACACCCTGCAACTCATGTTCTTTTTTTAACGAGATGGCTGCAAGTGGGTGAAAAATCGTGCATCGCGTTACGGGTAACACCCTGTATAATCCCGACTCTCGGTCGCATCTCCCCGAAGCGGTGCGGCGCAGCGTTCCGTCGCGTTTAAAGTCGCAAGCTGTTACAGCTCGCGTCGCTTACCGTCGCGGCGCCCAGCTGTCCCCTTTCCCTCTCGGATCACCACCGCTACCCTGCGAACCCGTGAGCTCGTTGTCCCGTGATGGCGGGGCGCGAACCCCGTAGCCTCGTAGGACCCGCGGAAACGTCGATGCTACGGAGCAGAGTCGCCGCCACCACTGTCACCGCTGCCGCCACGATAATTCCATTTCCACGAACCCAGAACCGGCGCGAATTCGAACTTTAATTAATCGAATTCGCGGCCGTGTCCCCGGATCCCACGGCGACTCGCCTCGCCTCGACCCTGCCCGAACCACCACCTACCTACTGGGACAGGTTTCGATCCCGGAAATTAGTAAGATCGCACATGCGGAACGCGGAGATTCCCCAACTGCATAACTACTCGGTCGAGGCGCGACGAGGACCTGCGACGACAACGACGTACATGACGTCGCGCACAAAGGGTGTGTCCGAAGAGGGTCCCATGGAAATCACCGACACTAATTTCCTCGACACGGTTTTCACCGACAACATTTCATCGACACCAGATTTGACCGACAATAACTTTGGCCGACAACGCCTTTAACCGATAACGACTTTGATCGACAACGATTTTGACCGACAACGATTTGAGACGACCACCTCAGTTAGCGAAATTCGTTGTCGGTTAAAATCGTTGTCGATCAAAGTCATTATCAAGAAATTTGTGTCGGTGATTTCCGTGGTACCCGTCCGAAGAAACTGTGCTCTTCACGTAATAGTTCCCAAATTCCCAATAAGGGAATTTAGGCAATTTTATATGAGTTTTTAATGGTTTTTATAAAACTGGTATATTATTTAATGCAACCTATGAATCTTTGTTACTGAACGTCGCTTCGTTCGAAACGCCTCAATTGTTCAACTTGATGCATGGACCATCAGTTCAAGATATTGATGCATGGGCCATCAGTAGTTCAAACTGCATTTTACCGATTGGTGCTTATTCAAAAGAAGTGATGGAAGCGTCACACAAATTATTTAAAAAATATAGAACAGACTACAGTCGGAAGAGCTTACGGGTAAAACGAATGAGGACATATTTCACAGGAATATTTGAAGCTACATTCGGATGCGTATATTTCTCAGAGTGATAGTCAATCTAAAATATCAAAGGAACGAGTACCATCTGAAGTTTAATGACTACTAATGGTAAAATTCCGATTCTGAAACACAATACAGACAACCAGATTAAGAAAAGTATTTATCATTTGTGTTAATATTTGTATATTTGAACGCCTCTATGTTTTACACGCCTTACTATAATAAGAATATCAACTTTTTTTAAATGTATAAATATTTATTTGAAACATTGATGTTTCATTTTGACGTTGAAACTAGTATTCATTTAGGAAAACGTATATTAAAATGTTAACGTAACATAAAATTCGTGATCACCGACCTCAAAAATTGTGGTGCACGGTATTTTCAGAAAGGTTCTCATTGTTCTTCTAGTGTTCTTAATGCTTGGCCAGGTTTTCGGCGTTTCGGAACACTGTGGCGCCGCGTACAAGGTGTGTCCGAAGCGTGTGCTCTCCATCCACGACAGAAATCCATTCTGGAACGCGCGAAGTCGTCGTTCGCGAGACAACCGATAGCTACGTGGACCGAATGCCAAACGGTCCGTGCTATCAAAACGACAGCGAACCCCATCGGTTCTTCCGAGACCGTATCGAATAAGGTTCGAGATGGGATTCTCTATACGCGATTTCCCATATGACCGCGTACGTCCGAACGTATACGAACGTATGTACGCCGATAGTTCGATTAAGCGCGAAAGACGCGTGCTCGTGAGACGTTGCGTTATCGTTTATCGGACGGAGCGGGTCAAGATTCGATTGCTCCTGCTATTGGAGGAATAAGAAGAAAGCGGACGAGAATATTCTTTTAGGAGTTCTCGCGGGAAGGAAAAGAAAGCAAGAAAAGGAACGCGTAGCATCGACCGCGTCGTGTATACGACCCCGCGTCCAAGCCGCAAAAGTTTTGCTTTCGACGAGCGGAGGACCGTTAGCATATTTCAGGAGCACCCTGTATGCATACTGGAAAGCTGCTCACGCGCGCGAACGAGAGCAAAGTGGAGGTAGGTGCGCGACATGCGCTCGCGATTCGCCTCACGCTTCCTCGTCCCTTGATACGACACGGCGTAGCTAGCGGGTCTCTCTTTATACGGGGAAAAGAAAAAAGTTTATTAAAGTCGGCTCCGGGAATTTGCAACTAAATGCTTTTCTTTGGGAGGGCGCGAGAACGAGAGCTAGAGCGAGAACGAGATCGAGCGTTCGCTCTGGCTGTTGTCCTCGCGGCAGACGGCAGACGGCAGAGGCGGTAGGTGGCAGGCGGCTTCAACAGATTGAAATCCGGGATTAGTTATAGCGGGGATCGGAGCCAGGGAAATATTAGCGCGTTCCGAGCCGCTGAATCGTTTCGAATAGAACGAAAACGGTGTCGGCCGGATGGGCGCAGCAGGGGCGGTAGAAAGCGTAGTCGGGCGCGCTCATCCGAAAGTCTAATATCTGTATATTCCACGTAGCACGCCAACGTCGAGTCAACGGCGATTCGAGCCCAGTCGACACTGGATTTTCAATTTTCCGAGGACTTGTCCGTTTCGAAAAATAACGCCGTCGGGCTATAATCCGCAATTAGCCGACTCGAGGGGATCAAGGGAATCGAAGCAGCGCTCGAGAACTGCCAAAGGGTGTCGCGATCCAAGTACGAGGCGAGATGAGCGTAGCGTAGAGGAGAACGGTGCTAATCTCTCGTCACCCATTCGCCACAGTAGACTGGACCGGAAAAACATTTTTTTCGGAATCGAAAACGCCCTTCACTGATGACAGGATCAATCAAATCCCAAAGTTGTGTTATGATTGCGCATTGAGCCCGAAATTTGAAAATTTAGGGAAATTATCGACATTATTAGAATATCAAAATCGAAGTAGATTCTGTTAGATTAGGTCCGCAATCTTGTAGATTGCGTAAGGGAGACCAAGGAGACAACTCAGAGACAACGAGCGCGAATGTTTAAATTTTGTTGGAAAGTAAAGTAGGTTTTCCAACATCTGCGTCGCGCTAGTGGCCAATGAAGAGGGCGCCCACCGATTTGCAGGATCGGCTGTGGCCTCTTCGTTAGGGTTTTGTTTTCTCGATGCCATCGGCCCCGTTGCGATGCCATCGATGTCAATGCGACGTGACGCATTCGTTCTTGTTTCTTCTATTCACTAATATTTTTGTAAAGTGGAAAATAAATGATATCCAATATTTAATTAATATAGATGCGTCATTTACAATAAATTTCAATAATGCGACTGTATATTAGACATTTAAATTACATTGATTCGATTTTGCCGCGATGTTCACCTGGTTGCAATCTTCGATCTCCGCCGCTCCACTATATCTGTATCCTAACTGTTTCAACGCGGATAGCTCGAGCCGCTTCTACGCTTTTCGAAACGCAAGCGGGTTCTTCACGACCAAGCATCGTGTGCGCTCGGGACGTCGAATCTCGTCCTTCGTTATATGTATATGAAATTATTTGCGTCGGGAGACGAGCGTCAAACGTACAACGTCTCGTCTCGAGCAGCTCTTTGACGTGAAGTTGTCAAGGCGCGTTTGGATATCGCGAACAAGGAACAAAGGACCTTGAACATCCCGATCGCGAGCTATGGCATAACAAAGGGTATCGCGTCTGTCGAGACTCTCGAATCCCGTTGGGCGAACTTCCGAAACTATTTTATCCGGCGCGGCCATGTAAGATCATCGGATTCGCTAGAACGCGAGAGCCCGAACGCGAAATTCCATTTAAAAGTTTCCTCTTGGGCGAGGTCGAGGACGAAGACAAGAGGCGTTGACACACCGTTGACGCCTCTGTCCTCGGTATACGCATCGAGGGGTCGCATGATTCCGCTCACGCGCCTTCTTCGTCCTATAATACGTTGCCGCGCACGTATGGCCGCAGTGGCGCGTGTCCTTAAGGCGCAAGGTGATTACAACTGGGTACGTGAGCATGGCATCGGAAATATCGCGTTCCAGCCCGCATACCTTACACGCGTGGTCACGTACCTCTACGTACGTCTGCGTTACTCGCTGCTAATTAACGCGAACCTCCTCTTCCTCCTCCCTCGCCCATTCCCTTGTAACGCCCACCTGCTCCTTCTCCGCCCTTGCAATTCCCTCGGACCAGGCATAGGCAACAAACCCAACTCAAACCACGTCGCTCGAGCAAATCGCGTGGGTGAAAAGTTTACAAATTACTATAACTCGATCGCTCTCCATGCAAGCATGGATCTCCTGCTATCGAAAGTGAAGAATTTTGAAAAATCCCCTTCGATATTCTATGATTTTTATTATTACTATTATTTATTTATTTATTATGAACGGACCGAAACCCTCTTGCAAAAATGTTTACAATAGAGAAAAAAAAGAAAAAATTTTAAAGGACTACT
Source organism: Lasioglossum villosulum (assembly GCA_963971365.1). Classification (NCBI taxonomy): domain Eukaryota; kingdom Metazoa; phylum Arthropoda; class Insecta; order Hymenoptera; family Halictidae; genus Lasioglossum; species Lasioglossum villosulum. Next base: position 44,470,998 of record OZ020496.1, on the reverse strand, counting down.
GTTATAATAACATAGAAGGTTTTTGAATATGTGCTTTCGCGTTCGTTTTGTGTTAACCCTTGGGTAGCCAACCGGATAACCGGGTACCCATTTACTGCATTTCTTTCAACAATTTGTTAGTGATCCTCTAAAAATATTTATTACAATATTATTAGTATCTTTCATTTTATTTCAATTCAAAGTTCCATTGTACTTATTGAAAGATCCTGTTCTTAAAGTGGGAATGTGTACAAACATGTTAAATATAAAAGGTTTTAAACAATCTACACATTTTGGCTACATAAGAGTTAAACAACATTGATCCGGTAATTCGACGCGAGGCGATCTAAAAATCTCGAGCCCAATCTCTCGACGCGACATAAGGCGCCGGGTGCGGGCTTCGCAGCTCTCGACTTGGACGGAGCCGGGTTTATCGATGCTTCGTGCGATTTGTAAAGCGGTCTTTTGATCCAGTCTACACGTTGACAGGTAGACGGACAGGTGGTTGCGATACTTTCACGGATAATCGATCTCGGGCCATGGGAAAAATAAGGAATAACGGTGCCACCGTAGGTCGGGATAGCGGGGAACGCGCAATATCTGGCTCCGGTTAACGGTCGAGCCTCGAAGAGTTAATAAAACCGCGACGAGTCAGCAGAGCCGGGAAGTCGTTATAAATGATAGTCGCCGCGCGTAGCCGTGAAATCGCCGGAGACACCGTTTTCTCGCCGTTTCGATGGATCAACGGCGAGCTTCCTTAATCGGTTAATCTCGGACAATTTATCTTTTCCACGGAGCGGCACGTTTCCGTTTGCCAGCGGGAGAGGACTCGCCCTCTTTTATCCGAGGCTCGATAGCTTGAGAGACGTCACAACCGGTTTAATTTGCTCGCACGTATCGCCTCTATGGATACCGATAATAAATGCCGCCACGATGACTCGCCGAAGCTGCTACTCCATTCTGGAATTACGAGAGGTTCGAGAAGACCCCATTCACGCTTCTGACTTTATCGTACTACGTACAGTATTTTATCCATAAATGTCCCAAATGTCTGGCGGATAAGTGTCTCAGAACTATCCCCACTACTGCGGGGTGTACCCATTCAGGGTCCGTGAAGTACGATATTATACGGTCAGGGCCGGATTAAGCTTAGTAGCAGGAATATCAAATACTACGGGCCCCGCACTTTCGGAGAGCCCCACGTGAAAATTTTGTAAAAAAAGTCATTCTTCTGCAACGAACAAGATCGTGTAAGTAACCTCACCTTAGAGTAAACGTTGTGTTTTATTTTATTATCGTGAAACCTAGGGCCTCCTGGTGACATTTGCTACGGGCCCCGCGCTGGTTTAATTCGACACTGCATACGGTTCGGGTATATCGGTGAGACCACACTAATCCAATGACAAAACTTCTTTATTTTTCATTATTTTTTGATGGAACTTTCACCAATATATTCGTGGCAACGTTTTTAATGAAAATGATACCAAACATAATATAATTCCGATGAAGAAATAATGAAAAATAAAGAAATTTTGTCGTTGGGTTAGTTATGTTTACATTTCTCGGCGGCCAAGGACTCTCGAGCGCCGCTGTTATTTTCTACGTTCGGTAAAAGTCAAAACATAGTATCCCTGTCGTATAAGTGTCCCTGGGCAGACCCGTGACCCTCAACTTTGAAAATCTGTGTTAAACTAGCAGCATTACAAGAAAATTGTGATTTATCCTTATATTTATGTGATTATAAAAGCGAATTTAGTCGGTGGATCCGCTCGTAACCAGCTTTAACGAACAAATCGTTCGTCACGAGTTTGTCGACGATGAAAAAGTCTTTCGGAGGTGGAGGAGCAAAGTTGCAAGTTCCGTCCACTCTTCCACATTCTCGCGAAACTTCCGATTCCCAGGGTCGTTCTCGGAGAGGGACTTTCGACGCTGAGGGCTCGAGATCCTGATATAGTGGTTCAGTTTTCAGAAGATTCATTCCGGAGCGGTCGGGCGCGGACGTCCGATCCGGAGAAACGAGGAACGCGTTAGTCACGCGTTGCACGCCGGTCTCCTGGGGTCGCTTCGCATTCATAACCAAGCCGACGTCGACGTCGTCGACGACGACGCGTCGGTATGCTTACGAGATAAGATCGGTGACGAGCAAGGTCCGACGAGGCGATCGAGTTCTCGTGAAAATCGCAAGCGCGCGAGCGCACCGCGCTGCGCTGGAGTGGTAAACTTGCAAGTGGCGAAATAAAGTTAGAGGTTCCCCCGATATCGTGTCTGTGACAGTTTAATTAATATCTTCCATCCTCAAAGGAAAAAGTTGGCGAAGTAGCCGGCTCGGGCCCAGAAAGACGGCCGAAGACGCGAGCCGGGGCGGAGCGAGCCGAGTGGAGCCGGAGTGGAGCCACTTCAACTTCCGGGACGCTCGAGCTTCGACGCGAGTGGTCCCTCCTTTCTGCCATTCGTTCGCCACCCTTCGACCTACCCAACCTACTCTCTCTTTGAGACAAACTTGCCCTCAGTTTTCCGAAACTTTCGACGCGAAAGGTTTCGCGCGTCAATGGGTCCGGCGAATAACTAGCCGCCGCGAGTCGCGAGTCATGCAATCATTTGACAACACTTTACGTCGATCAGAAGTTATTGTAATAGAGTGGCTATAATAATTTTGTTTCGTCTGGAACAATATACGCGGGAAAGAAATTGTAATGGTTGCGGATGCAAAGAGAATTGCTGAGCGAGGGACGAAGCTGTGGACCTACCACCCTCTAGATCCCGACGAGTTTGCCTTATGCTCTCCTTTCCATTTGTATTGTACCCGCCGGGAGTTATGTAACGATCGGACAACACTTTACGTCGGTCAGAAGTTATTGTGTTAGAGTACAACGGATGTAATAATTTTGTTTCTGCTAGAACAGTATACACGCGGCAAAGAAACTTGCTGCGCGAAGAGTTAAGCTGTGGTGCTCCCACCCTCTGGATTCCGTGGAGTTTGCCTCGTGCTCTGCTTTCCATTTGTACTGTAGCTGCCGCGCATATCAAATCAGCTCGGCTCTCGGTTTCGACCGTTTAATCGTCACAGCTAATCAGATCTAATTAGTACCCGGCAACTTCGGTTTCGATTTCATGTCGACGGGTCGAAGAAACGGCGATTAAATAACAGTTCGAGTTACAAGCGTTTGATCCTAACTGAACACGTCCAAGCGTTTTCACATGGTCTACCGGCTAATGTAATACCACGTGTTACGTCAAGGATCCTACAAATGACTTTATGGTACGGTCAATCATGTTTAATCATATATCTTGGTTGCCTTATGCAGTCTGTAACAGAATATATAATACTTTAATTTTAATATTCTTAAAAATGTCGATATCTTCCCTAACCTGAAGATGTCATGGCACAACTTTGGAATTTTGGGATCTTGGCTTTCCCGTCTACACCTTCCTCCAAGAGAGTGTTTGCGAAGTCACGAGTCGCCAACGAGACGACAAGTCTCCCTCACACCGATCACCGTTACATCGAATAAACCTGTGTGAAGGAAACCGACTTACGGAATCCGAAAATTCATTTACTAGTTCCTCCGCAACAGTTCCAGCTGATTCGACGCCAGCTCTTTCAACAATAACGTCGAGAGTAATAAATAAATGGATGAATGTTCCGAAAGAAATAACGGCGCAAATAATCAAGGATAGAATCGCATTTTAAACCAGCCGCGGGAACGACGATGACAATGAACGCGCATGCAAACGATGCCGCGGGTTTGGCTCGCGTGCGCGTCAATGATAACTAATCTCGGCTAAATGCCGAAATCCGACGGCCTCTGTTGTCCGGCTGGTCACGACCCGCACGACCCGTTGGACCCGTTGACCCGCGCACCAGCGAGGAGAATAAAGGAGACAGAGCGTATTACGCGTAGCAGGATGCGCGGGCAAACTCGCGATCATTTTTGCACCATGCTTCGTTGACCAGCCGGCTAGCCTAGATTTTCCTTCTATTTTGTTCGTCTCTTTTATTTGTCGCATCGGTTTCCCGTACCGGTGTCGCCGCGCCATGCCGGCCCGATCCTGACAAAGAGTTTAATTACCGCGGCGACTTCGCGCGGACATTGCTCGCTCGAGTAACCCGATCGTAGTTTTCATCAGCGACGGCATCGATTACATCGCGCCGCATTTTCCTCGGGCTCTCCGCGTGCTTCTGCTTGCTCGTACGCCTACCTACCTGACCACCTGTACGTTCGCACGCCGTCGTTTATTGAACCCGCGAAGCATGCCGCGATTTTTACCGCGGAGAAAAAAAAACGTTACTGTCCATGAATATAATCCGGCCGATAAACAGGCTCGTCTCGCGCGATCGTCCGGGAGAACCAGAGTCGATCGACCGAGAACATTCCTCCCGGCGTGAAAGAGAGCGAAAGAACGCGACAGGGAAAGAGACAAAGAGAAAGAGAGAAGCTTTCACTAGGATTCGACGCGAAAGCGCTGCTACCACCGTCGCAGCAATTTGTCTCGGGGGTGTTGTTCCTTTATTTCTTGATACATCGTATCGAACATTTGTCCCTCCGCGCGCCGTCTCGCTCCAGGGAACTCCGATCTCTGCGAGATTCCCGAGGATCGGTGTAAACGCGGCTTCCTCCCGACAATGTTCACGGGAAAAGTTTGCCGATAAAGACGCTCCGCCTTAGCACTATTTCAGAGACGGCTTTCGGATTCACGGCCGTTGAGACGCGAGACACAGCGAGACAGAACGCGAGAAAAAGAGAGAGAATGTTACCCCGGTAACCACTTTGTCCCGGTTCCTTATTTTGCAGCTTTTTCTCGCCGCTTATGCCGGTAACTGCAAAACCTGCGTCGATTTGTTTCCCTGCTATGTCCTGTAGGAGAAAATGCTCCAGGCGAATGTTAAGGAGGTACTAACCAGGCACATTGTAATGAATAATCACTCGTGATGTGGAATATTTAATGAATAATCACTCGCGTATACGTTTTAACCGGATCTACATCTGTGGTTGCAAGGAAAATGTTTATTCATTATGCATGTTTGTTGTTTACGCGTTAATTGGGCTTTTAGGATTTACGTGTTTGCCGTGAAGAAGTCATGAAAATAAATTCGAAAGACTCGGGAAAATAATGCAGTACACTGGTGTACTATGCTTTCATTCATACGCACCGAAACTTTTAACAGCAGTGTCTCGTTTGTCACGACACGACAAACGTGTTCGAGAAAATAGCAAGTTGACGAGAAAATGCTAAAAGTTGTATTTCCCGACTTTTTTAAAACACGTTTCGTAGATCCGTATCAACAAAACCTGTTCTGAAAATTGCATAACAATTGGTCGACGTTGCAACGAGCCACAAACGTTTGAAGATGGAAAAAAGTTGCAGTTTTGCACGATTTTCACCGTCTAACTGCACTCCATCTTTCAATGTCTGTCGTTTTTCCCGCATCAACCGATTTCGATGAAACTTTCGCAATGCATATAATTGACGCGGATCTACAAAACGTATTTCTGAAAAAAGTTGTAAAATCCAGCCTGTAGTATTTTCCGTACAATTTCGCCCAACTTTTGAGAAAATCTGTTTCCACAATGTGTAGTCAGCTAATTGCTCCAGCTTCTCGAGAAAGTTCAAATCGTATAGTCCAATATTAAAAAGGTTTTTTGAGAGCGTTCTAATATTAATGGAAGTCGCTTGTACCGCGCGACGCCGCTTCATTTACTCAGGGAACCGACTCGCTCGACACTCGCCGGTAATTGCCGGTCCTGGTTCGATCGTGAATCTCGAACGCGAGAGCGCGATCTCGCGCAGCGCGACCGGGTTTAATCTAAAGTTTTGCCGGGCTGGTAAGGTGTTCCCCGTGTACGACAGCCTCGCACACAAAACGAAATTCATTGGACGGTCGTTCCTCGAGAATTCGTCGCGGCAAGAAAGTCTAGGAGTCGACTTCGACGTCCATCGAGCGTCGATTGAGGCGAACCGCGCAAAATCGGTGCGGCTGCTCGTTGCTTGCCGCCAGCCATTCCTCGTCGTTTAGCCGCGCAACGCGACGTTCCGTTGATTACTCATTAGCCGGAGAATGCAACAGTCCGAGGATCGGATAACGGGCTACCGCAAGCGGGTCGCGATTACACACGGCATAGTCGTAATGGATCTAGACGACATCTTAGCCGAGGACGCGACACAATGATGCCCCGTTAACGCGATCAACGTGCCTCGTTCCATGCTCAACGTCTTATCGCTACCGAGCTGTTACAACAATTTGCCGTTTGAGTTAGAGATGCTCTCCTTAAAGGCAATTGTTACGTCTGTAACGCACTGCGCGTAAAACATTCAATTATCTAGCCGTGCTTTCGCTCTTTTGTTGCGCCACTGTATGCCTCTCTCCAATCCTCGATGCAACATATGACATGCTTCGAATTCGCGTGTGCAACACGAAAAATGAAATGAGTAATGACTAGAAATCCCATCAAAGAATAATGAAAAATAAAGAAGTTTAAATTTCCGATTAGTGTCAATTCATGGCCCCTCAAGTGTAGCCGGTTATCACCGACAACATTTCAATGACTCCATGTTTGACCGACAAGAACTTTGGCCGACAACACCTTCAACCGATAACGACTTTGATCGACAACGACTTTGACCTACACCAGATTTCACCGACAACAAATTTCACTAACTGAGGTGGTCGTCTCAAGTCGTTGTCGGTCAAATTTGTTGTCGGTGAAATCTGGTGTAGGTCAAATTCGTTGTCGATCAAATTCGTTATCGGTTGAAGGTGTTGTCGGCCAAAGTTATTGTCAGTCAAATCTGGAGTCGGTGAAAACCGTGTCGTTGATTTCCGTGCTAGGACCTTTACGTGCTAGAAATTTAGGACATATACCGATAAAATACATCCAGGAAGAAAATTTTGATCTTGCACAAAGATCCGCTGTCTAATAATAAAGGACTTGTTGAAACAGTCAACTGATGTTCCGCGCTCCTTTCTGTCGTTGGAACACACAACGATACTGCGCGATTCTCTGGCTGTCACGCTCTCAGCCGATCAGCGAAGCCTGAATCGTTGCCCGAGTAGCTGCGTGAATCAGTGTATCCGTGCTCGAAATAAAAGCCTCTACATTGCCACGTGATATCGAGTTCATCGTCGTTCCTTGTATATTACAATACAACTCTTTAAAATCGCCGGTCGAATTCGACGGGTTTCGAGAAGCCCGGTCTCCCGAGAGTGGCAAAGCAGCAACTAGCAAGTTGCTAGTAGCAACGTGTTCCGCGATCGACGTGGAACGTTCGCAAGACGCCGCGAGCTGAAAGCGTGGAAACCGTTCGGCTCACGGCGACGGCTGAATTCCTCTTGCACGCGTTTTCGAAAAAGGAACAATGCGTTTCGCGATACACGTACGCGTGTGTTCGCGGACATATACTATATAGGTGAATATCCACGTTGGCACGGACATAGACATAAGCGTACAGATATACGTATGTACATATAGATATGTATATACATATACATATATATGTGTATAGACTAGTAGGTAGTAGGTATATGTACCTCTCAGCGTGGGATTCGTCGCAGAGGCGTCCTGGCGCACGGCGTCGCTGGTAATTGCAGCCCCGCCGAGATTGGTACTGTAGTCTTCGAGAAGTACGTAGCACAGTAATAGCCGTGCCACCCTCATTCTGAAAGTGGAAGAAAAAGAAATAACTGAACAATAATAACGACTCCCTCTTTCTCTGGCTGTTCCTCTCCCTCCGGCACGCCGGTCTCCCTCATCCTTCTATCCTCTCTTCCCGCTGGTTTAAACCGAACCCATACACCCGCCCCCCTTTCGTTCACCGAACTCTCTTTTCTGGTTGTTTCTTCCCCGTCCCCGTCACCCCGCACCAGCCGCTAGTCTTTTTTTATTATTTCTTCCGTCCCGTTCCTGCCCGTTCTGAATCGATACGTTTGTCAACCGACGTATAACCGACTGGCTCCAAGTTCGCGCAATTTCGCGTAATGTACGTGCCCGCCGCCCACGCGGCCAGATCGGGGCTACGGTCTACCGGAATGGGGAACTGGTATCGGGACTTATCGTACGACCCTCTCCTCGTTCCCTCCTCAGACCGGCCGCAGCTCCGACAACTACTCTGTCCAAGGAGACGCGGGACAATTATCCTTTACGCCGTCCCTCGTAAATAACTATCTCGGCCATTTAGGAGCAGAGATTTCCGCAGGAGAGGGAATTTAGCGGCGCCGGACCCGGAGCCGCGCACTCGCGCGCGTGCAACGCGGACCAACTGTTCCTTCTTATTTACGACAGGACCAAATGAAAGTCCCTCGGCTCTCTTTGTCCTTTCTCCTTGTCCTCCCATCGTCTCTTTCTCTTCCTCTCGAGAACCGCGCGAAACGCGTCGCTCCTTAGAAATGGAGCTCCACAGGAGTGATAATGGAAAAATCGAGTATCGCTAACATGCTCGCTGATCGCGGAGCCTCCGCAGGTGCGTTCCTTTCTTGAGTCACTCGTTGTCTCGACACGGTGAGTTTAAGCGAGATTCTACCCCCGGCTTTTCACCCTTTAGGCTTCCCGACAACTCGATAACACTCGCGCGATAACCGAATCGATATAATAATTTCGTATACCCATTGCCATACGTGTTCTATCACATTTTAAGTCATTTTTTCCTTTGGGAAAATGTTCCCCGCGATTTGGTGAAGAGTTGTTGACTTAATACACGGACCAATTAAAATGTGGCCACACCGGAGGAGTTCTGGTTCGGTGACAGATCCCACTGAGCGTAGCGTTTAGGATTGGCCAAGTCGGAATCCGTCCATTGTAACCGCGCTCCGATTGGCCCGTGGTTTTCGTTAATAACTCCTTCACACTAACTGTAGCGAGTACAAATGGTGATGTACATTGTTTTGTAAAAATTACAAGACTGAATTGATTCACATTTTTCACAATTTTGATAAGAATATGTGCTTGAATATATGTATGTATAAATTTATGTAGAATTTCTAATGGAAACACACGCACGCATTTCTTTATAATTTCAATAATTGAAAAATAAAAAAAGTAAAACCGGTGTTGTGACTAACGTGGCACGGTTGGCGTTAAAAAATCTGCGCAGAGCATTTTTGCAAGGAAAAAGTTAGTAGAAATGCCCTCGAGAGTCACCGCTTTCAAGGAAATGGATCATTTTTGGAACACCCGGTTCGAGCGTCGATTTTCCACTGCCGGTACCAAAATTTTCGGTCGTCTCTTCCCCGTTTCCGTTTGCTCGCGATCGGTTGACGCGTCCACGCGCATATCTACACCCGCATACCCGTGAAATCTCTTTCATTTCCGTCGGCGAGATCTCGGATTATAAGCTCCTTGTCTTATCTCGGCGGTGCGTGATCGATGGTACCGTCGAGCGAGAGCAGAGTCGAGGGATCCTCTTTTCTCAACGCTGAAAGACGGCCACCGGAACGGATTCGAACGGAAACAAATATCTGGATCCGGAATACTGCGACGCGAGACGGTGGACCCGGAAAATCGGAATCGAAACGGGATGATTAAAATTCTTTCGACGCAGCTTCGTCAACTAACGAAGCGGGGAGATAATGTGATGACGTGAGAAACGAGCTCTAGCCTTTGCGGCATCACGGAACCCACGTGTCTTGTTTGAATGGCGACACACCGACGAGTGACGGCGTCGACTATCGGGTCGGTCAATCTCGTAAAGCTTGCTCGTTCGATCGCTTATAATTGCGAATCAACTCAGGTGGCACTTGGGTGTTACCGTACACGAATACGAAGCTGAAAGCAAGGAGATCGATCGAGCGACAGTCGTTTTAAAATCACAAAAAACAGAAAAGCGTTCCGCATAAAGGTCGATTCATACACGTCAATCAGATAATTGGCGCTGTTTTTCGGTGTTCGGATATTTAGAAACCCTATTCCCATGATGTTGTAAAGAAGAGCTACTAATAGTTTACCCGAAGAGTTGTGGAGCCCATGAAACCCTTTTTTTCGTCCCACGCACGGTAAGGAAGCCGTTAACCCACTCCAGAGATAATTCGGACAGTCATTTTCGGTCTCGGAAAGTTTCACTTAAACCTGGGTAAGTTTATTTTGACGGACGCTCGGAACTGACGTGTATGAATCGACCCTAAATGCGACTTAACTTTTCATTACTCGCGTTACACTATTAACAATCTCGAAACTTGAATTTCAGTGTTTCGAGCAGGAACAAAGGTGTCGACCACACTAGCAAATATTTATTTTGCGTTAACCCTCAAGTCAATAACCAACATTTTCTGCAATATTCTATAATGTATTGCTTCGTATGAACGTGAAAGTGTGTATTCGCATGCCAGTAATTATTTCATTGAATAAAAATTTGTGTACATATGTTGGAGCGATGTGAAGCACGAAGTGGAACCAGTTATGTAAAAAGTGGAGTGCAATTTTAATTCTCGTGCCGAATTCGTCGTCAAAACGAACGGTCTCTCTAAGTGTACATTATAAAAGTCAATTAATTTTTTTATCAAAGTTGTTATCTACCAGTATTCGTGCCCCAAAAAATTGTTGTGAACTCACAAGGGACCATATTCAGATGAGAAAAGTCGATTTTTATGAAACTTGTGTGAGCTATAGTTCGTCGAAATATATTTGACACGTGTTTCAATTCAATTTCAAAATACTATATACGTTTATACTAAATGCTTATATTTCGTTCAAACCAGCCAGAATTCCTTCTCCGCATGCCAGGTGCAAGATTATTTTTCATTATGCATAATTATTGTTAAATGGAAAAGAAAATCCTGATACGCGTATCCACTATTTTGTATCAAAGATCACACACCCGAGATTACATTAAAATGGACTAACAACAAATAAGAGAAACTGCAAAAAAATATCGAATTTTTAATATACTGTTTGAACAAAAAATTTCTGTTAAAATTGTCTTGCATGGCTACATTTCCCATTGACAAACACACAACTTTTAAAAAATTGTTTCGACTTCTAGTTTTCGAGATATCTAAAAAATATGGTTTTGGCTCCCAACTTTGAGGGGTGTTTTCACCCCTTCAAAGTGGATGGTTGCCAATAAATAACACGTGTCAAATATTTTTCGCCGACCTATATCTCACATAAGTTTCATCAAAATCGGCTTTTCTCATGTGAATATGGTCCCTTGTGAGCGAACGGTCGTTTCAGCGTGCGGTACCGATTTTTGGGGGGGTGAACGAAGACATGTCTTTCGACATGCGTGGTACACGTACTTATTTACACATCGTGTACGCTGCGGTGTCGTCGTGTTTATGCTGGTTCGTCGATTAGTCGGTTGCGGGCCGCGAATCGACACGAGGAAATCGGATTTTCGCTCTCGTCGTTCGACTGTTCTTCGGGGGCTAGATTGGTAATGGAAGGATCCGGCCGAGAGGGATTTCGCTTTTCGAACCGAGATTCCATTTCCGACCCTTTTCCGCGTGTTTACCGCGATCAACTGTTTGCTCGCAAACATTGTCTCTTCGGGAAAGAATCGCGCAAACGTTATGACCGATTTAAAAGCCTGGTCGAGGGACGGTAACAAGATGAGGGCGAAGAAGAGAGAAGGGTGAAAGGAATAGAAAGTAGAGAAACTCGGCGGTTACGGCGCCGCCGCGCCGGTCGTTCGTCGTTGTACTGGAAATAAGTTGATTCCGATTCTTGAGCCGGAGGAGGACTTTCGTGGATCGCGAGCGGCGGATCCTCGTCCCTAGCCCGATGATTTACTAATCCCCGAAAAAAAATTCGCAATTTCTCGTTTTGCCCTCGTTACGCTGAGACGGCGTTAAGCGCGGCTTAAATCTCGGCGAGCCAGGGAATTTTAACGACTGATACCGTTTCCCGAGAAGCCTCCGGATAATCAAGGGAAATGCAAACCCGTAATTTTTCCGGACCTCCCCGGACGTTCTCCGGTCCGAGAACCGCGCCGCGCGCCAGGCATTAATTACTGGCAGCAACCAGGATCTCGCATCGCGGCGTTCGCAGACTCGCAGCATTCGCGGTACAGTCAGTGCCTGTTATCATCGAGAACAAAACATCCCCCTCCCCCCGATCGTTTCGCTTCCCTTTCCTGATTCGGATCGATCCCGCTCGAGTCTCGCGAAATTTCTCGGCCGGTCGAAACATTTGTTTCTCGTTTCCGTGTATCGCGATCCATTTCTCCCTTTTGTTTTCCCTTGCGCCCAACCGATTACACTGCCACCCCATGACCCATGGCCCCATGCCGCGCCGGACGGAACGATAGCGCGTTTCCAATTTTCTATAATTCTTCGACAATGTAGGAAATCAGAGATCCTTGCTCCGATTCAAAATTCTCAATAAAATCGTAGCAAAAGCTACTATATACCGCGGTAGGCTGCAATAAACGGCGGTGGTTTCCACGAGATATTAACGTTGCATTAGTTTTTGGTAAACGCGAGTAAATATTCGCATTTCCGCGGACGAAAAGCTCGTTCCACGTTCGAAATTAATTTCGAAGCGTACGCTAGTTCCCCGCGTTGGAACGCTACAAACTCGCCGAGCGTGGCGTCTCTTTTCAACGGGAATAGTAGAAAGTCCCATCGGAAGATTCGGTGAACGCGATCACCGGTCTCGAAGAATAATTTTCAGTGGCAGTCGGAACGGAGGCGGACGGTTACCATTTGCATACGCGTACCTATGCAAATAACCCGGCCATCCTCCGGGGAAACAGATTAATTATCTACGACGCCGGCTCGAAAGCCAGCGTCCGTTTTTGCGAAACAACTTTGCCGACTCGAGGGCCGGACGATTACAAACGTTACGCCGGGGGATTACATTGCTGGCCCTCTTTAACTTCAAAGATAATCGTCGACGGTGTCTTCGGAGGTTCGCAGGGGAATTAGTTATCTGCCGTTGGGAATCTCGAGGAAGGTTTCTACTTTCGAATATTCTCGGACGATAGGTTTTCGCTTCTTTCTCCCTCTGGATCGCGGCTTTAACGCCGCCCCGGACCGATTAATCTTATTCGCGGAGGGTGCCAACGTTTTCTGCTAATGTTTAACGATACAAGCACCGAACTCCGTAACCACGACAGTTTGCAACGACTCGTCAAAATTCCAACAGTTCTGTCGCGTTCCTCGGCTCCATGCGCAAACGATCACCCGAATAAACGAATTTCATCGTTTCCCACGAACATTGCTTTCGAACTCAACAAACCGACAGCAAAAGATATCCGACATACAAGTTGTTTCGTCCGGACTGGTGTAGTCGTGGCGTTAAACGCGATTCTTGATCGGTCGGGTCGCTGTGTTCCATTTCCAAGCGAAGCGCGCGTGCGGACGTCACCGACGAAGGTTCGAATCGCGCAGCGCAGCGTTCCGGTATTAAAATTCATACGCACGGAGGAACAGGGTCGCATAATGAATCACCTTCGAGGGATGGATTTATCAAAGTCACCGGCGAGGCCATTAGCCACGGCCGTCTCGGTAAAAACGCGTCATATACGAACGGATCCGTCCCTCGTATTCCAGTGTCCCTTGTCCCTTTTTGCTTGGCTCCCAAAGAACTGAGAAAATGCGAGATCGCCGTTCGCTGTTGAATCGCGACGAGAGCAGGACCAACGGGTGGCCAGGAGGTCGAGAAGAATTCGTCGTCGCGAGGGTGAGGACCACCCTTTCGGCAATAATTCCACGAATATCGAAAATTCAATTGGCCAACGTGGATTATCGGCCGTCGGATTTTCAGACTGTTATCGCTGAATCTCCGGGAGCCTTCGGAGCCTGTGGAGCGCTCCGAGCCTTCGGAACCCGGTACCCTTATAATTCACTTGGAATTCGGCAGGGAATTCCGCTGGAAAATATCGCGTTGATATATCGTCCCGCCGTAAAATCGGATGGCTAGGAACAGAGAGAGAGAGAAAGAGAATGAGAGAGAAAGAGAAAAAGAAAGAGAATTCGGAAGGACATCGCGAAATCCTTTGCAAAACTAGAGAAACTCGCGAGTCCACGGATCGACGCACGGTTCGATCGCGGATCGATCGGTTCGGTTCTCCCCTACGTACGATCCCATCGTGCGGGGACATTACCTCGTGAGAAAAGTGTAGCATTATACTCGCGAATGCACACGGCGCGTCATACGTGGTTACTGTGTCCTGTGTTTTGGTTCCCGACTTTCCGGCGCGGCACACTCTCGGTTTTGGACGAGTCGGCGATCGAAATCGGTTTGACGAGCGTCCCGTTAGAATCCCGGCACCGGACGCATCCCCGGGCGTCGAGACGCGTGTACTGACGGCGTCGAGCTAGCCGTCGAGCGAGTCGAGCGTCGGAACGCTCCGTGACGGGACGCTCGCCTCGCATGGCGCAGGTCCAGGACCTCCTGTGTCCCTTCTTCTCTCCTCTCTCCTCTTTCCTCTTTTCTCTCCTCTTTCGCCTTGCTCGCCTCACCCTTTCTCTTTCCCTTTCTCCTTCTCGTTCCTTCGCGTTTCCTCGTCCCCTAACCCCTTCGCTACCCCCGTCGCTGCATATAATATTCAATTTATTATGTAGCTTTGATGCATGCGGATCGTCGCCGAGGCCCGGGCGCCTCGCCGCGCCGAGCGGAACGCGAGAGTGCACCAGGACCATGATCCGCGAGAAAATAAAGCCTCGAGAGGAATCGGAGCGTCGCGACGCTTCTCGCTCCTCGTTGTCGTTCGTTCAGGACCGATCGAGATTCTCGGTCTGGTTGATCAGACGAGTCTCCGCCCGGACGGGTGCCTGCGAAAACAATTATGAACAGTAAAGAGTTCGATTCGGGTAAACGGGAAGGGTGGTGATAACGATTCCTCGATGGAGTTGATGGGTTCCGAAGCAGTAATGTAATTCATGCTGGCCTGCAGTGGCTTTTTTTCTTAAAAAGCAGATACCGATGTTATTCTATTGCCCGTTTCGAATAATTCTGTGGCTATAAACCACTTCTTCTAACTTGCAACGTTATCGATGATGTCGATCGATCGTGAATCACGTTTCGACTCTGATTAACCCTACATCTGCGATTTGCAAATTAGATGGGACTCGTACGTCGTGCTGGTACAAATCGCAAATCTACTGACGGAGTAGCTGAACGAAACGCGGAATTTTGACTCTGGAAAAGTGAATATTATTAACGAATTAAGGTCTCGATTCATCTCTGGACAAATTAGAGTCAGACCTCTTGCAACATACAATACTCTGGACACAACTTCTCTGGGATCGTTGATCAACAATTCAGCCAACGGTTCGAACGATTAATTAAACGAGTAATTCATTATACTGTCCGATAAAATTCCGTGCGAGCCTTCTTCGAGCACAGTATTCCCTCGTTACATGTCCTCGCACGGGCCCGACGAAGAACATGTATTGAGGTCTTTCCAGTAAAATATACTGACGGATTATGGAAACATGATGGTAGAATTGACAGTTTACGATGGAGGAATCCGACGTTGTGTCCTGTCGTCGCGAACCAACAGGATGCAACTATGGAATTCGATAGGAGATGAAGTTTCGAACCGATCGACGATATCGTTCGTGCCCGCGCCTCGTCCGCTTCCGGTTTTCCCCGGAAAGTTGAAACCACTTTTGCAAAGATCGCAACGAGTGCAGTTACGAGTGATACCGAGCTCGAGACGAGCCGCGCAATTCTCCGACGGAAATTTGTACGATGCACCGCACCGGCCAGGAATCGACTTCTCGTTTCGTTTGGCCGTCTTCAACGTCGTGGAATAACATTTGTTTTCTATATAGCTGGTTAATGCTGAACAAACATCGACGGAATAATAATCGGTACCGAGCGATTCTATTGTTTCGCATCGGCGCGGGCCAGTGGAATGATGTCGGCACGTTTTCAAAGTTCTCAACGGTTTCGATACGCGATGCAGAAAACTGTTCCGTCATATTTGCGAATCATCGAATGTTGAACGCGAAAGCAAACAGTCGAGCGTTTCGAGAAACGCGCGGAAAGCAACGTTTTCGCAATCACGACCATCCACATTTTTCCATGTATCGGGGGGAACGCTCGCTTTCGGTCCCGTCTCACGATTCCTACCGGAAGTCGGTATTCGTCTGCGATGATCGGGACAAAGAGAATCGACGGCGTTGCGCATCCAGCCGCTCGAAACGTCGTTAACCCTTGGATCGCTCGAGAGGTGACGCGATCCCTCTCGAGTCTACTCTGTTTGAATATTTTCTTCCAACTTCTCCTCCCCTCGAACAAATTGGCGACATTGTTTCCTGTTGCTCGACCATCGGTGCCGCAGCTTTTAGCTCGCACTATTTCTTCCTAATCGCATTACATTTCTATCGTCCAACACTCCCGCATTAAACTGTCCACTTCCTCCCAGGAGGGACGAGTTACAACCATCGTACCCCCAACGAAAGCTTTTCAACGTTTTATGAAAACGTTGATTGATTTACGGGGAGGCTACCGATCAAATGCAGACGAATGCGAAGGACAAATCTATATACGACTAATTTGAATACTTGAAACATTTTCTATATGTCCAGAAATATTGTAGCGAACTAGTACCGTTTATTGTTGGTCAATGGTTGGGATATGGGTGGTGGTTTTGGATACAAATTCAACGTTGAGTCTACAATTAGTATTAGACTGCGGATTTTTATTGAAAACAAAATCTTTCTACCTGAATTGCAACAATATAGTAGTATAATGGTTCGATCCAAGAATAAAAACAGAGCAATTTCGCAATTTAAAAAATCGTTCTCAACGTTTCGATCCAATTAGGGATCATTTTCAAGAGAAATTTTGCGTTTGCTATGTGTAAAAAATTGTTTATTGTGTATAAATTTACAAGTGAGTTCCATGCTGGCCCAAACTGAACTTATTCAGTTTACAAGTATTCTTTAACTATTTTGTCCACTAAAAATTCATATTGTTCCCTTATAAAGGTAACCGCATTGATTAAAAAATGACGTCTTTGCTGGTCTGACCTCAGGCTTTTGAAGGGTTAAAACAACGAAACTGTCCATTTTTGGACATTTTGCCTGACATAGTTCGTTCAGTGACCCAAAAGGTACAACATATTTCAAATTCAGTCATTTTCGCCGAGGACTCATTTCACGTGGTTTATTTTGGGGTTCTTTCTCCTGGTTGTCATTCTTATATGGAATTCTGTATTATGTTGCAATAAATATCTAATGAGTTAATCTACAATGAAAAAAAAGGAAGAAAAATGCCAACCATAAATAGTGCGGGGGTATATCGGAGAGCAGAAGCAGAGGCGTTTCGGATCCTCGGGAGTTCCTCGCGGCAGCCACTTGACGAGCATTTGCCGCGAAACGAGGCGCGAAGAAACGTAGCTCGCGGAACCTAAGTCGAAAATTTATGAGGGAAGAACACTCCTTGGAAGTGGTCTAGCTTTGGACGGCTCCTCAATTATGACAGTGAGAAAAAGTATATACATTAAGGGGATTGCTCGGAGCGGCTGAAACAAGCAGATGCAAAGAGCGGTGGAAAATTGCTGCTTAAGCTGTGCCGAGCGAAGATAAATGAAAAAGGTTTAGAAGGCGCGGTGGCCGCGGGAACCCCGACGCGCCCTCGCGTCCTCGTCCTGGTCCTCGTCTTCGTCCGCGTCCCGTCGTTCCAGCCATGAAAAATTCCCCCGGTGTTGTCGAGTTTGTGGTAGGAAACGCTTCACAGATTATGTCGCGATACCTTTCTACCGGCCCGCGTCTACTTTACGTTCCGGTAATAGCTAATTTTCCTAAATCTCGCTGCGCCGAGCACGAATTTGAGAACCGCCCTCTTCATTTTACGAGAAATTTCATTTTCGAACAAGAACGCGCGTTCGTTGACCGTAGTAGATTCTATAGACATTGTAAAATACAACGGTGCCATGAATATTTAAATACGTTCGAAGCGAGCGAAACATCCATCGTCGGTGGACCAATATATTCCGAGTTGTTTTGGAAAATTAATATTCTCAGGTAAAATTCGCTCGTGTTTTTCCATCTCGAAGCAAGGTTTCCGTTTAACAGCATGAAACGGCCGTTTTCTAATTTCCCACGACGAATCTGCGGGATCGATGGCGGCCGAGGGTTAGCGATGGAAAAATACGCGCGAATAACCGTTAGGAACGTTGCCGAGGAAACTTTTTCGCCGGTGTTCCGGCAACGTTAACTTTCACCGTTTATCGAGGAAACATATTTTATTTAGAGTCACGAGCTCCGCGATATGGGATACGGTAACTCCTCGTTGAAATTATCCAGGCTGCGATTCCAGTCTTCTCGCTGGACGATCGGCGGGAACCCATAGGAACCGACTAATCGAACGAGTTTCATTTAATTGGCAGCACAGCGACGCGACGTTTCGCGAGGGGATCGATCGTTGCCAGGCCAATCGCCACATCGAATCGAGAACATTGTGTTTTAATCTGTGTCGGTCGGATGATTTTTCGATCGGCCGACCATACGGGCGCTTGTCGTGTCGAACAAAGTCGCGCCGACCAAAAGATTCTGTCGCGGTTCACGCGACCATGGTGCAAGTTTACGCCGATGCGATACGATGCGAAACGACGCGCCGATTGCGATGGTGAAACGCGGTGAAACTCGCGGTCAATTAAATAGATAAGAAAATGAGAACTCGCGTGCAGCGAAGCATCGCGAGAAATTATGTCCACGTTTGCGCTGGTTGTAGGAACAAGCGGTTTTACCTCGTTGCAACTTTGCTGTTCGAGGAAGAGGAGAACCGGAATCGCTTCGGCGAGATTCGATACGGTCGACGTTCGTGTAACAATTGTCACGATACTGTTATTATTCGCCCCGTAATCTCTTTCTAATCGTTAGGCAGCGGATCTTTATGCAAAATTGAAATTTTCCACCTGAATTGCAGCATGATTTCTCGTTCTAATTATCAGACAGCGGATCCTTATCCAAAATAAAAACTTTCCTACTTAATTGTAGCATGATTTCTCTTTCTAATTATTAGGCAGCGGATCTTCATCCAAAATAAAATTTTTCCACCGAAATTGCAACATTTCTTTCTCTATTAGACGGCGCATCCTCAACGAAAATAAAAATTTTCCATTTAAATTGTAACATGACTTCTTTCTAATTATTAGACTGCGGATATTCATCCAAAAAAAATTTTTCAAACATGTTGTAAACATGAAAACCCTATTTCTGTTAATAATCGTGTTTTCGATCAAGAAATGCAGTCATATAAAAAAATTTCCGAAAAAATTATTTATGTAAACAATAATTTAAAAATTTATCTTTTTCTTGTAATATTTCTTTTTAAGTGTTTATCCATATTTATGTAACTCGTTGTATGTGTTTTTTAAAAATTTTCTTTTGTTTTTGCGATTCAATAATCAATTTTAAATGTGTAACATTTTCCGATAAAATGTAAAACATACTACTTGCAATTCTTTTGACAAATGAATCTTTCTTGGTTGCTCTAAAGTAATTCAGTTTTTCTCTGAATTCACGTCGTGATTCCGAACCCTGGGCCGGTACTGTGCATCCTGTACAAATTTCATAAAAATCGGCGTCATTTCATAAAACGGAAGTAATGTGATGTTGATCGGGACGATTGCCTCGACTCTCCCTCTCGCATTACGATAAAAATTCAACCGCATTCGATCGAACGAATCGAGCTGTTGTAGTTACAGTTACTATCACGTTCGATGCGGGAAAGCTGCTAAACGGAGACAATAGCGTCGAGGAAGAGGCGTCGTATTACGTTTGCGAATTAACCAACGATATTCTAACAAGTATCGATGTAACACAGCACCGACGGTCGTCATCGATTGCGAATGTCTCCGACAATCTGCGTATAGAGTTCTCGATATGAAAGAGGAACTGTAAGATGGGATTTAGGGGAATTTGGGTAGGAACGACGAGTTAACTCGTTTTCCGTGGATACTCGTCGGGCTACCAAAAAGAGAGGTTTATGTTCCCGTTTTCGTTCACAGAACCGAGAGAGAGTTCCGACGGCAAGTGTAGTTGTGATCAAAGCGATGAAACTTTAAACCACGTGATCTGGCAGTGTGAAAAGTATGACATTCAAAGGCACAAACTTTTGGATTCGCTGTGTAAAATGAGTTACCAACTACCTCTAAGTATCGATATGTTTATAGCGGAACCTAATATCAAGGCTTGTATTTGTATCCATCATTTCACAGATTGTAAACTATCTACTCAAATCTTACCTGTATCATTGTAACATCAAATTGCAGCATTATACAGTATTTTATCGATAAATGTCACAAATGTCTGGCCGCTAAGTGTCCCGGAGCTATCCTCGCTACTGCGGTGTGTACCCCCTTAATTGGCCGTGAAACTCAAGAGGCTTTGGTAGCCGAGAAATCATGCGGGCTCGGGTGTATCGGTGAAACCACACTAATCAGAACTTGAAACTTCTTTATTTTTCATTATTTTTTTATGGGACTTTGATGACCATATTTGTGGCATTTTTCTAATAAAAATCATACCAAATATCATATAATTCTGATGATATTTACTTGCGTAATAGACAATTAAAGCGTATGGGAAAGAAAGAGACAGTCCTTCCTTGCGCCGGAATTATATCATATTTAGTATGATTCGTAATAAAAAAATACCACAAATATGTTCATAAAATCCCATAAAAAATAATGAAAAGTAACGAAGCGTTATCATTGGGTTAGTTGTGTTTACACTTCTTGCGGTTGAGGCCTCTCGAGTTCCGCTGTCCTTTTCCACGTTCGGCAAAAGTCAAAGAATAGTATCCATGGCGGAAAATTGTCCCTTGGCAGACCCGCGTTGAGGACTTATATCGATAACATATTGTAATACTAAATTGTAAAGCGAAATGGACCCATGTAAGAGCCTAAAGAGCTTTAATAAAAAAAACCCGAGGGAGTGAGAAAGAGAGAGCGTAGCTTTGCATTTACCAATACGGCCTAGTTACAAGCGTGGACGTATAATGATGAACAATAGGCGATCGCTAGGAACTTTCGCATGGTCGCGGTGGTCGGGACCCGCGTTCTCGGTGTATCGTAAAAAAGTTAAATAGCCACCGTTAGAGTATAGTCGAGAGCCGAGGGCCGAACACGAGAAAACAAGAGCACGAGGATACCATACCGGAGTGTATTGTCTGTGGTGTTGGTTCGTGCCCCATGGGTTCGTTGGTCCAGTGTCCAGTCACTCCGAGCGACGCAATTCGTGTATCCTGGTTCGACCGGTCAACGATGCTCGCAATATACGTGTATACAAAGGAAAAAATGAAATAGAAATCGCCGGGACCCGGCCGGATCGAATCGCAATCGGTAAAACGGGAATCCACAACAATTAAATAATTTACCCTTGCCGTTCTAGCTACACAATTAGCAGAATGACGGGCGTCCCATCGGCAGCTCTCGGATGTCGGAGATGTAACGCTCGTTTTGGATTTCCGTGAAATCGAATTATGTTTCGGCACAATGCGTCACAGAGAATTTACGCAACCGCTCCCGCGCCATTCGTTTTAGACGCGAGTAGAGCCCAGCCGAAAACTGCCAGTTGTTGCCCGCGGCCACGGTATCATGTTTACGAATCGTCGATGGGAATGTTTGCAAAAAGCTTGCGCCGTGTTTTCGCCCTTTTCGGGACCGCTATTAGCCGAGTGCGTTTCGGTAACGACGATATTTCGCGTCCAAGGAGGTTGGATAGCTAATGTCCTTGCTCCACTCGAACAACTTACAGATTAGAACGATGAACGATTCATAAAACTCTAGAATTCGTGATTATATTCGTCAGTAAATTATAAACATGCCTTTGTAGAACCAGTAAGAAATAACGATGTCGAAAGTCCGGTGTCATTCGAGTTTTACATTTGTCATTGCTATGGAGTTTAGTTATAGCGAACTTTTTTGTTACCTTGAAAAAATAATAAAATTGGTACTGATTTCTAAGACTTATGTTCAAGGTGCGTCCTAGACAGTTTTTTTGCAGCAAAATGTCGATAATTTATCCAACTTTAATGCTATGACAGAAAAAGTTGCAACTTTTACCTATACCATCACGATGAAGCGCGTTTTCCGATGAAAACTAATATGTACTATTAAACATTTTCTTGATCTACGTAGACAGTATTGAAACAATAAATTACATTGTTTCAACACAGTTTATCCGTAAAAATCACTTTTCCAGCATGTCGGTGGAAGCACTCCATTCACACGAATTCTCAATGGCTTCCGATAAACCGAGGCAAAAATGTTTACAACAAAAGTTGAACAGTATTGAAATGTCTACAAACTTTCACATATAAAATTTCGGAAAGAATCCTTTTTTAAATATTAAAATGCAAGTTTGATTTCATAATACACTAACAACGTACTATATTACGACTGGATCCCATGAATAAACGCTAAAACAGTTTTTTTCCGAGCTTTCCTGTCAAACGCCCCACAGTTCTGTGGTGTAAATGGGTCTGCGAGGTTTACGAGTATCGATAAGAAGGTAAATTCCTCATTTTCATCGTAGAGCCACGCCCGCGATTGCACGGCGAGATTTGCGAATCAGAATTCGCGAGAGCCGCGAGCCATTCATCGGGGATCGTTTGATTTTCGTGGCCGAGACAATGAGCTCTCGATCCGCTTCTTGGCCGTGCGCGTTTTCAGCTCTGCTTTTTCCTTCTCGTTCCACTTTCATTCTGAACGTCGGACAAACGAGCCGGATCGCTGACCCGTCACAAAAGCCTCGGCGCTTAATACCCTAATCGTCGACAATATATTGGAAGCTGCATTATATTCGAGTTCGAATTATATCGGAGTAGCGGAGTCGGAATCGGAGTCGCGAGGCCGGGGAAATAATGGTCGATAGAAATGTTCGACCGCCGATAAAGTAATAGCGTATATACTACAAAGTATAGAGCTAGTTAAAAACTTAGTCGCGACGGGCTGTTTGTGGTGTAATAAATATCGTTTTACGTTGCGCGGGATTTCTGCAAAGTTTAGTGCCACTTCATCGTTACCCCCGCCACTATAAAATAGCTAATAATGTCCGATAAAGATTCAAGTTTTTCTCTCCGGCCTCTCGCGCACCGCCGCCGCTTGGAGAACGAACCGTTCTTCGGAGACGATTCCTGTTGCACGTAACGTAACCCGACAGTTTAATTGTTCGAGCAGTAACGCGCTTGTTCGCTGATGCGATTTCGTTAAAACCCCTTGCGAGACTGCCAACCTTGGTCGGTATTTATGCAAAGTAATATCCCGTCCGCGTCGCACAGTTTTCCGGACGGCCGATCTAGCAGTTCGTGAAGATTTTAGCGCTGTTTGGAAGTTTGAAGGTCTGACAAGAACACTCTTCATTGTTTAGCAATGTACAGTTAAAGTTCACTACGTGTATCAGCGCGAATTTCATTCTTCATTGAGTATCGAAGTTGTGATTTGATGTAGTCCGAAATGAAAAGAAAGTTGCATCGACGTGGCCGAGAGAGTTCTCTTTCGTTTTGAGAATGTGGTAGTATTCGTTCAGTACATTTCTCTACGTGTATATACATGTAATTAGAAGTACATTTCCCTACATGTATTTAGATGTAATTAGAACATCATATTTTGAGCAGTTTCAGCAAAATACACGATACAAACAAAGAAACCCTTAGCGTATTTTAACGAGTCAGACTTGCGATGAAGATTTTAACAAAGTCTAACAAATATGATAAATATGTTTGATATATTGATCGTATTCGTTGTTAAGAACTGCAGTTGAATTTTTTTCGGCGCAAGGGTTCGATCCTTAATAATTATTTTTTAACTCCTTAATAACTAAGGATCGAACCGTTGGGCAGAAAACATTCAACTTCAGTTATTTCTAACAAATATGAATGTTAGTTTCTTTTTAGATGAGATCAAATTTGATTCGTTTCTTAACCCTTAACTGGGCGCATGGGGTCTATTCGACCCCGAGTGGTATAAAATAGTATGTACCTTTTCCAGTTTTGAAAGCACAAATTCCGTACTTCATGTAATCCTGGAAAATGATGTTTCCCTCGTGTTTAACATGAAATTCGTCTACTTAGTTTTCAAATGTTTCATTCGTTGTTTTATTTTGAATGTTTTCTTCAGTTCTGCATGTTTAAACATTGGGGTAACGAGGGACCCTATGTGCCCACTAACGCAAGTTTATAGGCGCGCCCAGTTAAGGGTTAAATAATATTTCAGCATTAAGTTAAATGTAGCCGTACAGAAGATATAAATTTTCTTTTCCCTTCTACGACGTTTTTGGGGATAAAGACGTTTTAATCATTTTAACTGTAAAGAAAATAGTACGGCAAGGGGTTAACTGGTTAAATACGACACTGCGCGTTGCTCTGAAATGTGAAGACGCGCCCCTCGGCCCTCGCGTCCCTGAATAAGCGAAGGTTATCGCACGGGCCGCAGGTGTTCCGACCCTTGCACGGCGGCGCGTCCTTTCGAGTCAAGGACCGTTCAGCCGTTTCTTCGGTGTATCTCGCTGGAAAATTCGTTTATCGCCCGCCGGACGCGCTAATGCCGTTGAAACTTCTCACCCACTGTGCGCGGCGCACCGTGTTGTGTCGAGTCGAGCAGAGTCGAGCCCGAATCGAGCCCGAATCGAGCCCGAATCGAGCAGCGCCTGTCCCCGGTTCGCGCCAAGGGAAACGCTCGCGTATATTTCATAAAATACGTGACTCCGCGTATTTTCGCCGGCTTATCTTTGCCACCACACGTGTTACACTGTCCACTGTGCGAACAAGTTGGTCCGCAGCGTGTTCCGCGAACCACCCCCGTGTCTCCATTTATCGGGCGGTCGTTAAACGAGCCCGTCCTCGTCCTCGTGAGGAGAACTACGCCCGTCGATCTCTCGCGATACGTACTCCGAAACTTCTTCCAAGATTGCATTACCTTAGAAAAGTTTCCACCGGGGAACTTTAAACTCATACCAGTCTAATCCAAACATAAAATGTTTGCGTGCCTTGCGTTTGTTTCATATGATTTTCCGTGCACGTTCGTTGTCTACGCAAACTTAGTTCTGTAATAGGAGCGTTTAGAACGCATGCTCGTTCAGTTCACATTGGGTACGAATTCGACGGAGAAACGTTTTTGCGACGAGTCCCATGGAAATCACCGACTCCAGATTTTACCGACAACGGCTTCAATCGACGACGGTATTATCCGATATTAACATCATTTGATAACAACGTTGAAATACTTAGTCCTTTCGAACAAAAGTATTTTAATTTTTAAAAGATTTTAACCGATCTAACTCGCACCGATCTGAACTCGAATCGTGTAAGATTTTAAAAGTCGAACAGACTCAATTCTTAAACTTCTGCATTTGAAATTTATCTTAATTCGACATCGAGGTCACAAACATCTTTATAAATATGATCTTTCTAATGATATAATGCTGTTATCTCTAAAGTAATTTTTCTATAACCTTTTATTAAAATTTCATTTATTTTACATTAACCATTAATTTTAATTTTGCATCTAACTTTTTTGAATCAAATGAAATCCTATTTTTAGTGGAAGAAGCCTTCGTAGATCCAAAATACGTAAAAATTTTACTAAATCCAATCGACTTTTATATCGTAGCATTTATTGAACATTTTCGTATGCTTTAAATGATGATTCGTAATCTAGTAATAAGTAGATTTTTATACGAAAGTAAAAGTGTCTGTGCAGAATTGTTAAAGAAAACAATGTCGGCACAATCTCGAGGAACGATATTACTATCAGATAACACTGTCGTCGGCTAAATTCGTTGTCGGCACCGTTTTTAATTCCATTTAAATCATAGTCGGTTAAATTTATCGATGATCAAAGTATGCGACATTTCTGCAAGAGTGAATAGTTTTATCGGTTGGGACACACACATATTTTGAGGGAGGATCGTACGCGCTCGCAGGAGACTGTTTACAGGACGCTGTCTCGAGTGACCTCGAGGTCGATCGCCGGGCCGCAGGATTGTTGTTTCCTTCCCGAGAAAGTCGAGCAGGGAAAGTGTCCTTGTCTCGAGTACTCGTCTGCTCTCGTTGCAACTCGAACGTCTACGATTCGTCCGCGGGAGGATCGGCGACGCTGACGAAGGACAATGCGTCTGGACAGGACTCGTCGTCGAGTCGTTTATAGTAGGTCTCGGCGCGGCGCTTCCGCTGTTTCTCCTAATAAAACGTGCAGTTATATCTTTTATATTAAACGTAACCCAGACCTCTAACTAACTTAAAAAAATTTTTTTTTCTTTGCGCATATCTAAAAAACATAGAGTTCATCTATCATATGTACAGGAAAAAGTTGTTTAGAATTATTACCACGACGACATATTTCAATTTTATCAAAATCCGAGAGGAAGCAACGTTTCGGTAAATCCAATTCCACTCATAGATCAACGAAATGAATCGTGTACAATTACCGGCATCCTGTTAATAATTGGCTGTATAAATTAGCCTATTAATAGGATTTCAATAATTGCGCTGTACCAAATGAAAGTATAGAAATTTTCGTTTACATTGCAGTCTTGAATGAAACTATTAGATGACGTTATTCGGTGACTTATTAGATGACTTGTTCACAATGAAAATTGCTGTTGCTATTGCGAAGGGTCCATTAAAATATTTTAGCCATGTACCATAGATTTTCCAAAATTATGCAACAATCACCGGGCGGAAATGTGTTAAGTCGTGACATTTTTGTACTTTGTAGTTTATTAATTTTTGTATTTTGCTAAGCTCGCGGGCCGCGGATTTGGCTCGCGGGCCGCAGTTTGCCAACCCCTGGGCTACCCAAATAAACCCTTCGATGACGGGACGTCATAGACGCGGTGCTTGCGACGGGAGCTTTGATTCCGACGAACTCAACGTCGCGAGACGGGCGATGCTGACGGTAACGCGATTACGAGGAAAAATCCAACGAACGTGGCACCGCTCGCGGCGATAGCAATAAATTAGCATGCGGCGGGAGGAATCCAGCGCGAAAGAATTTAGAGCAGCCGCAAACGCATGCACGTTGGAAGCAGCGGGCATGTAAATGTAAAACATGGAAAAACGTTGACAAAAATTGGAGAACGCGACTGCGTAGAGTTTGTCCTACGAGAATGTATCGACGATATCTTCGAAACCTGTCACTCGATGAGGGAGAGACAAGGATAACGCAAAGAAACGCAGATGTCTTTAACCCTTGTACGTTTCATGTATGTTTTATTTCTAGTCACTAATATCTAAAAACATTATTTCCTCCTTTTTAATGCATTTCAATATAAGCGTAGTTTTTGAAAAGTATTTTTTTAGAAGTTTAGTCTGTCGAGTTATTTAGTCCGCGGCGAAATATACCCGCATGCAATGTGTTAACGTTTGACGTATAGATTCGACTGATATAAAATTTCTTTTACAAATATATGAATATTTATAGAAATATCGTCGACACGGTATTTTGGGAAAGACAAGTAGAAGTATAGAGCATGTGCACGCGTTCGCTCGATCGACTCCGGTCTCAGTCCGAGATTAAACTCGGGTCTGAGCCCGATAAAAGACCGATCCAACGTGTTTACGTTTACGAACGTCGCCGGATGAATCGTGGAAAGCCGTAAAACGAACGGGGACGTTTCTTCGCGTTTCCCACCAGCCATTTTACGAGTAATTTCCCGCGAGCGCGAGACTCGGGTGTTTCTCCAGACACGAAACCGATCCTCGCAGGTTTCGTTTCCCGTCGTCTCGTTTTAAGAGACCGACGACACCGACACGGTATCGTGCCGGAGAGCGCCGGCCGGTACGGAATACTAATTAGTATTTCAATTTCGCCAGCATTAATATTAAACCGGACACCGTGTGCGGAGGCGTTTCAGCCGCTGAGCGAGGACGAGTTGACTCGGCCCGACTCGGCCCGGGCCGCAGTCGTTGAAAAATATCAAAGAAAACGATACACCCTTTGTCATTTGAACGTCTCGCTCAGTCGTTTCAAGCCGAGCGACCCACAAGCTTTGTTCCCAGCGCGGTGCGCCGCTTCTTACGAGCTAGCCAGACGATCCGCGCGTAATGCGAGCAATTAAACTCTTTCATTCGGTCTCGCGATACAATCTCCCGTTAATTCCGCTCGTAATGGCCGGTCTCGTCTCGACACGACGTTCTCTTCGTTTCGAAGAATGCCCTCCTCGCTATCGTCCGATCGTTCAGTCTAATTGCGAGATGGTCAGCAACGTTCCCGGAAGTCCAGCGGACTCGCACGATTCGTCGTCACCGGCGCACAGTGCCGACAAATGGCCAGGATTCGGCACTTTTCTAAATTTTGTTACTAATTTATGCACTAACTGCAATACTTCTAATTTCGTTTTGAATTTATTAATTTAAATTTAATAATGTATACAGAGTGTCCCAAAATAAGTGTAACTCCCGGAAATGGAAGGTTCCTTGGGTCATTTGAAGCGACATTTTCCTTTACAAAAATGATGTCCGCGGCTTCGTTTAGGAGTTATTATCGAAAAACACGGACCAATCAGAGCCCGGCTATAGCGAACGGAGTCCGACTCGGCGACAGGTCCCGCTTATCGTGGTGTCGCTATTGGCCGAATCAGAATCAATCCGCTGTAGCCGCGCTCTGATTAGTCCGCGTTTTTCGTTAATAACTCCTAAACAAAGCCGCGGACGCCATTTTTGTAAAGGAAAATGTCGCTTCAAATGACCCAAGGAACCTCCCATTTCCGGGAGTTACACTTATTTTGGAACATCCTGTATACGATAGTAACTATTCCCAGAAAAATAAAATTTAGCAATATTTGTGCATAAAAATGATTGTTATACGATTAATACTAACGATTGCCTCCTAATCTGCAGTTTTAACAAAACAAATTGATCGTACATCGTGATATAAACGAACAATGAGATATGTCAGGTTTGCCCGCACCGTGCGGCGTTCTGTTCTTTCGTGGTATCCTTTTATTTTGAAATTTTTCGAATCCGGTAGTTCGAATTATACGCGGTGTACTCGTACCCGTTGATTCGATACAACCAGGAACACCTCCGCTCAGTCTGTCTCGCGATTAAGTGCTTTTCGAACGTGTTCCCGGCGAGATTAACGGTGAAAGCTGGTTGCCGAACACGTTGCCTCGCTTTCGAAGAAGATGAAGTCCTGTCTGGGAACCGTTTCCCGAATTCGTGGCGACGCGAATCAAGGCGAGGCAACATCGTCGCGTGACGTTCCCGTTATAGGCGAATCGATAGATGTTGCTAATTAATGTAAATACGTGTAAACGGTAAGAGGCGCGTTCGGTGGAGCAGAGCCCGAAAGCGTTGCGCCGGGCGCGGAATCCCGAGACCCGTCCGTTGGCGTCGGTGTCGATGTTGGTAGGCATGCGTTCATTTCCGGAAGTACGTGTCCGTAATCCCGGCGAGAGATCGATGGTTTTAATCAAGAAAATGTCTCTCCGCATCATAGCTCGCGAGCAAATCTCTGGCGGTCATGTTTATTAAAAATCAAAATAAAAATAACGCACACAACACCGCATCGCCGGCAAAAAGAGAATAATGCATTCCAACGGGTACTGGATTAATATTCGGAGACCCATAAGCCCCCGGTCTGTTTCGAGCAGCTCTTAGCACCAGTCAGCCGGCAGCAGCCCGCCAGCCAGTCAGCCAGCTCGCAGCCTGCAGCTACCAGCCAGCCAACCAACCAGCCAGGAAACCAGGCAACGAACGAGCCAACAAACCAGCCAGCCATCCATTCCGTTTTTTCCCCGATATCTATCAAGGTTATTGGTACACGCGAATTTCTTTGCATACGACAGCCACCAACGGAAAGAGAAATGTTTCCGCGAACCCCTGCGACGAGGTCCGGCGGGACGCCGAGACACGAACGTTTGTTTCGCCGTTGCGCGAGACGCTCTCAATCCCGACGAGAAATCCTTCGCAACTGCGGCGGATGGTTTCACCTCGCCGTTCAACAATGCTCGAGGCGTTGTTAATTAAAAATTTCAATCACATATATTAACGTCGCCCGCCTCTCCTCTCCAGCCGACTTTCCCGCTCACCCTCCGAGCGCCCCGATTCATTCCGCACAGTGCAACGCAGTGGCGCACGGCGCGCCGCTGTTGGGCGAAATTCGAGACGAGCCATTGGTAGAATAACTGTACCGATTACTGCGGTATCATGCTGCCAACTTTATTTTAACGTCATTCCTAATTTATCATGAAATCCTAATAGTCCTGTAAATATTAATCCATGTACCTGGTGAGAGGATAGTACCATTTATGCGTGGCTGAAGTGGCAGCTGTGAAAATTGGGTCCCATGGAAATCACCGACACAAATTTCCCCTACACGGTTTACACCGACGTTTCACCGACTCCATTATATAAAGGATGGTTCTTAACCGGTGTTCAGCGGAATTCCCCGAGATATATTAAATAGATGTAGTAATATATTTTCTAAAATATATTTATTTTTACGCGGGATGTGTTTGGCTGTTTTTTGGATTATTGATTTTGGTGTTCCGCAAATGTTTCATATAATTAGAAGTGTTGCCTAACTTCAAAAAGGTTAAGAACCACTGTTTCAACAGATAGGTGTAAAATAATTAAGAATTGACAAAAAAAGAGAGTTGACACAAATTTGCTATAAACGCTCTCTACAGGGTGTCCCAAAATTCTGCGACACCCGAAAATGGGAGGTTCCTTGGGTCATTTGAAGCAATATTTTCCTTTACAAAAATGGCGTCCACGGCTTTGTTTAGGAGTTATTAACGAAAAACACGGACCAATCAGAGTGCGACCTAGACGCGAGTTAGCACAGTCGGCCCGACGCGCCCAACTGTCAATTGGCCGAACATGTCATCGCATGTCTAGATCGCGCTCTGATTGGTCCATGTTTTCGTTAATAACTCCTAAACAAAGTCACGGACACCATTTTTGTAAAGGAAAATGTCGCTTCGAATATCCCAAGGAAACTCCCATTTTCGGGTGTCGGAGGAACTTTGGGACACCCCGTATATCCGATGAAAACATTTTCGATCGGACTGTTAATAACAGAATAATTTCAACCGATCACGACTCGTGGTTCACCCTGTAGAAAATAAGTAGAAACGAGATGCGAGGTAGGTAGAAACCTTTAATCCTCGGTTGTGGGGGTTCGGAAATGCCGGCCGATGGAACTCGGCGACGGTACTTTATTAAAAAATCGTGGCGCGATCGCTTCGGGAAAAGATGACGGAATTACGTTACGTCGTCGTCTGGATGTTCCGATATCCCATTTCCTACGGTGACACGACCATTCCCGGATGACACCTCCAACATTCCCGTACATTCTCTCCAGTCCTTTGCCGCGACATTTCCGAGTTATACTTGCCAAGTCATTGCACGGGGCGTCGTCGACCTTGTCGGCTACGACTACGGCGACGACGACATCGGGGCTGGCGTCGACGTAGTCGTTCGCTCGATTCGCAACTGGAGGCAATGTTAATCTACAGAGCTTTCGGCGGGCGCGTGTGAATTTCATAGATTGTGCTCGAAGAGACAGAGAGAGAGAGGGAGAGAGCACGATTGCCACACACCGGTACACCGGTACCCGAGGTACACGCGATAAAGTTGCCTACCGGCTGGCAATTGCGAGTCGAAACTTTCCCGAGAAACCGAAGCTGCTTATTGAAAGACTAATACAGTTAGCTCTATTCACCGGCGAACGTTAAGTCGCGATAACTCTGTTATTACGTGTCGGGAAACGCGAAAGTGTCCACGTCGGAAGAGCACTCCATTCCGGTGGTTGCACCGCATTGCGTGACGCCGGTTGCGTGACGAATCGTTGACCCTGCTGAACGCGATCATTCGAAATCTTTTCATTTTCGTTGCGAGCCTAAAGAGACGCACTTAAGGGGGTAGGGACCCACGTGACATAACTAGAATCTAACTAGATTTTGGGTCAGGAACAGGGGTTTACGGGGACACGCCTCACGTCCTCGTACGATTATATTTTGTGCTGAGTGAGGACTCGGATATCACACGAGAGTAAATACAATATTACAAAATGTTAATTTTATTTCTTTTATTTCTGCCCTTGCATGACCCTGAAGACCATACTATACTACATGGTTGAAATCGTCTTAATTCCCGCTTTCACATGATGTAAAAACATATGTAGTATTCCATTTAAAAAAATGAAGGTCACCTCTGTTTTAAGAAAAAACAACTTTTCTAGGGATGTTGACTAAAGGGCTTTGTTGCTCTCGCAATAAAAATGATATTAAATTGATTAAACCAGGTACAAATTAAAAAAATATAGATACGCTATCGTATTGCTAATGAAATATACTATAACTTCCTCCTCTTCGGTTTTTTCTTATGTTTACCGTTTACGAAAATACGCTGGTCCAAATTATCGCGAACACCCTGTATATCCGATAAAAACGTTTTCGATCGCACTGCTAACCGAGTAATCCGAACTGATCGCGCTTCGTGGTTCACCCTGTACACTCGAGTGTTATTCGTCTAATGGAAATGATTTTAAACTACATGAAATATCCGATGGAAGATTAAAGCGACGCAACGCTGGAAGAAAGCTGCGGCATTCAATCCGGAAGCTGTAGAGTGGATAATCGAATGATACAAAGTCTATTATAATAATCGAATAGTCGGATGCGAGATTCATGCTAATATCCTTCACGGTGTAAGGGTTCTATAAAAATGTCAGCGTGTCCCCGGATCCGGAGCACCGCGGGACGCTTTCGTTCCAGAAGGTTTTTGCCAGTTTATTCGACGAATAAATAAATAAATTTCCGCTGCATCGCCGACGGGAGCCGAGCGGAAATACCCGTCGATCTTAGCGGCAGTTGGAACAGTATGTTTGGCGGGCGTCGTAACCCGAGACGGGAATCCATGTTACGAGGAAAACTACATTATTTCTGGCGCGTATGGGAATCAAACGGCCGAGTCGCGATAACGTTGTAACGAGGCCTGGCCGTTCCATATGTAAGCCGGTCCCAACGGTCGACGGTCGTATACGAGAAGGCAAACGATAGATCGGGGGGAACGTTTCACCCCGATGCGATCGAATCTCTTCTCGGCCGAGGGAAAGAACCATTCCATCGACTACCCGAAATGCCCGGTACGTTCGCAGTTGCTTAGACCGGCGCGGCGTTCCCTGCGAGCCGGAATCCTCCGGAACGTCGTTGCGCCGCGAAATTTCAAGGAATTCCACGGTGACTTCATGCATTTTTATGCGCTCCAATCGGTGTAATTGTGCCGGCGGCGCGGAGAGCCCGTGGAGCGGGGCACGCTCGTAACGACCAAGCGAGCAGACAAAATGGAAATTCACGGCCCTCGAATCGTCGTAGGTTCGCGCGCGGCGAGGCCCAAGCGCGCGACATCTACGCTTTCGTTCGACTCGAGTCGGACCGAGCCGAGCCGAGACGAAAGGGGGCCTGAAGATTCGCTCAAACAATTTTGTAAATGGCCGAGATTGCCCACGGCAGGCCTTAACTGGCTCGCCTCTTTCAGCTTTCTTTTTCTTCCCGGCGGTAATTGCACAGGCCGCCGTACCGTACGACTCGCGACTTTCTTCCGACGACCATTCAACGGCATTTAAGCGGACTGCCCCGGCAATAGTCCGTAACAAACTGTAACGCAAAAGCAAATATCATTAAGTGGTGCCTTTATCATCCCTCCGGAATCTTATTTACTCCACCCGCTGTCCTTCAACGCCCCGTCGTTTATTAACATTTTACTCGATTTCTTCAACTTTTAATTCCGACCTTCTTATATTAGCTCCGACGGACGGGGACGATTCGTTTTCGCTCCACCCGCCGCCTCCATCGGGGACAGCGATATTAACATTTCGTTTGCTTTCTGCTTTCTGTTTTCCGTTTCCCGCTCGCGCGGAACAGACTTCGACAGCGTATGAAACTAGAAAAAGAACTTAGTATCTATCCGGTAGAACGGAAGGTTTGTTCCGGTACTCTGCACGCCTAAAATCATCGGCGAATTGTTGCGAATGTTACAAAATTATCGGCTAGGCTGTTACGAGTTTGTTCCGGGGTGGAGCAAACATTTGGTTACCTATATCTGCCGCTTAAGTTTTAAATAACATCCAAAATTATTGATTCGAACCAGGGAGCGCAGCTCGATTTGCAGCAGTATCAACTAACTCGAACCGCCACTCCGCGTGTCTGATAGAAAAAAGTATTATTGCAACGTTATCTAGTATGAGTCGTTGATCGGGTCCAATTGGAATGCTGATCGAAATCAGATTACCGTCGCGTATTATCTGTAGATTTGTACCAAACTAATACGTACAATTAAGAGCCTAAAGTCATCGACGCATTGTTTCGGCGTGGAGCAAACATCTGGGTAGCTATATCAGATCGTTAAGTATGAAACTGGATAAATAAAACAGCAACATCGAATACACACATGTCCAGTTTCATAGTTAACGACCAGATATCTGCCCTTCATTTCTTAATGAACATCGAATATTATTGATTCGAACCAGAGAGCGCGGCTCGATTTACAGCTTATCAACGATTATCAACCAACTCGAACCGCCACTTCGCGTGTCTCCTAGAAAAAAAAGTATTATTGCCACATTATCTAGTATGAGTCGTTGATCAGGTCCAATTGGAATGCTGATCGAAATCAGATTACCGTCGCGTATTATCTGTAGACTTTTACGAAACTGATGCATGCAATTAAGAGCCTAAAATCATCGGCGCATTGTTCCGGTGTGGAGCAAACATCTGGGTAGCTATATCAGATCGTTGAGTATGAAACTGGACAAATAAAACAGACACTTCGAACACACATGTCCAGTTTCATACGACCTGGTATCTGCCGTTCATTTCTTAATGAACATAAAAAATTATTGATTCGAATCAGGTAGCGCAGCTCGATTTGCAGCATCATCAGTCACCTCGAACCGTCGCTCCGCGTGTCTTCAGAAAGAAAGTACCTGCAGCGTTATCGACTATGAGTCGTCGATCGGGTCCAACAGGAGCGTTGGTCGAAATTAGATTACCATCGCGTATAATCTATAGACTTTTACGAAACTAATACGTACAATTAAGAGCAGGAACGTATACGTGTGCTTCGAGCCCGTGTGCCAGGATTAATTCCCTTCGCGTCGGACAACCGTATCCACAGGGCGCGAGGCTTGTCCTCTTTTTCCGATTCGTGCCGAAGGGGTAGAGGGGGAGAAAAAGCGAAGCGAGCGGTGAAATAAATTTGCGAGAAATTTAGTTACGCGGAAGCGCGATAAAAAGTTGAACGGGGTCGTCGTTTCCCCGAGGGCTGGCGGCCCGAAACGAAACACATCGGAAGGATTAGCTCGCACCGTTCGCCGCCAATTACCGAATATTTCCGTTCGAAATTCGGAATAACGATGCCTCGCCAAGTTTTCCGTGCGATCGTGAATAACAGGTCGAACGCATGCCGTTCGCGGCACGCGGCTCGCGAGAAAGTAAAGGAACGGGAATGTGGGAACTCGGATCGTTACGACCGCTGGTGGATGTCGTCTTTCGGGACCGTTGATTATTCGATAAGGACGACCGTTCCTTGAAAGCAGACAGACCGGTGAGCCCTGCGTCAAGAAACATTTCGTATTCCTCGATATACGAGATAAACACAGAGACATTCACCCACTTCTACGTCGTTTGTGTATGTACAGGGTGTATAAAAAGTAATGGTCATCCGTCCTAGGGATGAATCTATACCTCTCGATCGATGAACATTTGTAAGAAAAACTCGCTGCAAAATTGTTTATAACAAAGAAAATTGTTGTTAAAATCTTTTTTTACGTCAACCCCTTCTACTCATCGAGAAGAGAAAAAGTTTGAGAGGAGCCATATGTCGCAAACAAATAGTTATGGAGCTATAAGCTGTTGAAGTTTTTGCAAAATTTGATTGTGTGAAATTATACGCAAAAGCCTACTACTACAGTCCACACGTTCGTATCGATGAGACAGAATATGATCGTGTGCGTGCGTTGAGCAAACAAAATTTAAAGGGACATTCTTCGTTGGGCCCGTACAAGTCATCGTACAGAGTTACACATTACATTACAACATCGTTACACATACAGAAATTCGCTTAATAAGATATTCATCTTCATCAATTTATTGTACCGAATGAGAAAAAAAGTAGACGACGCGCTGTCGTTTTGTCCGTATACATAACACATTGTTTGGAGTCGAGCGCGGTCGTACGCGCACGAACCGGCTCATCCCTCTCGATCTTTGGGCGCAAACGGACAGAGGACAGGAGCGGAGCTGAATCAGTGCGCAGCGCGGAGGAGAACGTGCGCGCGGTGTGTGGGTGCGTGTACGTGTGCATTCACGCCAGGAATCCGGCTCGAGCGAGAGAGCGAGATATCGAACCCGTGGCAAAGAGAGAGAGAGAGAGGGAGATCGGGTGGCAGCCGGACGAACAGGGATGTCGTGGGCTCCAGAGGGAGAGAGAAAGAGAGAGAGAGGGCGAGGAGAGAAGGGCGGATAAACAGTGACGGACAGTCGCGAATAGAACGAGGAAGCGAAAAGAAAGAGAAGGGATGATCGGGGGAGGCAAAGGAGAAAGATACCGGGAGGGAAAGAGACGGGGAGCACGAGGGGTGCGAGCGAGATGGAAGACGAGCCAACGAATAGAGAGGGAGAGATCGGTATATGTATACAGCAGATACATAGCACGGCTTGCGGAGGGCACAAGTTAGTGTCTATGTACGCGAGAGATCGATAGAGGACAGAATCCCGGGACATCCCCAGCGATCCTGTTCTCTTATTCTTGCAAGAAGCATCCTCGGGTAGCCTACGTCGAGCCTTCGTTGCATGTCCTCGGCTCGCATTAAGGGGGTAGAGTACCCACGTGACCATGGTATTTTTCATTGTGACCAACCCCCGCGCGAAAAACCAATTTGGCAACAGTGATGAACATACATCTGTATGAATCTAACGCTTCAATTTCGCTATAATTACAGGTTTTTTTCTTTTAATCATTATCTTTATTGCTATTCCTGCATCCGAGTGTCTTCATGCCCTTTACACTTTTGTTGTTAAGAAACTACGCTGATAATTCTCCTGACTAAGCGCCATCTCGTCCAAGTAGCTGAACTAAAATTGCTTCTACTCACCCTTCATGAAGGGAATCTGGGAAACAATTGAATGCGATCACGGGAACACACCTCACATCCTCATACGATTATATATTGAGCTGAGTGAGGGCTCATTTGAAAGAGGAAGGTTAAACGAAGCGCGCGTGGGTCCCTAAATTAGCAGGAAAAATCTTTTTGTGATCGTAAAATACATTAGAATCTCCGGAATTTTTCTTCATTTGTTTTCCCTACTTTGGACAGTCACATTACTGGATATAAACATAATGTAACTGAAGTTGGACCCACGCGCGCTTCATTTAACCTTCCCCTTTAGAATGAGCCCTCACTCAGCTCAAAATATAATCGTATGAGGACGTGAGGTGTGTTCCCGTAAACCCCTGTTTTGGCCCAAAATCTAGTTAGGTTCTAGTAATGTCATGTGGGTACTCTACCCCCTTAATGCGCGACTCCCGACCGACCGGGAACCACCCGAACAGGAGCGAGAGGGCGGAGTGCCGTGACCGGAGACCGGAGGACGGAGGACGCGGGACCGATTGGCAGAGGGCTCAATGGATGGAGAGGAGACCAAGCGGGTGACCAAGATGAGACGCCTTGCCCTGCCTCGCCTCGCCTCACTTCGATTCGCCACCGCCAAGGAGCGGCAAAGGGGCGAGCATTATCCGGCATACATTACGCGTTCCATCGAACGGACCCTGAACCTCTTCCTTGGTCCCCCGACACCCGCTATCTACCGACAGATATTTTCCGCAGCTCGATTTTCGATCTCCCAACGTCGACATGCCGATCCCAAGGTCGATATCCGACTGTCCCCTCGCCAGTTGTAACTTTTCGGATCTACCACGGCTTCTCCAGGCAGCTCTACGACCCGCAAAGTACAGTTCACCAGGAATATTAGCGCTGCGTCAAAGACAAGTAGTGAACTTGGATTTTCTACTTCCTTTTCTCAAGGATCCATCGACTCGTCTCTGCTGCGACCAATTTGCTCCGCTCTCTCCTCGAAGTCGTTCAACTTTCAATAGAACCAGATTCGCTCAGTACGATGAGAGTCTTCGAAAGAGTCCCTTAAATGTTTTTCCTTTAAAATAACCTTCGATGGTGATTTGCAGAAATACGTTAATCGTGTGTATTAATGTTGGAGTGATATAGACGAATATAGAGAAGCGTGGATATTTTCGATTATTGAACGGTTCAAATTGTAATTTACGGCGTCGTCCGATGCCTTTCTGTATCACAGCAAGGCACGGCCCTGAATCCGATGGACGAGGAAGACGGTGCGTATATCTTGAACGGTTTGAAAGTTGCATGGTTCTCGCACCTCCTCCGATTTGTGATGAAACTTTGAACACTGTGTCTGGGTCCGTTCTGGCTTCAGAAATAGGAAAATCGTCCTATCGTTCCGTCTCGTCCCGTACGTTGAGTCGGGACGAGGCGAGAGGAAACTTCTCCGCGAAGAATTCCTCGGTCTCTGTCCTGGGATTCCTGGACACCGAAGGGTACGTTAGCGCGCCAAGTCCAAGAACCCAGTTTACGATCGTTTGACCGTGTTCGAGAGACTCGAGACGTTCGGCGCACGCAGCCCTGGATGTACCGTCACGACGGGCGAAGCTTTTAAAGGTTGATTCATACGCGTCAGTCCAATAACTGGCGCTGCTTTTCGGTGTTCGTACATTTCCGAACCCTATTCTCGTGATATCGTAAAGGAGAACTACCGACAGTTTACCTAAAGAGTTGTGGAGTCCACAAAAACCTTTTTCTTTTGTGCCACGCACAGCAGGGAGCCGTCAACCCGCTCGAGCGATAATTCGGACAGTCATTCTCGGTTGCTTTATTTTGACGGATGCTCGGAACTGACGTGTACGAATCGACCTTAATTCGCCGACAAGCACCGAAGAATTTCTAGCTACAGTAAAGTCGCGATCTAGCTCCCAGAGGATCTCCACGATCACTGTCTCTTCGCTTCTCCCTTTCACTGAGAGGCATCCATTAGAGGAGCTAAGAAGCTCGAGAAACCTCTTATAATAAATTATAAATTCTGCTTCGCGTGTACAGTGAATATGGGCCAAATTGTATGTCGTATGGTGTCATTTTAATCAGAAAAATGACGTAAATATATTGCTAAAATTTCATTAAGAGTAAGTAAAATTATTGTACCAGTATTAACGCAATAATTAAACTTCTATAGTTTTTGCTAATTTTTAATGAAATTTTAGCAATATATTTACATCATTTTTCTGATTTTGCACTAATACCAGTACAATAATGAAACATCTTTAGTGTTTATCTTATTTTTAAAGAAATTTTAGCAATAAGTTTACGCCATTTTTCTGATTTTCTGTTATTGCGCCTTCAACCAAGCGATTCACGTATACATGCTGTCCCTTTCTACGTTCGGCATCCTTTGTACATTCGGCGCGGTCGACGCAATCCTATAAAAATAGTTTCCTTACACAATCTCTGTCCCTGCT
Source organism: Lasioglossum villosulum (assembly GCA_963971365.1). Classification (NCBI taxonomy): domain Eukaryota; kingdom Metazoa; phylum Arthropoda; class Insecta; order Hymenoptera; family Halictidae; genus Lasioglossum; species Lasioglossum villosulum. Next base: position 44,431,576 of record OZ020496.1, on the reverse strand, counting down.
TGGAACAGGCGATGAAATTTTCAATATAATTTAAAAATTTGAGGGTAAATTAAAATTATAGTGTAAATTAATATAATATTTTTATAATTAAATAGAATTTTCAATATAATTTTAAAATTATAGTGTAAATTAATATAATATTTTTATAATTAAATGGAATTTTCAATATAATTTTAAAATTATAGTGTAAATTAATATAATATTTTTATAATTAAATGGAATTTTCAATATAATTTTAAAATTTGAGGTTAAATTAAAATTATAGTGTAAATTAATATAATATTTTTATAATTAAATGGAATTTTCAATATAATTTAAAAATTTGAGGATAAATTAAAATTATAGTGTAAATTAATATAATATTTTTATAATTAAATGGAATTTTCAATATAATTTTAAAATTTGAGGATAAATTAAAATTATAGTGTAAATTAATATAATATTTTTATGGTAGCTAAATCCCGAATTTACTGTATAGCTGAAAAATCAAACGCCGTTGTCGCCTCTTTCTCCCGATAAGATTGGCGCCACGCGCTGCTCGCTGTTCGCGTCGAAGTCCAAGAACCCAGTTGACGTTCGTTTGACCGTGTCCGAGCGGCTCGAAGTGTACAGCACACGGCGCGACGGGCGAAGCTTTTAATTCGCCGACGAGCACCGGAGAATTCCTAGCTGTAGGCGAAAGACCGATCGCCGTTGTCGTCGCTTCCCCTCGATAAGATTGGCGCCACGCGCTGCTCGCTGCTCGCGGCGCGTCGCGCTATTCGGCGCGTCGCGTCGAGTCTGCCGCCTGATAACATTATACCGTATTAGATTATACCATTACCGTAGTCTCCGAAATGTCAAAATGTAATTACAACGGGCGTAGATAACGCGGAAGCCTGGTCGAATACACCTGAGGTGGGTAGCGGGTAGAGGGTAGAGAGTAGCGGGTAGCACGACCGGGTGTCTCGGGAAACGCGTGTGCATTATTCCGAGTACATTACATTATCGAGCCGGTACAACTAACCCCCCCTTCCGCCCTCGAGCGAATTACTAACTGAGGTGTAATTATCGGGAAGAACGAGGCTCTCGCGTCGTCACGTATCAGTCGTGACGTGTCGCGCCTGAGAACATTCGTCCCTCATCTTCCGAGAGTTCGGGGGTAACGAGGTTACAAGGATCGAGAGATAGGAGGAAGCAGAGGAGGTTGGAGGTTCCTTCCTCGCTTCTGTCGAAAGGATCATATTACTCGGCGTAGAACAGCGTGGCGTCCCGTACGCCTCCACCATCCCTTCCCCCGCCATCGCAACGTCGCGAGACGTCTTCAAGCGTCGCGACAAGAGGGATCTCCTACGGTGTAATTTCTCTGTCCTCGGTATTCACAGCTAATAATCGTCACGACAATCCCATTGTTGAATCGTCCCACGTATGTATACGCGATTCACCGCAACGCTGCCAAATTCCTCGGTATCAAACGCTATCTCGAGATTCGGGGTATAATTTGAACTGTTTGCCGACGCGATCCTCCACTACACCCGCCACCGAATCGATCGTTTACGATTCCCAGACGTTCCGCCAAAAATCACCGGTTTCCCTCTCCCGTTTCAAAGCAGCCTCGTAGTCGCCCCCGTCTACGGAGAATCTATTCTCTAGAACGCAGGCTCTGGAGCGTGCGTATGCATACGTTGATTTCGGTCGAGTAACGTGCACGGTGTATTAGGTCGTCTCGTACACGAGTCTCGTCGCTCCGAGCAGCTGAACGAAAAACCTTTTGATCAAAGGTAAATGCAAAGTTCGTCCTCGAGCACAGTCTCCCTGCAAAAACACGGAGTAATATACGGAACCGAATTGTTAGGATAAAATAAAATTTTACCTCTCGCTCTGTGTTTTTCCTTTTTTCGCGTGGACCGTGACAAACCAAAAAAAAAGATAGAAGAACGAGCATGGAACACCGAGTGGCCCGACGCGAAGGGAATTAATCTAGAAACAAAGAGCGGAAATATATCGTTTTTTCGATTTTCACGCGAAATCGACGGGACGCGCGCTGGTTCGCGTCCAGCGACCCTCGAAAGTGATTCGTCAAGCAGCCCGGATTACCATGGTCGGGGATTAACGATGGTCGGCCGCGCGGACCAGACTCGAGAGTAGAAGCGATACACAATTATCGCGTTATGGAGGGACACTCCCGTTCTCCGAAAGTCCACAAAGTCCTGTCTCCGTGCGGAAACTTGCTCGCCAGGGACCTGGAGGAGGACCGGTGCAGCGGATTGCACCGGATTGCTCCGGATTGCACCGCAGGCGCAGTCACGTTACCGGTAATGCAAGGCAAAGTCTCCCCGAGCCCGGGAGCTCGCTATTAAGGAATATCAGCCAGACCAGCGAAGAATATCGGCGGATTTCGATCGGAAACTCGATTTTCCAAAAATTCGGCTCGGAGGAAATCGAACGAGAATTCGCTGTTGTCCTTTTAATTGGGCATTCTGTTGGAGAATAAACTTGATCCAGGGACGATGACCACTTAGATATAACCTTTTTGGTGTATGAAATAAAGAAAACACAGCTTTTTTGAATATACTTTAATTATATGCAAAGGTGCCACTTTACTCATACCACAGTGTATCCGCGTGGTTCACGATGTAACGCGTGAACAGTAAACGTACTGTTATACTATACGGTGAGCTATTACTTTACTGTGGGACTTTACTTTATCGCGATCCGCTCGGGCTAACTTCTGTAACCGGACTGACTACCGCTTGACTTTACGCCCCCGGCTGGGTCCCACAGTCCCTTATACCTGACCCCTGTACCATCCCTTACACCTAGGCGCTATGGCATCGTTGAATTCCAACACATTCATTGGACCGTGCGGTAGATCTCAGTATGATTCGAGTCTTTGAAACGCAGGCACTTAAAGGGGTAGACTCGTCGCATGAGTGAGATATGCGCCTCTGCATTTCTCGGTAAAGCAAAGATGCAGTTTCGCGTTAGATAAAAGACCAAAAGTCCTATTGTTACATGTACGAGGCGTAATGTAATTATTTTCATAAAGCTGCGACAGCTACATGCTACCGTATAACGCAACTTACGCCTAGATTGATCTTTTATGTAGCCCTTTCGGCTACTGAAAACCCCATCATTATCGACAAATGAGAAGGCGCATCTCGCTCCCTTACAATCCCGGAAACGAGTTTAATCCCTTAATACTTGTTATTAACCATCCACAAACGATTAAATCTGTCGCATGTCCAACCACGTTTTACGACAAACTTTCAGCACACAATTCGACCGTGTCGATTTACAAATTATGCAACCGTACCACAAGCGTTGCGATTGGCTTTCAGACGGTTGAAGCTACTTAATCTGTAGGATTTGTTGTGCGATAAATTGCATAGTCCGTGGGCCGTTTAAAGGTTACTTTGATATAGTTTACTCGCAACGATTTGAACAAATTACACGTAGAATGATATATAAGTTAATACCATATAAATTTAGGTTTAGATTTAGATGTGAGAAATTATATTTATTTATCGCGCCTTTTTAGAAAGATTATTAAGTCTAGTAACATAATTTTCACGTTTCTCTGAAAAATGGTCAGCTACTGATACGAGGTCGATTACCGGAGCCTTTACCTTAATTAGGATCGAACCGGCCTAGAGGGAGAGCCGAGTAGTACGGAACGGAATTGATCGGACGTTACGAGCGGCTATCGCGTGAAAGGCCACTCGTTTGCTATGGGTCGGGCCAAAGAGCCGGGAATGGAGATTTTCTCCGTTGACACGACGATTTGTACGAGCAACAGGCAACTTTCATTAAGCCTTTTCGAGCCGGGCCCTCGTTCCGTGCCGCCTCTGTCTTCCTTTCTCTGTGACCCCTCCGTCCGCTTTCTCCCTCACTCTCTATTTCTCTTCCTCTTCGTCTCTCTACCTATAACAGTTCCTCTGCCGCTCGCAATTCCCTTTGCTTCTGTCGCGCAGTCCCCTCGCCACGTGTCGAAACGAGCCACATAATCGGTGCTGGTTATACAGGTCGACTCAAAGATGGATCGATGCTCTTCGAACCAAAATGGAGATCCAGTGGAACGATCCAACCACGAACAGACAGGATCGTCTTCAATGCGACACTTTCTCTATAGACTTCGTCAATTGTCAGGTATCGTAAAATTTCATTTGTTTCTTCGGACGGTGCTTAAGTATTTGTTTATCTCTTCGTTTATAACTATGTGGTGGAAAAAAAAACGCTGCATGTCACAGTTCCAAAAAACAAATTTGTAAATTGAGTTATAGAATATAGGATTTATGTATTATGTAGTATATAGAAAATCAAGATCACTTCTAATTTTTAAAGATGAATATACATCTTGGAACTTGCAAATAGTGCTAAAATCTTCATGGGACGCATCGTGACGAGCCACATGAACGGTGCTGGTTATACAGGCCGACTCAAAGATGGATCGATGCTCTTCGAACCAAGATGAAGATCCAGTGGAACGATCCAACCACGAACAGACAGGATCGTCTTCGCGGAGAAATTGTCTTCAATGCGACACTTTCTCTATAGACTTTGTCCATTGTCAGGTATCGTAAAATTTCATTTGTTTCTTCGGACCGTGCTTAAATATTTGTTTATCTCTTCGTTTATAATTATGCGATTGTAAGAAAATACGCTGCATGTCACAGTTCCAAAAACAATTGAGTTTATATGTTAATTAATAAGTTATGGAGTATAGGATTTATGTATTATGTAGTCTATAGAAAATCAAGATCACCTTTGATTTTTAAAGATCAATATATTTCTTGGACTTTATAATATCATAGCTGATGTCAAAACGAATTCGACGACCTACATTGTTATGCCCTTGAACTTGCAAATAGTGCTAAAATCTTCATGGGACGCATCGTAACGAGCCACATAAACGGTGCTGGTTATACAGACCGACTCAAAGATGGATCGATGCTCTCCGAACCAAGATGAGGATCCAGTAAAACGATCCAAGCACGATCGGACAAAATCGTCTACGCGGAGAAACTGTCCTGAATGCAACACTTTCTCCGTAGACTTTGTCCATTGTCAGGCGTCGTAAAATTTCACTTCTTTCTTCGCAAGGTGCTCAACGATTTTTAACTATTAAATGTGTCAGTATCTAATCAATTACTAAACATTTAGGTATTGTACGATTCTACCAATCTCGTATCCATAAAATTTGAAAAACCATAAGGAATGCAAAAGTTCTACGCCGGAAGAATTGTTTAATTTTCGATTTACGATATCTCCCAGTGCAAAGGATTAAAAGTAAATGAAGTTACGTAACATAAAAAAATTATATAAAAATTTTGACCGTTTCTTTTGTTCTGTTGCTCTATGAGTAGAATTACCCACGTAAATCTCTTCGAGTTTGTTACCCGGCCCCCGGAGCTTGCAAATTTTAGACTCTGGTCCTTTCAAAAAAAGTGTGAAAAATTCTTACGTTGCCTTGTATTTAATTAAGACTCGTTAAATTTCAAACGACAATGTCTCGAAAGCGATGTTGTCTTTTTGATTGAATCCGTCATTTTTCGAAATCGATGTAACGTTTCTGTTTATCGAAACGATTAAGGGAGAGAAGAGAGTTCTTCCGTTCGACGGCGTATTTTTCATCTGTTTACGTATTCTAATGAATTCGCCCCGTTGAACGAATTAAAAGTCGACCGAAAGGTCTTTGGGGAGGAGTTTCTGTTTACAGGAGCGACGGGCGGCGCTGGGCTGCTAGCAAATTGAGCTGGAACGCGAGGGCCTAGATGTTATCCGGTAAATAGTTGAGTACTTGTTGTTTTCTTTCCCCGTGGTTCGCTGCGCTTCGTACCTCGTCGGAGTTAAAGACTCTCTCCGCAGACTTTTAAGAAAGGCGTTCTTTGTTAGGCGCCCTGTAGAGGAGAGACGTCGTTCGTTCGTGTTCGTACCTGCGACAAAATGAGGGGGCAAGGGCGTGAGCGTAGACGTGTGTGTATCGGAGGGTAAGCTCGGGTCATTCGCGAGTCGTGCGCCAGTATTCAAGCATTGTGAACGGCAAGAGTTGCCGGAAGCGTATTGAATGCGCCGGGATGCCTCGTGTATTCGAGCCTCGTTAGCCTTTAGTCGTATCCTTTAATCCCGTTCTCTGTTTTCGCTCCGGGCCTCTCTTCTTCCTCTCGTCTTGACTCCAACCTGCTCGGACGCGATTTCGCCGCTGCCGAAACCCCGATCCCTGTTGGACCGTGTGCTTTTAATCGGCGCTCAGTGGGGTATTTCACCCGAAAAGTTGGAGAAACTATTTTAGCGTTATTTATGGGTTCAAAGTCGTAATATAATAATCTGTAGACTGCGGATCTTTATGCATTTATAACAAAATTGAGTAGATGAAATTCAAAATTGTTGGAAAATTGTTAGGTAATTATATAGGAAAGCTCAGCCTACTCCGATTTTGATGAAATTTTAATACGATATAGATTTCGACATTTTGAACAACTTTTTCCTTTTCCAATATAAGGGTTCGCTTTTAGTTGTCAAGATATTCGCAAAAAACTATTGCTATTACTGTATCGAATTTTCGATATTCTCGCACAGCGCGTCGCACAGACTGATATTTGATCGATCTAGCTGGCCAAAAATCAATTTCCTAGAACTACCCCCAAGTAAGAGATAACACGTTATTGGGAGAGCCAGGTAGTCCCTGGAACCAACCCCATTGTTCGTAACGTATAAGTTGTTTTTTTTTAAAATTAATGTAAGCATAATTTGATAAAACAATACATTTAATCAGTTTTAAGTAATAAAAAATTTTGGCCAGCGAGATCGGCCAAATACCAGTCTGTGCGTCGTCTGTTTACTTTTGCTTTGTAAACAGCACTTAAATAAGTAAAAAAGAGAAAAAATATTTTCGTTTCCAAATATAATGGAAATTTAAAATTTAATATACATTTATAGTTACATTGTTATACATTCGTTAAAAATTGATATAAGTAATTCACTTTTTGAGCGCGTCGATCTGGACCACGGTGCGTCTTACAGGTTTTACCGTTAAGGTGGTGGAAGTAGGCTTCGACTTACACTCGCTTCTGGTTAACTGCCTTAGGACCGGTCGGCCCGTTTTCGAGCCCGACGGCCAATACAGCGCCGTTGTTCCCCATCGAGCTTCCAAGCGCGATTCCGTTTCCTATCCCGATTCCGATTCCGATTCCGATTCCATTAGCAACGCGGTCGAGGTCGTTCTTTGCTAATGGGATTTGGTGGAATCTCGATAAGAGGTTTCCGTATGCATTGCGTGACTGACACCGACACCGATTACCAGATGAATACTACTTTGACTCGCGATAGTCGGCCGCTCGATACTCGAGCAATGAATATTCTTCGATATCGCGTCGCATCGGGCCGCGCTATACCGCAACGCGCGACGTTTGCTGACGCGGAATTTAAATACACCTCGCGATTCCAACCTGTCTTCGATCTTATTTGCGCGGCCTCGATCAACGTCGTATCAATGTTCGCGTGAGACGTTTCAAGGATCGCTTCCATACTTTCGTAAACGAGACACGACTATCCGGGCAGTCGATCTAGCAGTTCATTTTTTGAAATATCACGATAATTAATCCTTCATTTACCTCCACTCGCGCAATTATCGAAATATACAGTGGGTGTACAAAGTGTTCGTACACCTTTTTAAAAAATTAGCTGCCGACTAATGCGAATTTGTGAATTTAATTACTATCTAGATTTGACAACCCCATCTTCGCATTATCGAGAAATGAGAAGTCGCATCCCGCAACTTTGTAATCTTGGAAACGAGACTAAATGACCACAATAATTGTACTTTTTATTGTTCAATTATTGAAATTATAAAGATGTGCGTGTTTCCATTAGAAATTATTACATTTTATTTATTCAAGCACGTGTTCTTATCAAAATTGTTAGAAATCTAAATAAGTTCAGTCTTGCACAATTTTTACAAAACAATGTATATATAGTGGGTGTACAAAGTATTCGTGCACCATTTAAAATAGAATAACTTTTTTGTAATTGTACCAACCGACCTGGTTTTTTATTATGAATTAAAAATTTGGTTTACTAAATGATCTGCAAAAAAGATTTTCCAAAAGTTATAATTTACAAAGTTGCATTCAAAAATAAAAGAAGCAATTTAAAAAAATTTTTTTACTAAAGTTCGTAATGAAAATTTCGATCGCGTGTCCAAAACTCTCAATAATAATTAGACAGCAAATCTTTATACATTCATGGCTTTTTTGGAAATGTTCAAAAAATACTAGAACACAAAATTCCACAGAATTCAGTACGATTTTGATTTATTTCAGAACTACAAATACCAGTACCATTGAAAATAAAATTTTACACGACTACGCTTTCTCAAAATTTGCCTGAAAAATTAAAAATTGCATATAACATCCGCAATGTGGTAGTCATCGCAAACGATTAACCCTAAAATCAAGGAAACGGTAGGATCGACACCTCAAAGGAATGAATAGGATCCCGGTGACTAGCGTCGAGGAATGGTGCGATACGCGATACAAACGATTCGATTCGATACGAGGCGAGCGTTATCTAAGAAACTTCCGATATCGTTGCATCGATGGATCCGCTTCTAAGCTTTCTTCTGCGATCGAAGGCTCCGTTATCTCGTTAAATCTGTGGAAGCGTCGGAACAGAAACAGGGATTTCGGAGGGATCTCCGCGGAATCAGGCCACTACACGCACGAACGAACCCCTTGTCGCGCGAAAGAATCCTCCTCGGCCGGCGCGGCGTCGACGGCCATTCTGGAGCGTGTTTCGCGAATATGTATCGGCGATATGTGCAACGACGTTTCGTTACACGCGTGAATCTTCCTCGAAAGCGATGGCCGGCGTCCTAGAAAGTTTACTCCGTTTCGAAAGTTCTTTCCTTTTGCTGCCGACCCACAGTTTTCCCGTGTTTCGCTTATCGTATCAATGCGACGTTCGAACCGTGTATCGTAGTACATATCCAAGAAGAAACGTCTCGAATCGTTCCAATCGTCTTTCAAAAATCAGTCCCTCGGGCGTTCCTTGGTTCCCTTTGTTGTTCGGTGGACGAAGCATGCGAGCAATAGCGATCGCTTCGATCAACGAAGAAAATACAGGTGGCTTGTTTACATGTATCCAAGCCGCCATCTTTACGGTCAACTTTTTTTGTTTAGGAAATCTCATATGAGATTTTCAGAACTTAATGTACACTACATTGTAATACAAAGTATAGTGAAATGCAAGAACATTAGGAAATGTCAGGAGATTCGGGATAATAAAACCAACGTATTATTATCACACTATATTTAACTATAACAATATAAATATACATGCGTTTCACATGGCTGCGAGTAGAAGGCTGACAGAGTCCAGAGCAAGTCTAGAACCAATTTTAGTTCAACTACTTAAACGAGATGGCGCTTGGTCAAGAGAATTGTCAGCGGAGATTCGTAACAACAATAATATGAAGGGCTTAAAGCTACTAGGATCCATTGATAGCGATAAAGATGTTTATAAAAAGAAGAAAAAATGTAATGATAGCAAAACTGAAGCGTTAGATTGGTACAAATGTATGTTCATCTCTGTTGCTAAACTGTTTTTCAGCGTGGAAGTTGGTTACACTGATAAATACCCTAGAATCCATGGGTACCGTACCCCTATACCGCGATGGATCCCGCTCGAAAGAACGAGAAGCGGCGAACATCAGGATCGTTGTACCACGATTCTATAACTATACAGGGTGTCCCAAAACCAGGGACTCATACCGGTATAATACCGGTATAAGTTCTTGAAATATACCGGTATTTCCATTTACCGGTATGACGTCATACCGGTATTTCGGTTTCTATAAAGGTTATTGGGGAAATACCGGTAAAATACCTTTATTTTCTATACCGGTATGAGTCTGTATCGGCAACGAGCCGAAAACCACTGTTCTCCTCACCGTGCGTAATCACAACAAGGCGCTCATCGCGGAGCACCTATATCTGCGTGACGTCATACGCGACGGAGCTAACGGTAGCGAGCACGGCGATCAGCTGTGTTTTTTGAAACGCCGCGCCGTCTCGATCACAACCGTATTCGCGTTTACAAGGGCAGTACCGTTTGAATATCGCGTCGTTTCTGTTCCACGATACTTTGCGTCGAATTTGCATATTGCGTTTCTAATTGTCCGTCATTATCGTAATTGCGTGCGTGCGTTGATTATTATTATAACCAGTGACTGATTAAACGTTTAGTGCATTGTGAACCCTTTGCTTTGCTCGACCCTAGCCATCTTCCGAATTCACGATTCCTTGCGCGAACAGAGTCCCTGCCCAAAACTACCCCAAGAGCCGAAAATGGGAGGTTCCTTGGGTCATTTGAAGCGACATTTTCCTTTACAAAAATGGTGTCCGTGACTTTGTTTAGGAGTTATTGACGAAAAACACGGACCAATCAGAGCGCAGCTATAGCGAACGGAGTCCGACTCTGCGACAGATCCCGCGAGGCGTGGTGTCGCCATTGGTCGACTCAGAATCAATCCGCTGTAGCCGCGCTCTGACTGGTCCGTGTTTTTCGTTAATAACTCGTAAACAAAGTCACGGACACCATTTTTGCAAAGGAAAATGTTGCTTCAAATGACCCAAGGAAACTCCCATTTTCGACTCCTAGGATAGTATTGGAACACCCTGTATAACGAACCATTGGACCGGGGAAGGGTCGCGATCCAACGACCGCGCGGATACCCCGACTCCCGTGTACCGCGTGTGTACAGACCTCGGTTTATCGTTATTCCGAAAATGCGAACGCTTACGACCAGCGTGCAAATACTCTCTAATGCCCTGAAACGCACTTGTAAAATTCTCTCGTTCGCCGACCTTCCATCGCTTTATTATGGAAACACCGGCGCGCTCGCGTTTTCATTTATACGCCCATCCGCGCTAGTCCCCCGATACCTCGATGAAAATAATCGTACTCGTTTTAGCTACTGTACGCGTTCAATTATCGCACGCGCGTTTTAGCGTCGAATCCTACGACGAGACTTCCATGGTACGCTAGATGCCGTTTCCGATGTGAATGTTGCATTATGGTATACTATACGTTTGTCACTCTAATATCTCGTGAAGTATTGTCATCTCGCTGGTCATGGGTAGACTGCGGTTCTTTATGCAAAATAAAATATTTACACATTAATTACGGTCTATAGAAACCAAGTAACAATTTCCTTTCCTAATTAATCATTTTTATATGTTAAGAATAGTGTATCGACGCTGTTAAACTCATTTAATCTTCTTACTGTTTCGAATTACACCCATTCATTTTTCTCATAAATGCATAAAATCCGCAGTCTAATCATGGGTTAGTACATCTATCTGTAGGATAATAAAAGTGATTAATTGTACGACACAGGAGCGAAATAAAAATTTCTTTCTCCTTTTAATTATCTTTTAGGATATCGAGTAGATCCTAATGTTAAGGCTTGTAGTTGTATCCGTCATTATTTCACAGATTGTAAACTATCAATTTAAATCTTACCTGCATCAGACATTACAACATTGTAATACTAAATTATAAACCGAAATGGACCCACCAAAGAGCTTACATAAAAAAAAATCCCGTGCGCTAAACGATGTGCGCTCGTCGAAGTCGATTAAGTTTCTGAACCCACTGGTAGAAGACGTTTTTGGGGGCGGATTGGTGACGTCCTAAAAACCGTCAAAACGGGGGAAGGAGATCTCGTGACTCCGAAAACAAAGTGTTGGGAATCGTCAACGCCATCGTCTTAACAATGTCAAGCCAGGATTCTGGCAGTTATCACATAGGCAATTTTCGCGTTCGGGAAAATTCTCTTTCCCACGCACCACGTCCGTTATAATCTGATTAAGCTGGTGTCTTTAAATTTTTCCTAACATGTCCATTGTTTTAAATTGGGATATCCTAAAGTAGTCAAGAAGCATTTTCTCTAAGTTTTTCAGCGAGTCGGGCAGAAAGTAGAAAGTTATTTCCATAAGCGTCGAGGTCGAACGAGAGAGAAAGGCGAGTTGACGCATGATCTCTTAATTGGATGATCGCGAGTCGGCAACGCTCGACGCGCAACGGGATACGGGACGTTTCACTTTGCCTGGCGTGGGTCGGACGGGGCGGTGCGACGCACAGTGGTCTAAGCGAGCCATTTAGCTGGAGAAAATTATTCTGGTATTATTTTAAGACTTAAAGCACAAGTCATTGGATTCATCTTGACATCAGCTAGAACAATATGCAATAAAAATACTTAGTGGCATATAAAAAATTAATACGATCATATTTTTTTTATTAAAAACAAAGTTTCGTGGCAATTTTTTAATTGGGATTTATACACGACTGAGTGTCGATTAACTTTTGTAGAAAACATTTCCTTGCCAGATTATACAACATGTTTGAAATGGGTTCCATGGAAATCATCGACACAGATTTCGCCGACACTGTCTCGGTGATTTCCGTGGAACCCGTTTAAAATATCGTGGTGACAATTTGCCATTTGTGCTTATGAATCACAAACGACAAAAGATAGCAAAAACTGATTCGAGTAAAAGTTATATCGTATTTTTAAGCCCACAAAACTCTACAAAAATTTTCTGAAAAAAATAATTTTCAAAATTTAAAAAGAATTATAAATTTTCAAAATTGTTTACGTAAATTCATGGGCCCGAAAATACGATATAACTTTTACTCCAACAATATTTTTATATCTTTTTGTAGAGATGATTCGTAACATATCGATATTGGAATATTCAAAACTGTCTCAAATTAAAAGGAGCAAGTAGGAGCAAATAAAATTGATTTTTTGGAACACTCCAGATTTCTATAAAAGAGTTCCAACATATTCCATCGTGAAGCTTCTTGAAGCTTCTCCTTGCGAGACTGTCAAAGACTGAAGTATATTTTCATTCTTAAGCAAATAAACAATATATTTAAGTTTTATTTGAGTCTTGCACTTACAAGTAATGAGGTGTGAAACGACAATGAAGAAATACGAAGTTGAAAAACGAGTTGTTCATGGGGCATATTTTACGAGGTGATAAAAAGGGAAAAACAGCAGTGAGATTTCTATTTTTTGAGTTTTATCCGGCTCGTTGGACCACTGTGCGACACGGAAACGCTTCGAATAGAGTGAAACGGGTGTCCCGCGCAGAGAGGTCATCGCGCGATATTCTTCGTCGCCGATGGAGCTGTAGATCGTTTTCCTTCGCTTCGGGCGGACGTGACTTCCTTGTCGCACATACGCTCCGGCTCGGCGCGTTTGTTCTCGTTGATCGACGCGCGATGATACACTTTCGTCGGCGAAACGCAAATATTGAATCGCATCGAAGAGTTTCGTGGATCAATGTTTGCTCTGCGAGTGGCATGCACAGAGACTTTATTATGTATACACGTCGCTCGACGAATCCGTCGTTCGTTCCGCAGTCGACTTTACTTGCCTGCCGTTGAATAAGACCGCTACCCCCGTTCGTCTAGGGCGGGACCGAGCAGCGTATGCAATTTTACGCAACGATACGTACGAATATGATGGATACGCGACATGGCCGTCCCTAGCTTTCTCGTTTTACTCGCTTTCTCGTTTTCTCGCTTTCTCGCCCGATATCGTGCCACGCGGAGCCGTGTCGAGCCGTGCCGAAAGCGCGCAACAGCTCCAACGGCCGAGAAGCGTCGCACAGACTGGTATTTGACCGATCTAACTGGTCAAAAGTCGATTTCCTAGAACTGCCCCCAGGTAAACAATAACATTGTTATTGGGAGAGCCAGGTAGTCCCTCGAACCGATCCATTGTTTATAATGTACTAGCAGCCCCCGACATGGCTTCGCCCGTGCTAAATGGAAGAAGAATTTAGATTTTTGATCCTAAGTATATCAATATATATGTAGGATTTAAATTATAAGTAAAGTAACACGTCCGTAATATATTAACATATGATAACCCTGGGGAACATTATTAATTCATTAATAACAATTTATTGTTGAAATAATAGTTAAAATAATGAATGTAGACTTGAAAGATGCAAAGCTCGTTCGTAGGCGTGGGGGAGGGGGGTTTTTCGCGGTATGTAATATGGCACGTGCATGCTTTTCCCAGGAAGACTTGACCTTAAACGTGTCCGAACGTGTTTCGCAGTATAAAATACCTCGTGCTCAAATACCTATGTATACCAATTTTTATAGTATAGAAATTGACATATTGCAGCGCCATCTACAGCGGCGAGTTAGAAAAAATGTGTAGCGTAAAAACCTTCTCCATATATATATATACAAACATCCATTTTTATATACATATATAGATAGATAAATTGTTCTTTTTCATGAATGTAAGCATAACTTAATGAAACATAATAAATTGAATCAGTTTTAAGCAAGCAAAAATTTTGACCAGCCAGATCGGCCAAATACCAGTCTGTGCGTCGTTCGGTTCTCGCATAATCCATTTACCCAAGAAAGTAGGTAGCTGGATCGATTACAACGCGATAATACGGTGCACTTTATTCGACTCGGCCGCTCCTCGAAGTGGTTTGCTCCTTTATTTTTGCCAACGGCCCAATGGAACACGGCCACGAGTACCGGCGGCGTGCCTGCCTCGGGCTCTTCTGGGTTGTCGACTCATCCTGGACCACGCCGACCTTCCATTCGCTCGGCTACCGGTTGCCTCGAGCCAAGACATCGAACACGGTGCAGCAATGTGCGAGCATCCCTGACGATTCGTTGAATCGTCGAGCAAGTTTTGTTCACCTCTTTTAATTTAAGTACTGTTGATGGGCACCAACGATATGCACTTGGAGAGACCGGGCAGTGTAATAAAAACACAGTTATTTGAATGAAACACATTTGCGACGATCATACTTTTATAAATTAGTAAAAAACTTGAGATGTTACGGTTCATTTTTCATAGACAATTCGCAAAACCAGTGGCACAATGTGAACGTGTTCCCTCAACATGAGAAGTCCCCAGGCAGTGAGCTCCGTTTCACGAATTTTGAAGCTGCATGAATTTCGTGTTAATGTAAAATAATGTAAAAATGTGAAATATCTCGCGAGGTACTGCCATTTCGATGACCTTGGGTTTGTACTTTTATACATACAGTGACTCCCATTAATATTCGGACGCTCTGAAAAAACGATAACTGGTTAAACATTGAACTACACGACTTGAATTTTTTGGGGAAGCTAGAGCAAATAGTTTGCTACAGAATGTGGAAAAACATTTTTTCAAAAATTACAATTGATCGGAGTTGTAGAAAAAATACTAAAAGTTGCATTTTACAACTTTTTTATGTGGGCATATATTGAAAATTTAAAAAATACGTTTTGTAGATCAAAAGTTTCATCGAAATCGGTTGATGCGGGAAAAAACGACAGGCATTGAAAGATGTGAGAATCTATAGATTTACTGCAGTTATAGCCCGAAAATCGTGGAAATCTGAAATTTTTACCATCGTTAAACGTTTGTAGCTCATTGCAACGTCGAACAACATCGACGAAATTTTCAGGATATGTTTAATTGACACAGATCTACAAAACGTATTTTTTAAATTTTCAATATAGGCCCACATAAAAAAGTTGTAAAACGCAACTTTTAGTATTTCTTCTACAACTCCGATCCATTGCAATTTTTGAAAAAATGTTTTTCCACATTCTGTAGCAAACTATTTGCTCTAGCTTCCCAACAAAAATTCAAGTCGTATAGTTCAATCTTAAACCAGTTATAATTTCTTTTATAGCGTCCGAATATTAATGGAAGTCACTGTATGTAGGATAATGAAAAGGGATTTGACAAATTTAACAAGAAAAATGCAATTGCACCTGGCGTGTCCACCAGTACCTCCACGTAAAAAACCAGATCACAGGAATGTAGGACGTGCTATGACACATGATTTCTTCCTGTATAATTGTGTTTGTATTCTGACTTGAAAAAGCGCAGCGACTTGTCCCGATTCCAAGAATCACCGCGTACGCCGTAGTGCAACGATAATGTTCTGACGAGTCACCAAAAGCTTTCCAAATTTGACAGTAGCGTAAGACAGGGCCAAGGGCGCCACATGGAAAAGATGGAGTTTTCTCGTCGGAAATCTCCCTGTTTGCCAGGCACCGTTGTCTGCTGCACAATGCACGATCATTTATATTTGACCGGACCGATAGTCTGTACCGAGCCGTAAGAATCCAAAGGGAAAAATGCGAAGCTCGATCACTGTGACGATCGAGTACGCGACCGGGTCCCAGGGGGGTCGCGACAAAAATTGGGACGACGCCACGCTGCATCGCCGTTCGGTGTTTTCTATGGAAATTCAATCTCGTCGGAATGCGCGTAATTGATTCCGATTCGGAATATCGACAGCGCGACGAAATTAAATATACGCTCCGGCGGCATAAAGGTGAAAACGCCGGGGAAAAGAATTTGCATTACGGGAAACGGGACGCGTTGCGAGGCGAGGCGTGCCGTCGATATTATGGTGGCCGGTATGGGCTTGTGTAAATTGGCCGGCCCCCGGATACACCGTTAATTATGCCCGAAACAATTAGCAACTTGTTGATTGTCGTTCATTCTCGATAAAGGTGGTGAAATATATGCGATAAACAGGGGATACGCTTCGACGATCGTAAGCTTCGGCCTTTAACGGTTCATTCTAACCGGAGCTCTCGAGCGTTAGGAATATTCTCTGTGGGAAAGCGTTACTACTCGCGCATCGTTGGAGTTTGTAGCTGGCTTAATTGGGAGAACGCGAACATACCGGTTCGGTGTACGCGTCTCTCACGGGTGGAGCTCTTCCCCAAGTGTTACACTGACTTTTTAATGAGCCTTTGGCAGGTCCTAGTTCTCGTCAAGTCTGTAATATCGCGTACTTTACAAGATATTAACAATTTAAAATCCACCGCATCCCCGCTGCATTCTTAAACACGAATTTCCTGCCACGGTTCGCCGGCGGAACGTTGCGTCGTCTCGTTTTATCGCGATAAATAACCCGGAACGCGTCTTCTCGATGCCGGCAATAATTATTATCTAATAAAACCAGCGCGAAAGGTACCGACCGACAAACTGGGATAAAGAAAGCTTAACCGATCGATACCGACGCTTATCCGTCTCTTTATTTAAGGCGAAACAAGTTGCGGATATGTATTCAAGGCACGTGTCCATCCGTGAGAGTTGACTTACACAATCTGTCTGCTTTGGCGATGTTTCGGATTAATTGCTTTGTTTATCAATTTTGTAAAACATAATTTTTAAGGTACTTCTTGCGAACAAATTCGTCTTTCTATTGTTACTAACGCAGCAGCTGTTCATTTGATTCGTTCGCCAGAAACCGAAGATTTTGATACTTTGGGTCTAACTAGACCCGGACTCTGAATTTAAACATTTTCGCTCGTTATCTCCGAGGTACGTAAACGAGCCATACGCATAATATACTATAACGGAATATACTTTGATTTTGATATTTTTAAAAATGTCGATATTTTCCCTAAAAATGTTGAGCTCCATGCGCAACCTGAAGGCTTTGAGATTTTGATCGTGTCACTACGTAGAGCGTCGAACCACAGCTTTTGAAAAGCTAAATCACGAAACAAAATGTTTTTTCGATCCCATTTAGTGCGTATAGCTGATACATAGTCGTTCACCGGGGGAAAAATTGAGCGTAACCATTTGGAATTTTCAAAGTACTGTTCGCTCTCCGAGAGTTTTTCGTGCGGCTGGCACTCTCAATACCGTGTACACTATCAAATTTGACTCTAGACAGTAACTCGTGATATTTTTGCTCTCATATGGACACGTATCTTGAAGAATGTCACGCTAAAGTGGTCATAAATTTTGTATCGGTAATTTTGTATAAATTAGAGTTTGCATCGGTTATACTGTGAAAACTGTTTATACTTGTATAAAAGGACCTCGGTCCGTATATAATAAATAATAATAATAATAATAAATTAAAGTTAAAAGCGTATCTTTAGCCTGACCACCAAAATGAAAAGATTTTGGGTCAGGTCCAACGGGTCCAGCAGGGTCGACGATCATTCAGAGGACGTTCTTCAACGAAACAGATATCGATTCCGCGATTCAACGAAAGAGATATTGACACTCAAGAGTAACTCGCGATATATTTGTTCTCACATGGACACGTACCTTGAAGTATGTCACGCCAAAATAGTCATAAAATAAAGTGAAAAGCGTATCTTTAATCTGACCACCAAAATGAAGAGATTTTGGGTAAGGTCCAACGGATCCAGCAGAATGATCATTCCGAGGACGTTTCTCAACGAAACAGATATCGATTCCGCGGTTCAACGAAAAGGATATTCACACTCAAGAGTAATTTGTGTTATTTTTGCTCTCACATGGACACGTATCTTGAAGAATGACACGCCAAAATGGCCATAAAATAAAGTTAAGAGCCCATCTTTACCCTGGCAGCAAAAATTAAAAGATTTTTGGTCAGGTCCAACGGATCCAACAGAATGATCATTCAGAGGACGTTTCTCAACGAAACAGATATCGATTCCGCGATTCAACGAAAGGGATATTGACACTCGAGAGTAACTCGCGATATATTTGCTCTCAAATAGACACGTACCTTGAAGAATGTCACGCCAAAATGATGAAGGGATCGAACAATTACCAGGATTCATAAATTAAAATTAGGACCCTATCCTAACCCTGGCAGCGAAAATTAAACGATTTTGGGTCAGATCCAACGGGTCTAGCAGAGTCTACGATCCTTCGCGCAATCGACGGAAGTGAGTGCTCTTCGAAGACAGTTTTTCAACGAAACAGATATTGATTCCGCGACTTATGGTTCGATTCGCACGTGTCCCTGGAGTCTCCGGGAACGGATCGGGCCTAGGTAAAGCGGAAGATGAAATGGGTCAGTACTCGTGGAAGCATTCGAGTTTATTCGAGTCTCGTGAGTTATCGATCGCGGAACGGTGCGAGAAGGTTTCATTCGAATGAATCTAATACCGTCTACCGTATGCTGTACACGCGGCGCGATATCGAAGGATGCATGGTGCAATCGTTGCGCAACGGTTCTCGTAACCGGTGGAATAGCTAGAAAGCGAAACTGTGTACGCGTCGTTAAACGGTCGCAGCGTCGCGTCGGTCTGCCACGATCGAACAGCGACGAAGTAGCTGGGTGCTCTGTACTCTGTACCGCTGCTGGATAGGTATCGATGAATATGATCGTTGATACGGTGGGCGTTTCGCGAGTTCAGACGTTATAAAACGACGCCGATATAAAGTTCCGTCGTATAGTTTCGAGGAATAAGGCTCTGTCTATTGTAATGCAGCGAAATTGAAGCCGGCCGAGTCGCGGGGAATAAAATATAAAATACGAATCCGGCTTATTACTTTCCCACTACTTGCATCCACCATTATTACTGTCCCCGCTTCTGACGTCAGAGAGTCGCAGACGATCGTTCCCCGTTGCTTATTCCCCGACTTCCTTTCATTTTTATACACCGCTCACGGCTCATGGCTCACGGCTCCACGGCTCACGGCTCACGGCTGCACGACTCACGGCTCCGTGCCTCCTCTCGTTCCGGGAATAAAAATCGCGATACTCTCAGCCGCCGCCTCCACGCCGAGCGAGCGAACCACCACCCCCGCTGCCTATAACGGAAGGCTTAAATCGAGCGAACAACCGAGCTGCTCCACGGTTCGCCGAGTAAAGCTGCTCTCTTCTCTCTATAGGAAAACATACTTTATTGTAAATATAACATCATTGTGTCTGCGAAGCAACGTGTGAAATACTATGTTTACGGTTAACAAACACCGAGCTCGACAATCCGGCGTCAGTGTCACCGATGGCGGATTTACCGGATACAGAGAGTGCAGGCACGCTCTCGAACCCCGAATTTTCATCGGCAAAATCACATCTACCCATCGAAATTACGCTCCTACGGAGAATTCACGGTCCATTTATCCCGTAAGTGGACTATCGTATAGGATTGTTCGACTAACGATCATTCGACGAGCGTGGAATG
Source organism: Lasioglossum villosulum (assembly GCA_963971365.1). Lineage (NCBI taxonomy): Eukaryota > Metazoa > Arthropoda > Insecta > Hymenoptera > Halictidae > Lasioglossum > Lasioglossum villosulum. Next base: position 44,411,614 of record OZ020496.1, on the reverse strand, counting down.
GAGCTGTTTCAAGATTTCGCTAATTCTCTATCGGCCGACGACGTTTCCGATATCACCGAATCAAATTTACATTCGTTCGTCGATCGTATACTCGACGAAATTCATTCTCTTTTTCGACTGGTCAGTGAACAGCAAGAATTTTTAGGATTCACCTTCCCTCTGTATACCGGGCGCACATGCGCCCCATGGTAGAAACGGAAATAAAAAGTTGACGAATAGAAAATTTCAAAAAATTTTCTGGAAACGCTGTCTGTGATATGTTCAAATTTTTGCAGGTATTCTTTACTTGTCTTTTAACATCGGAACTACCGGATGTGTCAAAATGACTTGCTCCTGATATGTTCTTTTAGAAAAATTGAAATTATGAATAGGTTTTTCCGAGAATTTTTTGTTGGTGAACTTCTATATCGAAGTGTATATTCATACAAAGCTAGTAGGAGATCGAAATAAATGCAATTTCGTTATTACTAAAAGGCAATGTGTGTCAATTGTGTTTAGAAGGAATCAATTAAATTTCATAAATATTTATGCATCGAAGTGCATATTCATACAAAGCTAGTACGAGATGTAATTAAATGCAATTTCGTTATTACTAAAAGGCAATGTGTGTTAATTGTGTTTAGAAGAAATCAATTAAATTTCATAAATATTTATGCATCGAAGTGCATATTCATACAAAGTTAGTACGAGATCGAAATAAATGCAATTTTGTTACATATTACTAAAAGGCAATGTGTGCCAATTGTGTTTAGAAGAAATCAATTAAATTTCATAAATATTTATGCATCGAAGTGCATATGCATACGAAGCTAGTACGAGATGAAAATAAATGCAATTTTGTTATTACTAAAAGACAATGTGTGTCAATTGTGTTTAGAAGAAATCAATGAAATTTCATAAATATTTATGCATCGAAGTGCACATGCATACAAGGCTAGTACGAGATGTAATTAAATGCAATTTCGTTATTACTAAAAGGCAATGTGTGTCAATTGTGTTTAGAAGAAATCAATTAAATTTCATAAATATTTATGCATCGAAGTGCATATGCATACAAAGCTAGTACGAGATGAAAATAAATGCAAGTTTGTTATTACTAAAAGACAATGTGTGTCAATTGTGTTTAGAAGAAATCAATTAAATTTCATAAATATTTATGCATCGAAGTGCATATGCAGATAAAGCTAGTACGAGATGAAAATAAATGCAATTTTGTTATTATTAAAAGACAATGTGTGTCAATTGTGTTTAGAAGAAATCAATGAAATTTCACAAATACTTGTGCAGAGAAATTTCTTCCTTCACTGTGCTCTATACCGCTCTACACAGAGAGTAGGTTAACCAGACCAAGGAGCTGAATAAAAATTCGGTGAATCCTCCATCGAGTGTCACCGACGTTCCCGCGGTAGGAAGCTTTGGCACGCTCGTAACAATTAGGCTATATCGTCGATCCCTGGATAAAAAAGATATCCATCGGCCGCCATGTCGGTTCTCGTGGTCCCGCGTTAAGAGACTCCGGCGTACTGCTGCACTATCTTGGACCATTCCTTGGGGTAGGTCCGTTGGATGTGCGATAGGACCTTCTTGATCTGTCGCGTCTCCTCGGGGCTACACTGCGGACAGGAGCCTCTCAATACCAACGGCGCCAAGCCTGGATAACACAGAATGTCGATTTAAACATCCGCAAACTCCTTTATATAAAGTTTAGTAAAATTTCACTATGTGTCTGAGCGGATATGAATCTCATTCTTCGTTGAATATCGAAATTGTGAATTCATATAGTCACAAAAGAATGAAAGGAAAGTTCCATCAACGTAATTGGAATCGTGAGAGTTCTCTTTCATTTTCAGAATGTGTTAGTATTTGTTCAGTGCATTTCTCTACACGTATTTCATTTTAATTAACTTTAAATACAAGGCGAATCACGAGTCGTGACCGGTGCAAATTACTCTGTTATTACCAGTCCGATCGAAAACGTTCTCGCATGATAACAGAAGATTTTTGTGTAAAAAAATTTGAAAAAGTAAATTTTTATTTTGTTTTATTTGCAACTTTTCAAGCCATGATATTTACCGAATTCGCCTTGATATCTAAACCTGATATCTCTAACGGATAGACATAAAAAAATAATACATGTATTTGCAAAAATTTGAAGGCGATCTTGAAGAATCAGGAAAAAAAGAGTTGAAAAAATATTTGCTATAATCACGTGAAAGCTATCTGGAAACCATGGTATGTCTGGTAAAAAGTATGTCTGGTTCTGCTGATCATGAACACGTACTAACACATTCTAAAAATGTGGTTCACCCTGTACATTTATGTGAGACATTTATGCAAGGCATGTTAAAGAATATTTTAAGTAGTTCGAACAAAAAAAATGATAAGAAAGAGAAATATCATCAAGAATTTACTTCCCATAAATGAAAATACAGTAAAAGTAAATGCAAATCCGCAGTACTGTAAAAGTCATGTTAAAGAGATCATCATCATATTTTAAGTAGTTCGAACAAAAAACATGATAAGAAAGAGAAACATCATCAAGAATTTACTTCCCGTAAATGAAAATACAGTAAAAGTAAATGCAAATCCGTAATTCAGTAAAAGTCATGTTAAAGAGATCATCATCATATTTTAAGTAGATCGAACAAAAAACATGATGAGCAAGAGAAACATCATCAAGAATTCAATTCCCTAAATGATCGAAATATCGCACTGTGCGCCGCGCCGGTGCGGGTGTAACTTTATAGAAATTTATCGGCAAAGTCTTCTCTTCGGCGAGCCCTCGAAATACGGATATAAATCCGATCTAAGCAATTCGATGACTCGCCGGTTACGATCGCCGCGCCGGTGCGAGAGTTCACCCCCGCGAAATGGGGTTAACTCCGGCGAAGGTCGGTTTATCTTCCGAATCGGGTAGAATAGCAATTCCTACAGTCGCGCGTCGGTTCTTCCCGGTGTTCCCGGGGCAGGCGTTATGTTTTCAAGGTAATTGCGCTTCCTCCCCGAAATTTTTGCCATCGGATATCCCTTCGGATGGAAACGAGAAGACGATCGATACCGGTGGGCGGGAACGCGGCTTTGCGCGGATTCGTCTCTGTTAGATGGTCGCGTTATGCCGAAATGCTCCGCGCGACTCACAAAGCGACGCTGGGGACACTTGGGGATGTATCTTTATTTTTGTTGACATTTTTTAAAAGTTTCCTGCTATGGAAACATTGCATTCGTTTAAAACGACTCCAAAATAAATGGTGAAAAAGACTTCTTTCGACTGACAACATTTTTAGTGATTACGAATAATTAGCGAATAATTTTGTGACTCACTGTACGTTACACGCTTGTTCAAGTTCAATGATAGTAACGAACTTTTAATGATTTCAGCGCACCGTTTCGATCAATTGTTATTTAAACGCTATATTCAAATTATCACAATATCTTGTTTCAACGTTTCGATCTCACTTCATATGATTCTCAAGAAAATTAGAAAAATTGCGTCTGTAAATTAACAATCAATATTATCTTTGTACTGTGTAAAGGGTCTAGCAGACTAAGAATAGTGAATCGGCCCCCCCCTGATTTTTATTGAAATTGTGTGGAAAACATTGGTTTTAGGTTGAAAGATAACCCCCCAAAATTTCAAGTCAATAACCCTTCGTATAAGGATTATATGAGGGTAAATACCCTTAACTATATCATTTTTTTTCTCGGTTGTTAATTAATAGTATTCCTACATTATAATGGCGTAATTTCATTTGTTTTTCAATATTTAACTATGTTCCACCCCTCCGACGATCTCGTAACTTTTGTGTATATTAGATAGATAACAGAACATTACTGTTGAATTTTTTGAAAGTGGTCACTCGAAGGGTCGTTTGCAATTTCCACCCCTAAAAAATTTAATAATTTTTTTCTACCCTTAATAATATAATCACAATTGTGAAAAAAATATATGATATGAAGGACGTAAATACGAGTATTTTCGTATTTTTTTATCTGAATATCTTAATGAAAAACCGAGAAAAAAATGATATAGTTAAGGGTTACCTTTCAACCTAAACCAATGTTTTCCACAAAATTTCAATAAAAATCCAGGGGGGGGGGCGATTCACTATTCTCAGTCTGCTAGACCCTTTAAAACAAGAAGAACGATGCAATGATAGTTCATTTTCAAATTTATATTTTTTCAGGCTGGGATGCATTTTCACCCCGAACACAGAGCGAAGGTTAATAGCGTGGATGAGAGGCTCGCATATACTTTTGAGTCGTCTTCCAACGGGATCGCAGGGCGCCTCTCCCAAGGCGCATTTCAGCTGTCTCCTGAGATAACGCTGGTCGCTGAGAGCCATGTTGAGCTGCTCGTCGGAGACCCGCGATCTCCCAGTCTGTCCTTCGTCCGAATCTGCCGTGACCATGCAGACGAGGAGAGTGCACGTGACAAACAGCAACTGAAACATTGTTCAGGGAGGAGTTAAGTACCTAAATGTACCTGCTTTCGGTAAATGGAGCAGTGGGAGGGCGCGCGCCTGTGCTGGGAGGATGGTAGAGAGCGAAACAGTCTTTCGTTGAACGAGACTCAGGGCATAAAGCAATTAACCAAATTCGTTGGGTCAACGGGGAGTCAACAACGCTTATCCGGTACACGGGGGAACGTTATAAATTGAAATCCCGGGATTTATCGATGTCGCTCGGTTCCCACAGCTAGAAGATACCCGGTTCCGAGTTCGTTCGGCGAACGACCGCGATTGCCTGCATCAGAATTTCCAGAACCGGTGTGATCAAAATCACATCGCGTCTTACAAAGGAGATTGGTCGCGCGCGTCTGTTTACCTTGCTTATTGATCGATACCGGTGCACGCGCGGCTCGAAGTTTCGAATATAACGAAGGGACAGGTAAAGGGTTCGAGGACGTTGTCGCAAACCAGTGGTCTTCAAACTGTCCTCCTTTCGCCGAACCTTAGTCAAAGTCAACATTCTCATAAAGTTCCGAGTAAAAGCTTCGCGGCAGCCCTTGGCACTCGAATGATGACTCAAACTCGCCACTAAAAATTGCTACTCCACTATTCAGAATACGGTTTGAATTGTTGAACACGTTGGTATCTAATCAATTAGATGTTACGTCGATTTCGTATTCACAAAATGAAAAAAATCATACAATGGACCCAATGGTTGGAAGAAATGTTCAATTTTCAGAAAGAGTTGATCAAAATTTAGAGATGTCGGCGAACCACTGCTTGGTCTTTTTTTAAACTTTTTACCTGTGTTAATAATGAAAGTTTGAAACGTGTATTTTGTAAATCTAAGTACGTAAGCTACATACGTGTACAAAGTTTCGATGAAACCGGTTGATGCGTGAAAAAGCTACGGGCACTGTAGAATGTAAAAATCCTTGAATGTAGGATTTGCACGAGGAACATCTTAGCGCGGTAATTTCAGCCGAAAAGTTTCTGATTTGGAAGTTTGACGACCACTGTCGTGGAAGAGGCCTATCGAAGCGCATCCGTGGTTTAAGATTGAAGCACGCGCGCGATGAAAGGGGACGCGGTGGGTTGGCTAGCGAATATAGAGCGAATAGAGCGAATAGCGTTGGCGAACGAGCGAGCGGACGGCAGATACTGGCTAAACGCAGCACCGGCAAAGCACGCCAAAGCTAACATAGCTAAACAAGCAACAACCACGGTGAGTAACGGCGGTATGCGCGTACCTACGACCTCCGTTTGTTTGCCCCTCTTGGCCCGGTGTGCCGCTTCGACACGCTTCCGTGTTTCGTTGCAGTTGTACGCATACCAGTTTACGCGCGCACATTCCGCCTGCCTTCTGCCTCCTGCCGCCATCCGCCAACCGCCCCGCGTCGACTAACGAGAGTCGTCTTTTAAATTACTCGGGCCGCGACTCCCGGACCGGTTTCTCCGAATAATATCAACGCGAATAAAACTGCTGCACGGTGTTTCCGGTAGGCTTCGCAGCCGCAAACATACCGCTGTACCGCACCACGGAGAAACATCAAACAGACCGGAGAAGAGAATGTGTTCCGCGCGCGGTCCTTTCTGTTGTCATGGTAATGGACTACGATTACTTGGAGGTCGATACAAGTACCTACTTTGCAGCTGGGTTCGAACGTGTTCACCGATTATATTCCAAGCTCCACGGGAAGCGAATATATTATGCACAGGGTGTAAAGAAATGTTTGGTCCCGGCTGCGTATTGTACATCTTCGAATCGGTGAAGGTCTGTGAAAAAAAGTTGCCGCAAAATCTTGATCTTGAATTTCAAGGGCAATGTTTTGTGTTATTGCATTGTGTTCTACACATCATGGGGACAAAAAGTGTCAAGGGAACCATGAGTCAAAACTCAACTCACCCATGATTCCCTTAACACATTTTACCGCAAAATTGTCCTTAACCTTGAATTTCAAGAGCAATGTTTTGTGTTATTGCATTGTGTTCTACGCATCGTGGGGATAAAAAATGTCAAGGGAACCATGAGTCAAAACTCAACTCACCCATGATTCCCTTAACACTTTTTGCCGCAAAATTGGCCTTGACCTTGAATTTCAAGGGCAATGTTTTGTGTTATTGCATTGTGTTCTACGCATCGTGGGGACCAAAAGTGTCAAAGGAACCATGAGTCAAAACTCAACTCACCCATGATTCCCTTAACACTTTTTGCCGCAAAATTGTCCTTGACCTTGAATTTCAAGGGCAATGTTTTCTGTTATTGCATTGTGTTCTACTCATTGTGGGGACAAAAAGTGTTAAGGGAACCATGACTCAAAACTCAACTCACCCATGATTCCCTTAACACTTTTTGCCGCAAAATTGTCCTTGACCTTGATTTTCAAGGGCAATGTTTTGTGTTATTGCATTGTGTTCTACGCATCATGGAGACAAAAAGTGTTAAGGGAATCGTGGGTTAGTTGAGTTTTGACTCATGGTTCCCTTGACGCTTTAACACAATAACACAAAACTTTGCCCTTGAAATTCAAGGTCAAGGACAATTTTGCGGCAACTTTTTTTCACAGATCTTCACCGATTCGAAGATTTTGAATACGCCTATGGCAGCCGGGACCAAACGTTTCTTTTCACCCTGTACAGTAATGTTGCGATCTAGCTCCAATTTCCTGTTCCGAGCAGGGACAGAGATCGCGTAGGGAAACTATGTTTTCATGACTGCGCCAACCGCGCCGAGAGCACAAAGGATACCGAACGTAGAAAAAAACGGTAATTATGTAGAAAAGGTCTGCCTACTCCGATTTTGATGAAATTTTAACATGTTACGCGGCAACACATTCCGAATAATATTTTCCTTTTCCAATATAGGGGGGTTGCTTTTAGTTTCCGAGATATTCGAAAAAAACTGTTGCCAATGCTGTATTGAATTTTCCGTATTCTTGTACGCTCCGTGGCAGTGTAACGACGATCCGCGCGGCGTCTGTTTACTTTTTTTTGTAAACACGCTGTGAAACTACTGCTGGATTTTTGTATGCGTGGTGCTCTCCGCCCTCTTCACGACCTAACCACGACATTCTGTGCGCATAATCTTTGCATTGTAGCTGTTATCTAGAACTTGAACTGGTAATGGAAAAATCGTGCGATCAGAATGAGTTGTGATTAAATTTTTCTATTCGTATCCATGTTTCCCTCGTGTCATTTGCACTTGCGTTTCCCGCTGCGTCTTTGCGAGCGTTCAAATTACTACGATACCAATCGATGGAAAAACACACGAACTCGGAGACCGGTTGAACGAGGCTGTTGCATTGAAATTGATACGGAAGGTGGATATTGAACTTGACCCAATCCTCGAGGATTACGTCGCAACGCAAACTAGCTAGACGGATCCGACGGATCGCAGAGACGAAATATTGTTTCACGGGGCTGCCTTTTCGAAAGCTGGAGTTGCAGGTTGTGCCGAATAGCAGAGCAGCGTTTACACAGTCCATCGCCGATGGTGAATCAGTCCGTTCGCACTTTCGCAGTGCGTCGGTGCTTGTTCCCGAGGCTTTTTCCTCTCGGTCTTGACTGGCTCAGCGCGATTGCGAGTTTCGTCGCTGTAAAAAAAATGCATGAAACCCGTCTGCGAGGCGAGCGAAGGTGTCGCTGCACAGGAAATAGTTCCAATTAAATCGACGCCGCTTGACGGATGAACATACTTTCGCGAAACGTCCGGGGGCCGTTTGCGCACACGGTGCCATCTCTCTACTCTTTTTTTTACTCGTTCCTTTGACACGACGCCGCGCCGTGACCGATACTGTAAAGTTCAATTTTATTTTCGTCGGATCGCGTCGCACCTCTCGATACCACCGGGGATGCCGCCTCTAACGATCGTGCTCGTTTTTAAATTACTCGCGTCGCGATCCAGGACACGCGGCTCCTCTGCGCGCTGTTTCGATTTTTCCCGTCAACCCCCGCGTCGCTTTACTGCCTCCCCTACTACTCGCCGTTCGGCCAGCCACCCCCGCGCGCCAAAATTGCTAGGAAAACTCGTGAATATCGAAAAGCGGGTCGGCTAATCTTTGTCGCGACCAAACGAAATTCCGTCGATGCGAATGTCGGCCTGCAAAATATTTAAAACCACCTGCCTCTGTGGGTTTCCAGCGAATTATTACAATTGCTTCGACGATTCGAGTACAACCTTCGCTCCCAATTGCGGATGGATCGTTCCGTGCATCAAGAACAAGTGTCAGGAAATACAAAGAAAATAACCAACGACTCATATTATGATTTATATTATCTGGAAAAATACTGAATAAGTAACCAGTAAACAATTCAAACGATTGATTTCTAAATGATTACAACAAATGTATATTTATTACGATAATTATCGGTAGATAGGAATCATTTTTTCACGAATTCAATGAAATAATTTTTATTTCATCTCTTTTCGAATACCCACCTTTTTAAAAACAAGCCCGTAAAGCGAACGTTTGGAATTATATCCTCATTTCTGTACAAATTTTTAAAAGCTTCCCTGCTACGAAAGCACTGCATTCGTTTCAAACGATTGCAAAATAAATGGTGAAAAAAACGTTGTTTTCAAATTACAACGTTTTTAGTGGATACTTTTATGTGTTCGTTACAAGCTCCGGAAAGCTCGTCAACATCAGCTTGTTGGTTCTTATCTTGTGCTTCGATGAAAAAAGGGTGACATTTTTTCATAGGTCACTAAAACCACAACATACTCTGTGATCAGAAACCGAAACATTGCTCGAAAAAGTGTCCGATTTCATTACTCCAAGAATTGAACCATCCGTTGTAAAGTCTAAATTGTATATACATCGACTACTGCTGGGATTCCAATTAATTCCACGAGAACGAACGAAGGAATTCGTGGATTTCACGAGATCTGTTCGAAAACGAAGATTCGCGACCCCTATGTCGTTCCCCGGACTCGTCAGATGCGAGGCTACGAGTTTCGATTCGCCCCGTGGGATGCTAATAATTGGTACGGTTCGGTAAATCACTGAGGGCCTGTAGGCTCGCGTTGCCGGGATGATTTGTGGATTGGGATGCGGGCTCGGTCCGGGCTCGGGCTCGGGCTCACGCGAACGCAAACCGCTTACTTCCGCGAGCCGGCGTGGATTATAAGAATTATTGGCCGGTCTAAATGGCAAATGGCCATGATATAGATTTTATTGCCGTCACGTTGACTGCGAACGACTGTGGCCGTAACGTTCGCCGGGTTATTACGTCCGAGCGAGACGCTGACGGTTCCTGTCGACCGTGTGCTCCCGTTCGGACCCGTTCTCGCCAACGTGTGAGCGAGTCCTTCCTACAGTCCCGTTGATTATCGTCACAGTCTATGAATGATAATTCACCGGTTAAACGGGACGCCGAGAGACGGAAAACTCGCACCGCTTCCACCCGTAATATTCCGTTATAGTTATTGTCCGCAGCGCGCTCCGTTCTCGCTCGCGCTTGCGCTAACTACATGGACGACGGACACGAACACGGACACGCACACAGCGGCTCGATAAACAATAATTTATTGTTCGTGTACTGGCCGAGCAACGGGCCGGCCGCGCCGTGTTGTTCGTAGTTATTAAATTAATTTACAATCGTCTAGTTATCGACTCGCAACCGATGGACAATAATTACACAGCTCGGTGATTCACGGTCGATATCGACAACGCGCGGCGTATGGATTACGATTTAACGCGCGAAGAGACCCAACGCAAATACCAACGATCATCGCGTCGCTCGGTATTAACGAGGCTCCCGTCGGTTCGCTTCGCGACGCGGCCGCGAATTATTCGCGATCAGAGCTAACCGGACACCCCCGACGACTCGCATTAACCATTCACCCTCTCTCTTTCTCTCTCCGCGGTCATCGGTCCAGCCTGACTGGACGTTCCAGTTCAGCTGGTTTTATTTCTCCTCATTTCCAATTCGATCTTTTCTTCACACAACAATTGCTGTCGCCGTCGATTCGTTTCTATTGTATAATCGTTTCCATTGTTTATCGTTTCATTATACACATATTTATACGCAAACTCTTCGAGACTATTTACAAATCTGTCCTCGAGATTAAACATTCTTTCAGTGTAAATATTTCCTCATGTCGGTCGTAGATTGTTACTAACTTTTAATGATTTCAGCGCACTCGTTCGATCAATTGTTAATTAAACGCTATTTGCAATATCACAAAATCCTATTTCAACGTTTCGATCTTGCTTTAGATCATTCTCAAGAAAATTAGAAAAGTTGTAACGTAAATTAATCCATATTGTGTGTGTTCGTACTGTGAAAATTTTAAACAAGAATAACTATTGTTACCTACTTGCTCGGTGTAAAATTACAGTGTAAAATATTTATTTATTTATCAATCCTCAAACCAAGTGGTTTATACAGCAAGTACATTATTATGTATTTACATTTAGCTTACGTTAACTAAGTGTAACGTTGTTTCTAAATTCTAACGAATACAGACATATTTTAAATATAGTATACTTTCGTATGCAAATACTAAACTTTTGTCGACAGTAATATTTCAATTAATTATACATTACATTAATTATATAATTAATACAGAAGAGCAACTTATTGCATCTTCTATATGGATTGATACTGGGAACTGGAACAAGTTACGAGTTATACGTATTCCTCTGACGTACATGTGTCCGGTTGTGGAAGAGGGTGACATTTTCCCGTCAATTCGTGCTGGCTCCCCTCGTCTGGTTAGGCTACCGGTCTTTTTTTGCACCTACTTTGATTATCAGTGGATATGTGTACGGTTCGGTACTTGTTATGTATATCGGATGATACAATCCGATATCCTTCAGGAAGTTTAGTATATTTTGGCAGGAGTCCTCAGCTTGTAGTATACTTAGCGGTCCTCGCACGTTGTGTTGTGCTCTTTTTACATTGTATTTTGGACAGGTGACCAAGATATGTTCGATAGAGTTTTTAACGTAGCAGGTATCGCAGGTGCTTAAGTTGTAAATAGATTTTGTATAGTATATTTTATTATACAGGGTGTTCGACTACAGGTGGGAGAATATTTAAGGGTTGGTTCTTAACGATGGTATAAGACGAAAATGAAGAATAAAGAAATGCAATTTCGGCTTCGTTATTTAGCTATTAACAACGCGACAGTCACGTATCGAGTGACAGATGCATGCATAACTTGGTTCTCATTTGGGGCCCCAGCTAGGTGAAAATGTTTAACAAATCGTTGGACAACATTGAACTCTTTGACGTACACAAAGTACACTTTTGTTAGACGCGTTGTTCAATTTTAATTGTTTTTTTTTTTTTTTTTTTTGTTTCCTTATTTAACGTCGCTCTGAACTCTTAGCTAAGGTTATTTCGCGACGGGACCTACAGTTTATAAGGTGGGCTCCGAACCACCAATTTTAATTGTTAATAGCTAAATAACGAAGCCGAAATCGCAATTTTTTTATTCTTCATTTTCATCTTATATCATCGTTAAGAATCACCCCTTAAATTTTCTCCCACCTGTAGTCGAACACCCTGTATGTATATAGTGTAGATATTTTCGGAATTGAATATGGCCTTGGCGCCAGTTATTAGGCCTAGTAGCGTGTAAGCGTTTGTAGTGTGAAAATGCGCACAGCGGGTCCCTACAGATGCCTAATATGTACTAGGACAGAAAGAGAACGGGTTAAAGTCCCTTGAGGGTGAGTTTTTGAAGATTTTCTCATCCTCTCAAAAAAAAGGTATCGCAGGTGCTTGCTTCGATTTTGGTGATAAGGTGGGAGTGAGTCCAGTTTGCGTGGCTTATTCTTACTCGTGTTAGTATTTGGTCTCTTTAGTGTTCTTTATGCTGTTTGCAACTTCGTGTAACTTCGTGTAACTTCGTGGCTACCGGTCTTTGTCTTCGGTAAAGCGTTGAGCAATCCGGTAGCCGGTCATCAAGAACCACCACGGTGTTCGATACGTCGCGTCGATTTCGCGTCGCGAAGGCCGTCGAATCGGAAACAAGCGAGAGAACGCCGAGGAAATCGGTTTGTTATTCCTCGGGAGCAGTCGTAACGTAAGCGCTCGGCCGCGGCGCGCATGAGTTATGACGTTGCGACGCCCTCGATAAAGGTTTTGTCTCGATCGTTCGAGTAGAACCGGAGTTACGTGCCGGAATTTAATAACTCGTTCTCGCGGTCGACCTACAAGAAAATCGGCGGGCGGCTGCGGATCGATCGATCCATCGCGAATGCGCGCAATTTCGTCAACGAGCGATGCCTACCTAGCTAGATCCGATACTCGCTCGAGCGTCGACGATCCCGCGAGCCGATATCTTCGTCCCAATGAAACGAGATTCGTTGCCTCTCGACGTTTATTGGTCGCTTAATACCTGGAAGAATTCAACCGGCGAGCCAGCCGCGTGCTCGACGAATCGCGGCGAACGCGAAAAGAAACTCAACGATCCTATGAAACTCCGCGCCTCGAAGATCTTCTCGAGAGCGCTTACATCGCTCGCTCCCGTTTCCCGTCTCTCCTGTTTTCCGTCTCTCGATTCGAACGGTGAACCGTCACGGTCTACAAACCCATCGTCGCGACATTTCGTTTTTATTGCACTCTCCAGACGATTCGCAAGAAACAGTTCGCCGTGCCTGCGAACTGCCGTCGACGTAACGACACGGCTCTCAGCTAATTATAACCGATAAGCCACTCGACAGTCCTTCAGAAATCGAAGACAAGCGAATCGCGATGTTGTAATAAATCCTTCGATAACAGGTTTCGAGAATTCCTCGATGGACGATCAGAAAATTCTCCGTCAAACGCGAGATCGCGCGATAGAAATATTTCCTGCGTTAACGCTGTGACGAAACGAGTGGAGAAAGTGTTTTAGAATTGGCAACAGCGGTAGCGAGACGGCGTCGACGATGTTTTACGACTCTATGGAGGTAAACGATTCGCGGACGGGCCGCCGTGTTCAATCGAATTCGAACGTACAGTGGATAACAAAGTTAGTACTCTTATTTTCAATATGGAAATCACGAGAACGGTAATATTTATTTACTTATAAAAATAAAGTTGATCATATATTTAATGGTAATGTTTAACACAATGTTTATTACCATTATCACAGTGGTCTGAAGCTTTATCAAGATATTGATTTTTCTATACTAAATATACAAAATTTGGTGCGACGAAAGTAAGTTTAACAACACTGTCCAACACCGAGTTTGTTTCACAATTACATTGCGATGGTGATTCTTACAGAGTTTTATGCGTTGATTCCAAATCTGCCCTTAATTTTTCTCCGAGACGAACAGTCTTTGAGAAACACGAGTTTGAAAATAAATACATGTATTTCAACTTTAAACAAATATTGTGATGTTATTATAAAAGATATTGAATCGTTCCCTGCAGCAAAAGATTCTGTAGACTTTCCAGAATACAGTGATATCCAATATCAATGCATCACGAATATTTCAACATGTTTAAACAATCGTTAAAGATGGGGAGACACCACTTTGGTATCCACTTGTAAGCTGTTGTTCATGTAGCGCCACCCGGTATATTGTAAATATCATTTACAAGCGGTTCGTTGGCAACGACAAGCGAACGTCAAAAACGAAACGAACAACGGTCTCGCCAGGTCCGTCGCCGGAAAAAGACGTTTAAATGAATTTGATTCGTTCTTATCGCATTTGCCGTTTTAATCCCGGCCATCCCTTACAGACTGTAGCTCTGCACAGATTAGGAAAAAAAGCTTCTGAAGTCAGCGCTCGAGCGTGCCACGTCGAGCGCGAAAATCTCCGCGGTGCAGTAGTTCGGGTGCAGCCAGTTTAGCGCCGCAATGTTCGCCAAATTCCGTATCACTTTCCATATTCTCGTGCGCTGAACGCGATTCGATTATCAAGTTTTCCTATCGTTGGGATAGCTCCAAGTTGAATAACTTGCTCCCGAAGATACAGAATTATCTATAGTCGCCTCGAGACGAAGTTGCACGGTACACCAGCGAAAGTTGTTTCCTCCTGACTCCGGATCCATTCGTTTGTCTTGCGCGGCAAGTTTTTCGCTGGTTTCACCGATTCTACGGACAACCGGCAACCAACTGATCCTGATACTGAATTGTCCAACTTCGAGTCTCTCTAGCGACGATGAATTCGTACGAAAACTGACGGTCTCGCTGATGGCGTCTATTTCGTTAATGATTTCGCAGATGTTTTTTAGGGATTGTCCTTTAGGGAAGTGGTAACGAGAGATCGTTCAACGAAAGGGTCTAATTTTCGCGCCGGACGTACAAGCAGAGTTCATCTTGTGTTGAGGAACAATTCTTTTATTGTTTCGTACGTATTGTAATTGATCGTACAATGTCGTGCAACTTCAAGTCTGTCTCGATAACAGAATCTCTTATTTTCGTTAACAGTTTCGAAAATGTCTTTGAGGAACTAGGAAAGAAAGGTTATGAAATAGATCGTGTTACAAGCAGAGAATTTTCGCGCGAAACGAACAAGCAGACCAAAAAGACAACTCCGAATACATTCGTTTGTTCTTGTGCAGCGAGTTTTTCGCTCGTTTCGACGATTCTCTATGCAGCCGGAAACCACTTTATCGTGGAGTACTGTGCAAGTTCTAATTGGTTTCGAGGATTCCGAACAAAATCTATCGACACCTTCGCTGTTTATTAACTTCCCGATTCATAGGGAAGTTACTGTAATTTCGTTAATAGTATCGCAGATGTATTTTAAAAATTGTTTTTCGAGGAACTGGCAATGAGAAGGCAGCTGTGTCGAGACTGTGAAAGAGAGTGTGCGACAAGGGGCATCTTCTTAAATTAGATTAACTAATAAAATTGAAATTAGTTTTATTCAGTGTACGAGTTGCTCGCTGAACGAACAAGCAGACTAGAGAGACGACTGCGAATACATTCGTTTTTCTTGTTAGCCAGGCAACCAATTGATCGTACCGTACAACTTGGTACAACTTTGAGTCTGTCCCGCGACGACGATCAAAATCTGTGGACACCTTCGAAGCTGTCGTTTATTTCGTTAAAAGTTTCTCAGGTGTCTTATAGGGATCTAGGAATTACATCAAAGGCAGCTCTATCGAGACTGCGAAAGAGACCCTGTGACAAGGAGCTAATTCGTAAATTTGATTAATAAGAGACACGACTGCGAATGCATTCGTTTTTCTTGTTAGCCGGCAACCAATTGATCGTACCATGCAATTTAGTGCAACTTCGAGTCTGTCTCGCGACGACGATCAAAATCTGTGGACACCTTCGAAGCTGTCGTTTATTTCGTTAAAAGTTTCTCAGGTGTCTTACAGGGATCTAGGAATTACATCAAAGGCAACTCTATCGAGACTGCGAAAGAGACCCTGTGACAAGGGTCTAATTTTCGCGCGGAACGCACAAGCGGGCCGGAGAGACGGCGCAGGACGCACGAGCGAGCGACGATCACGATTCGTGGCGCGTATATTCCGTTCCGGAGAAAAGCTACAGGTACGTGCCCGAGGGATCGTCGATTCCCTGGCTTGCCTCCTAAATATTCAAAGTGTAGAGGGAGAGAACCGCGATCGGTCACGATATCGAATTTGCCGGTCCTGTACAGAGCCAACGGAGCCAACGAAACCAGAAGAGCTAGGGGCTGCGCGGTATTCATCCCCCAGAGAAGGGGAGGTAAGAGCCCGCTCCGCGAGCAGCGAATCGTCGAATTGCTCCCGACAGGCACAGAAACGTGGGGCGAGTCGTGCCTCCCCGCCGGATACTCCGAAACTTTAAATCAGCCGGCGCACGTGTACAGGGCGTGCGTGTGTATCTACATCTACCTGTTGCACGTTCGTCACTCACCTTGATCGTCGAAGCCATGCCGAGGGCTCTTGGTGCGCGGCGTTGAGCGATGAGTCCCGCTGCTTTCTCGCGACGAATCGCTGATCCACGAATTACGACAGCCTCGGAGGGAGGAAAAAAACGAATTCGGATTTCAACTAGAAAGCACTACGCTGATGGATCGAACACGGACTCGTTGCGAACAGTGATCAAGGGTCCTCCAAGGTGGAAAAGGCTGCTAGGTGTCCTCTCACCTCGAAATCTCGGAACGCACTGGCCCGCGAGGTACGTCCGTGGCCTTCCCTCCCCTTCTTCGGCCAATAAATACGAAAGTGTGTGCGGTGGCCGACGACAAAGACGGCACGACATATACCAGCCTGTACTCCGTCTCGGAACATCGTAGAGGAGCACCGTAAAGGTTAGAAGGTAGGGGGAACCAGACGCGGTGCGTGAGTGTGCGCCGTGCACAGCTGCATCGTTGCACTTTTCTCCCCTTCGCCCTTTCTCCCCATCATTTTCTCTCTCTCACTCCCTCCTTCTTCTCTCTTCTCTATTCGCTTTCGTCTTCTCTTTTCTTCGCTCCCGTTCGCGCCCCGTTGCACTTTCGTTACCCAACAACGAACGTGCTGCGTTTCCCCGCACAACGAGATCGTTCGTGACGCTTTCTTACCCGAGATTTAACCTCCTTTTTTCAATTCCACTTTGCGCTTCTTTCCGGTTTCGTTCACGCGCGGAAAATCCGATTTCTTCTTGTTCTCGCACCTTCGCTTTTTCTACTCCTCTCGCTTCTTTATACGTCACCACTAATTACTCGACGAATCTGGCACGCGTTTTTAGATTTCAGTTTCACCGACCGAAGGGATTAACACCATTCGAGTTTCTCTAGCAGTGAACTTGATTACTAAGCGTCCCCATTATTTTTCCTCGGCCGCTCGAGACCTGCGAGTAAACTGTTCCGTCGCGAGTTTGTGTCGCAAGATGTATCCCAATCCCAGACATTTTTCTTTCGGTTTCCCACGGTTCGGTGAATGAGAGAGACAAGGGAGAAAAGAACGACACCGACGTAGGAAAAGTTCAATTGAGCTACGGGTTTAATGCGCAGTCGACGATCTCGCGTGTTTTTTCGCTCGGAGAAGCGTGCGTTTGTCCGGCACGGTAACAGCCGTCGAATTGGCGTGAACGAAAAAAGAGCAAGAGTAAGCGAACGGCGAGAGGTGATCCACCATGAAACACGATTAAACTGTTCGTCGTAGGATAGACGCCACCGAGAAAGAAAAGGAAAGGCCAACACGGAGAATCGAACGGAACGAACGAGGAGAGCGTAGAGATCGAAAGTACGTCCGTGCACGTGGACTCCGGGAAACGACGGGGAAAGAGGCAGACGGCGGGGGAGGCTGGGAAAATCGTGCCCTGTATCGATAAAGATTACAAGGGGTCTGAATTCGTCGATGTACTTTCGACCGGGCAACTCGAAGCTTTTGCGGCGTCAATGGGATGGATTCCTTGTCGAATGCGTTGACCTATCGTCCCACGCCCTTCTACCCCTTTTTCTTCGTCACTCTTCATCCCTTCTTTTTCTCCTTTCATCCCCGAGCTACCTATCTGTCATTGGCGTCGTTCCGCGTTTTCCTTTTTCTATTCTCTTTTTTTTCGACCGACGCGATTCGTCCTCGAGAGCCGTTTGAATAGCCGATCGTTTTCGAGGCGGTTCGATCGTTCGAACGGAACGAGTTCACCCGCCGAAGCCGGAAGGGGAACCCGGGGGAACGGGGAAGGGAATAAAGGATTGATATGGCTGATTGTCCTGTTGGTCACGTCGCGCGATTCGTCGCCCGGTCATTTCTACCCGTGGCGAGTTTATCCGACGATTACGCCGCCGGATCGCTCGGAACCCGACGTAATGAGCGATCCCCCTACCGATAACACGGACCGAGTGGATCGGTCCGACGATCTGAGATGACCGAAAATTCGTTGGGAGAAACCGACGAGCACCGAGGAAATTTTTCATCGTCTTCTTTAGCTCTCGTCCATCCATCTTCCCAGATTAATTTCTTCCGAATTCAGTATTATTCCAGGCTTCTGTGCCCGACTGCTTCCGAGAAACGCGAAACGGTAAAACAATCGTATCCGGATTACGTTTTCCATATGCGCACTTGCACACAGCTGCATCCCCATCTTAGGCCATTGCAAGGCTGATACATGTACAATTGCATAGAGCAACTGCACTTTATCCTTTAACGCAACACCATCTTTTTGGTAAACCAATCGAACCCTTTTATTATTCAAGAAATGTCGATACTTCACGAGATATTTGACATTATTCGACATTCGCATTCAATCGTTATTTGACTTTGTACAAAATTCGTGAAACGGAACTTTGGCTAATTATAAAGGGTGGGGAAGTAATTATGTCCACTTTGAATATTACCGTTATTTTTTTTTTTATTAGAAAATCTCATATGAGATTTATTTCAACATAATTATAATGCAATAAATAGAATATAGTATATATAGAAAACAATACATACAGCACAAAATACAAAAACCACAAAACAGAACAGGACTCGATGCGCAACTTGAAGGCATCATCGCACGACTTTGGGTTTTTGAAAAAAGTTGAGTTCTTCGCGATCGAAAATTAAATATACAGGGTGTCCCAAAACTACCCTAGGAGCCGAAAATGGGAGGTTCCTTGGGTCATTTGAAGCGTTATTTTCCTTTACAAAAATGGCATTCGCGGCTTTGTTTAGGAGTTATTAACGAAAAACACGGACCAATCAGAGCGCGTCGTAGACGCGAGTTAGCACAGTCGGCTCGACGCGCCAACTGTCTAATTGGCCCAACGTGCCACCGCATGTCTAGATCGCGCTCTTATTGGTCCGTGTTTTTTGTTAATAACTTCTAAACAAAGCCGCGGACGCCATTTTTGTAAAGGAAAATGTCGCTCCAAATGAACCAAGGAACCTCCCATTTTCGGCTCCTAGGGTAGTTTTGGGACACCCTGTATAATAAATTTTATGATTTCGGCGCAAGGTTCGATAAATTGTGCAATTATTTAAACATGTTTGTCAACGTTTCGATCCCTATGTGAACCATTCTCAGACATTTTTTGCGTCTGAAAAAATGTATGAATAACATAATTTGAAAAAATATTTTGACTCGAAAAAATATTTTGGGATTTCGATCCTGTCATTAAGGGGTCCAACCACAACTGTTCCCTTGTTGGAAATGTTCAGTTTCGAAAAAAATGTCTTCGATCCGGTCTAATGCATATCCTGTACCTATGCCGAGTTTATGAGTACAATATTATCAAAGATCCTCATCGTGGAAAGCTAGTCGTGACCAGCAGCGAACGCGTCGCTCGTCGTTCGAAAGCGAAAGAACACAACGGTCGTTACATCATTCGGTCTCTCCCCTTTCGATTTCTCCGAGTAGTAATTCGCCGCTGCCTAACAAGCATAATACAAATCGAGGCGGTCGCGTTACTCGACGATACTCGGTCGCATGTAAATCCTCGACTGGCAAATAAATCTAGCGACGGGTGGATCAACGGGACCGGCTCGCCGCTAGATTAGAGCCAGAGAAGGATGGCTCGGTCCTATTTCCAGCCCTTTTACCAAGGCTAATCTCTTCCGGGAAAATTCGAATAACTTACCGCGCAATGCGATTCCTTTCTCGGACGGGGACATAAATCTCAGCCCCCAGCGGCCTCGCTCCTTTCCGGTCGGGGTGCAATTACGTTACTTTCAATTAAATTGCGCCAAGTTTACGGACCGCGCGGATGCGCGTCGTTACCTTCGCTTGATCGCGTTTCGTCTCGCGAATCGTCACTTTCCTCGCGAGCACGTCCATCGTGACTCGCCTCCCGTTGCCCGACAGAATCGAGGAAAAACCGTTCGCCAGGAAAATCTACGACCAGGACCCGACGCGCGCCAGCTTTTATTTTCTCCCTTCGGGAACGATCCGCCGTTCGCGAAACTATCGGTTCTCGCCGATTCGACCTTTATTTTTCAACGATAAAACCGGAACCGGCGAGATCCGCGCGAATGCTTTTCCACGCGAAGAATTCAACCCTTCGCGGTCCTGTGTCCAGCGTGACCGGACAACCAGCTCGGATCCTGTTTTTATTTCGGCGTATCTTAAGGTGTGTGTTCATACGAAAGTTTCTGTCGATTGTTGAAATTTATTGCTTTCGGAGAATCACGTGATAAATATACAACGGATATTACGCATTTACGATGAGAATGAGTTGGTGTAATTTAAAACGGTAAAAACATTAGATGAATTTAAAAATATTCTTGTATAATTTTCAGCCTATCAAACATATAAAGATTTCCATTTCACTCCAGTTTGTTGCAATAAGGTAAGAAAATTTTATTTTGGTGAAAGTAATCGACGATGAGTATACATTTGTATACAGGGTGGTCTACGCAAATTGCACACATATAATAACTTCCAAAGTACGCGTTGCACGAAAAAGGTTTGTATACAGAAGTTGCATGGTCTGAAGGGATACATTATGTATTGTATTTATTTTTGTTACAGGTGGAAGCGTTTCGGAATAGTATACATGTATTTTATACCAAAAAATGGAAGAATATCGAATTCTGAATAATAAAGTCTTGACCTTCGTTATTTATTTACTTGAAGATCCCGCTATCCTGAGCAAATCTGTGGTAAGGTTGAATTTCTAACTTGATATTACGCGAAGAAAATTTTCTGGAAATAAAGGAAAATTACTCGTTAATTATTAGGTTTAGGGTTAATGAAGGTCAATACATTTTTTTTACTCAGAATTTAACATTCTTCCATTTTTTTGTATAAAATATATACTATTCCATTAAAAAAAAACAAAGTCGACCTTCGAATCTCCGAAACGCTTCCACCTGTAAAAATAACAAACACACTACATAATGTATCCCTTCAGACCATGCAACTTCTGTATAGAAAACTTTTTCGTGCAACGCGTACTTTGGAAGTTATTATAAGTGTGCAAGTTGCGTGAACCGCCCTGTATAATGGCAGAGAAAACTAGCTGAAAGATTCCCAGCTATACGAATGGCGTTCGTCAACTCACTGTTCGCTCTCTGTACACTGTACACGCTGACGAATTTTTATTCTCGAATTACTTTGACTCGGACGAACACGGACCTTCGCGTTAACGCATGACGAACAACGCGCGAATCGAACGCGGGCCGCAAAGGATCGATCTCGCGGCGAGCGGATTCAGGGGAATCAACGAGCACGAAGTTCGCATCGCGCGTCCCCCGATTCTCAAAACTAATTACGCGATAAAGAACCGTCGAGGGAGGAAGCTGTGGATGCGGCGGAGGTGAAACAGTCGGCCGGTGACGCGGCAACTTCTTCCGGTTAATAAAATTCCCGGAGCTCGGCGGAATTGGAAATTCAGGTCGGCTGATTCGGGGGCTGGGTTGGAAAAACTTTAGCGATATACGTCTTCGATCGTTAACGCGTTCAGCCGTAGCCAAGCGGGAGAGCTAATGAAATCAGGCTCGACGCGGAAGAGTATTGGCTGACGCAAGGATTCAGCGTTGCACGCGATGAGGCTTTGCGCCGATTCGACGGTTTTCGACGTTTTTCGACGAGACCGAGGCCCAGCGTCATCCGAAGACTGGAAACTGGAAATCCCAAGGTGAAAGTTCACTGGAACTCGCGCGTTACGGTCCGTCGAGCGTGCCCGAGCGAGCGGGAACGCGCGCGAACGAGAGAAAGTAGGAAAAGGCGGATGAAGCCGTTGTTGAATGGACACGAAGTAGCGCCGGTTTCCCGGAAACGATCCATTCGGCCGTTCACCTCGGGGATAAGCTACGATAAAGAGCGGGCGACAGCCTCGGGGAACGCTTACGACACCGCAACAAGTCGTCCGACGCACGCTCCACGATTCTCGCGTTCGTTTGCCTCGGACGCTGCGCCCGGGCGCATAGTGGACCAGAATGGCTCGGTGGCTGATCATGAGCTAAATAATCAAAGTCCTCGTGTCGATTTCTAACCGATGCGCAATGACCAAAGCAGTTATTTCGTTATTTCGTTATCCAAAGCAGTTATTTCGCTCAAATTCTCTTCATACATTTTGCCTCTCGCTCGTTAACTCCTTAAACCCCTTAACCCATTCGAAAATTTCGGGTCGCACGACTTGTTCCGTACAATGATCGGTCCAAACGTGAATATTATGCGCATAGCCCGTAGTAGATGATCGGACCCATAATATTTACGGTTGGCCCGATCATCTACTACGGGCATAGCTCGTATTTATACAGGGTGTCCCACTGTATCGAGAACGGCAGGATATCTCGGAAGACGGTGTCGTTGTCAAAAAAGTGTTCCTACAAAAGCTGGTATGACGGGCTAAATTACGTGGTATTGATTGTTTTGTTGTGGGTGGAGTGGTGGAGGACATTTCAAGGGCACCTTGATTTTTTTAAATGGAATAGTATAGTTTCTTCTTTAGAAAATAATAGCGGGTAGTGAGACGAATCCAAGGAT
This sequence comes from Lasioglossum villosulum, assembly GCA_963971365.1. Taxonomy (NCBI): domain Eukaryota; kingdom Metazoa; phylum Arthropoda; class Insecta; order Hymenoptera; family Halictidae; genus Lasioglossum; species Lasioglossum villosulum. The sequence goes on along the minus strand of OZ020496.1, from coordinate 44,388,880 downwards.
GTGCTACATGATATTATTCTGATTTTGAGGAAGGTAAATTGTTAGCTTGTGTTTACATACTGCATCGGTCGATGCCACTTAGCAGCGGCTGCTGGCTGTTAGCCGTCGACCGATGCAGTATGTAAACACAAGCTAACAATTGTGCCCTTGAAATGTCCTCCGCCACTCCACCCACAACAAAACAATTAATACCACGTAACTTAGCCCGTCGTACCAAACAACTTTTGTAGGAATACTTTTTGGATAACGACATCGTCTTCCGAGATGGACACCCTGTAGATAAAGGAGTTAGGTTTCCTTCTCATTCCTAGCGTACGTATCCACGCAAGAAGCAGGTCAGATTGCGTGCGTAAGATTACGTCGCATCGCGAATGGGTGGATTCAACTGGTTGCAACGGCCGCAGTCAGCCCGCCGCGATTTCTCGCGGGATTCTCGCCGTCGCGCCGGAATTCATCGACGATATTGAGGGACGACCGCGTTTTGCCACGCTTTCGACAGCAATCGATCGCGACCAATGAACACGCGAAAATTGCGTTGCCTTTCTCCTGTCAGTTTGAACAATCGCCGAGCGTAATTTCGTTCGCTGGCGTTCACCGTTTTACCACCGCGGGACTACTTGCAGCGTTACGCTCGCACGCTCGCACGCTAAAACCGTGTCCCCTGGATGCGTGTACATTGCCGCGGTGGCAATTTCTCGATTCGATCGTCCGCTTTTATCGAACGATCTATATCCTGGCCGTGCAACGCTGAAAGCACGATTTTCCGGTTATTTTAATTCGAGGGAAATAACGATTACTTCCACGGTGCGCGCGGTCCGATTTCGAAAACGATTGCGCAACGACCGAGACCAGAATCTACGATCTACGATCTACCTGCGGCATAGTTTCCCCAGCCGCGCCGCGACGCCTCGCCTCGCTGCAATCTCGAGGGAATTAAAATTTCAGTTTCTGGTTATTTTATCCCGTTCGTTTTCAATTTAACTTTTTAACTTGAAAGTTTTGACGATAAAGACGTGGCCCCGAGCACCGAAGGGAAAAAGAAAAAAACGCTTCCAGAGGGAAGGAACCAAGAGCCAAAAAAGCTTGGAAATCAAGGTACGCGGCAGCCGAATCGTTTCGTTTGTACGATCGCGTGGAACGTGTCGTGGAAATCTTCTGTCTCGTCGCGAAGAAAGTCCGCGTACCGGGTCAAGGATAGTTCCTACTCCATTGTTTCCATTTTCTCGAGGACTTTCGTCACCATACGCAACTACGAATTCTTACGGAGATAGAGACATTCCTTTCAAAGAAGCTGACTAAACCGAATGCACTTGTTAGAACCGATGTATTATATACACTATTTTTAAAAAATTTTATAAACCATAAAGATCCGCAATCTAGTCATGACGTAACAAAGTCATGTTCTTATTATCGCTGAATGCGTTTCAAAACCAGATGATGCAAGGGAAAAAATCAATATCTACAAGAAAAACAATCTTGAGAAAGAAAAACAATTTGCAAATCACCTTGTGACACCATCTACGTTGCATTAGAAACATTTGCCATGTCATCAAAAATAAAGGGAGACGTTTAGGTGGCTACGTTTAGCCCTTAGTACTCGAATGGTGACTCTGAGGCACCATTAAAAATTGCTGTACCATTATTCAAAATATTGTATACATTATTAAAGACATGGGTATCATTATTCAAAATATTGTATACATTATTAAATACATGGGTATCTAATCAATTACTAAACAGTTAGGTATTGTATGAGGTATTACAACAATATCGTATCCGTACAAGTTTTAACATCATAGGGAATGGAAATATTCTAGGTAGGAAAAAATGTTTAATTTTTTAGTTAAAATAGCTCAGAGTGCAAAGGGTTAGTTTACCACCCTGTATACAGGGTGTCCCACGTAACGAAAAATGAGGATCACCTTCGTAGTAAGTCAGGCTTGTTGAGACCTTACTGTAAAATGACGACAAGGTCATAGCGTACTGTGCCGTTGAACTCGTCTTAACATCCACTGGCGCTTTGTTCCTTACGGTTTCAACGAGAGGCAGCACGAATTGAAGATGGAATGAGCCCACGACAATGTCATAATAAACCATCTTAATGCGCAAACTTTAGATGAGCGCGCAGGATAGTAGTTGCTAATGCGACTGCTAATGCCTCTTCTGTCCTAAAGCTGATGAACTTCAATGGGCAAGTCTGGTCCAAGTATACGCGCGTTCTTCGCTAATCGCGAGACTCGGTTCGATAGATATTCAACGATGGAGTCTGCCTATCGTGTTCTATGTATCCGTACACAAATGCGAGTAGCATATCTATACATACGTGCGTATAGATACATATATACGTATACGAAAGATATGATTTAAGGCCAAGACGTTTGCTACAGATGTTTAATGTATCGCCGCCCCGCTGCCCCCGCGCCCGACAGAAATAAGCTGTAAGTGGCCGAGCGATTAACGGAATCGATGAACCGGTAGCAGTCTCCCTGCCGAGAGCGTCTGACCTGGATGCTCGAGATTTCCTTTTTCTCCAGGATTCAAGAGCTTCTTCAAATATTATATCTTATCGAACGAACCCCGAGCAACGTGGAGAAATTCGTCGAAACGCGGCGCAGAGATAATCTTCGACTTCGAACGACTTCGAAGTTTTATTTTCGTTCGATCGAGGAAGCGAACGTCGTCGTTCGGACTCGATTCCCGCGACGAAACGCAAGAGGGAACGTATCTCGTCCTCCTCCGACGACGACAACGACGTTCTCCCCAGTTCCCTGTCGGAACTGTCTCAGGACCTGTTCTGGCCGGGTATCCTCGTCGAAATAAAACCCACTCGAGATAAGACAAGTTGATCGCAGTTTCGCCAACTGTATTACGAATAGCTGGAAGCCAACTGTCCGCAGTAGATATTGCGCGGAACCCATTTCCAGTTGTTAAACCGTGCTAACTTGCTAATGTAACTCAAATAATTAAAGTGACGTGTACAGCCTCCACTCCAGGGGTCGCAGAGAGACAACTCCGGGATCCTAATGCGGATGGAAGGTATAACGCGTGGGATCGCCGAAAGAGAGACAAGGAGAGCCACGGGGAATTTCAACCGCGCGTAATAGTGCTGTCTAAGTAACGTATGCTCGAAACTAAACTGCTCCATCTTGGCCGAACTTCGCTCCTCCGACTTTCCCCTTGGCTCAAAAACGTTCTCCATGGAGTATGCATCGTGCAAACCGACTTATCCTGCTATGCGCTCGAATCTACCCCACTGGATAGCAGCGGAAAGATCGATTATAGCCACCCATGCATCGATAATATCCGAACGAAAATGTACAAAGAATTCGTATGCTGATCGCAACCCTTGAGCAAGAATTTTCCAACGCGAGATACAGCGATCTCTGTCGAGATCGGAGCGCGATCGATTTGTTATCGGACACCCAAGTTAGGGCAAGTAGATGAATAGAACTGCAAAAATTCTCAGTCCTCTTCGAGCAGCTGAGCTCGACGCACCCCCGGGACCTCACAAAATCTTAGGAGCTCCGAAACGACCCTTACACGTCCCGGGAGTGTTTGATCTACCCTGAAGAACCCTGCGGGTCTCTCCCTAATTCTCTACAACCCTACCCAGCTTCCATCCCTATTTCCTTACTATTAGATGTCCTCCTAAGCCCTTCTCCAGCCTCTTGCCCGATCAAAATAATAAATTTGATTGTCGTTAACGGTAATAAGGACTATGGTCGATATGTACTGTGGATAACGTTGGACCAGAGCCGTGCCGTGCTATGATACAGAGAGGAGGCTGCATCAAGCGACACCGTAAGGGGGCGGCACCGCAAGGGGCGATATAAACAACAAAATCTTTTTAAAAGAGCCGAAGATAAAGATATCAAGGATAATCAACGACTTTTTTAATAAATGCAATATTAGGCTGTAAGATAAATCTATGTTCCTACTTAATTTAAAAAAAAACTATTTAAGTAATTACATTTATAGGCACGTAGTAATGTAAGAGATATCATATATTGTGATACTTAGACGTAAGGAAATATTATATTATATTATAATTTGTTATAAATTGATAGAATAAGGCTAAAACTTTAAACTAATAACGGACACTATGTACTTATGTATATTGCTTATGGATCTGATACGATCTAAAGATTTTCAATAAAAAAAAATTAAAATACAAATTAATCTATTCAATAATTAATTATCTTTACGCAAGGTGACGCGAGAGGAGAATAAATTTCGAATAAACTTTTTCAATTGTATTCAAACAAGAAAAATATGGCTCCGACCACTTTCATAATTATGGGCACATATGTATGACATTTTAAAACTCGAGGATATAGGTGACAAAGCATGAACATGGTTTTTATACTGTTTGGAGAATAATTTCTACGAAGGTCATTTGTAGGTCAACATATTATGGTTGGATTTGTCTTTTCATTATCTACAGTGGGTGTACAAAGTGTTCGTACACCTTTTAAAATAGAATAACTGTTTTATAATTGTACCAAACGACCTGATTTTTCTGTCAGTAGAAGCATTGGTTTACTAATTGATATGCAAAAAAGATTTCGTTGAAATTTTGCAGCATGTGTGTGACAAACATACATTTGAAATTTTCATTAAGGTCCCTAATGAAAAAATTGAAAGAAATGTTTTTCTATTTTTGCATGCAACTTTTTTGCAGATCATTTGGTAAACCAATGCTTCTGATTGATGATAAAAAAGTTATTCTATTTTAAAAGTTGCACGAACACTTTGTACACTGTATGTACGTGCTTGTATGCCGCGTCTAATATTGCATGATTTTTCATGTTGTGTTATAATACTCTGCTTGCCGCTCGACGCTTGCTCGAACTGTCGAACGCTTCGGGAATGCATACGGTTGCGACATCTGTGCGATGCACCGTGTAGCACCCTCACGCGGAACAATACAACTACAGGGACACGCGTAACGCGACAATGGCGACCTGAAAGGCTGGCGTGCGTTTCCTTACTTCGTACACTTTTGACATCTCGCCAGTGTTTACTGTGTCCTTTTCGCGTATTCTTGAATGTGAAAACGGCTCGTGCTACCGTAAAATATGTGACTGGTGAAGTGCGAACGCGAGAAACAAGAAATCGCGTCGATCCAACGGTTAAAGCTAGCTAAGCGCACGACACAATTCAATGGTTTGGTCCCTGCCGAAAAAACGGGAGAGCCATGTACGCATCGATATCTTGTCAATTATAATGCGCTGGTAAGTACACCGATCGTCTTAAATCCTCTGGCTCGTATTTATCTCGAAACTGTGCGCGCTTTATTACCAATCGACGAGCACAGATAGACGATTTGGAAAAATGTGTAGGTTAGGTTGGTCCGAGAAACTGGCATCGGCGGATTTTATTTTGCTCTCTTTTCAAGGGGTTGCCTATTTTTTTTACGTTACTTTTATCGCTGCGAACGTACTGTCGTTCGAGAACACGCATTATTTTTACACGAACGACCGTTGTTTCGTAAATCCGCACCGAAGTATCCCTTATTTATATTTACATACACAGATATAATACCTTCCAATCGTACATGTACTCATTTATCTGTATGCAGTCATAAATTTACGATTATCTCGAACTTTTACAAGTCGTGCGGCTCGAAATTTATAGAAGCAACGATTTCACTGGATTTATCGAATACTTTATTCGAGAACTGCTCTGTAATTTGAACATACAGAGTGTTGTGGTCCAATTTTATTCCTAGAGTATTCTTAAGAATAGTTATCACAAGATGACGCAATGTAATGACGCGTTTCTTTCCATCTGTAAATATTAGTGGAGCAGCGGAAGACGCTTGTTGCCGAAAATATTGTGGTGCTGATAAGGCATGTTAAAATAAGGGAAGAGAGCGAGGGAAATGAGCCACAATATTGCAGGCATGCCACCCTTTGCGAGGATGCCTTTGGGGGGTATGGGTATGGGTGTGAATATGGGACCTAGCGCCCCACATCCTGAATCTTCTGCTCACCCTCATCCACCGCCACCACCACCCGCCGGTGCCAATCCCAAGAAGAAAAGACGTACAAACGCGAACGTTGCTCAGCCACCTCCGCAGCAACCGCCATCCGTGCAGGTAAGTTGGGTTTTGCTTATACCATTCGCTTATATCGCTCATTTATGTCATATAATAAGAAATATGTATATTTTCAGGATTTATTACCTCCGCCATTGACAGGGTACGGAGACACGATAGTCGCGAGTAACCCTTTTGACGATACGCCACCTCAAACTACGCAAACTCCAATGATGCATGGTGGACCACCTCACATGCACCCACACCACCCGCATCACATCGGTGGGCCACCCATGAGAGGCATGAGTCCGTTAACTTCGATAGGCGGAATGAGCCCAATGATGCCTCACAACATGGGCAGCATGAGTCCAATGGGAAACTCACCCATGACGAACCATATGAATCACATGGGAGCCATGTCTCCTATGAACCACGCGCCGATAGGTGGTATGAGTCCCATGAACAATATGGGTCCAAACATGCCACCTGGTCCAATGAATACCATGAACAATCACATGAATATGAGTCACATGGGTAATTCTCAACTCAGTGGTCCACCCATGGGTAGTCCAATGAATAACATGAACAGTGGACCAATGGGTAGTCCAATGAATAACATGGGGCACAGTATGGGTAGTCCTATGGGAGGTCCATTAGGATCTCCTATGAACACTATGGGAGGGTCGAATCACATGCCCAACGGACCTATGAACATGAATAATATCAATAGCCATATACCGCCGAACAGCCCGTTGAATGGGCCATCTATGAACAACGTAAACAGTCCATTGGGACACAATGGATCTCAACCCCATCCAAATCACATGGCTAATAATCTGAACAATTTAGGAAGGCCAATGAACGGTCCTATGACCACTATGAGCTCAATGGTGACTAACAATATGAACATGAGCGGTCCGAATCAAATAAACAGCATGAACATGGGTGGACCTCCGATGAACAACATGTCCAACATGAGTATCAGTCATCACAATCAAATGAGCCATATGGGAGGGCCAATGGGCACTATGTCCAGTAATATGGGTGGAGGTCCACCGATAGGCCATCCCATTAACATGGGTGGTTCTATGCCACCCCATGGTTTTCAAGGCCCTCCAGGTATGGGACCAAAACCGATGCCAGTTTCAGCAGGAAAGGTAATTTGAACATTGTCCAAATACAGTAATGTCCGACTGTAAGTGGTGCTGAAAGCTTATACGCTGCCCATTCCACTGGGAGACATACCCTGCGAGGGGCCATGAAGTTCGAACTGCTCCAGTTGCTACTAATCCAATTACAAAACTTCTTTATTTTTCATTATTTTTTTATAGGACTTTCACCAACTTATTTGTGGCATTTTCCTTACTGATAGACATTACTGTAATTCGCATAGAGATTTGGAGAGCAAAACAATAACGTGTTTGATACTGTTGCAGATATACCCTCCAAACCAGCCAATGGTATTTAACCCACAGAACCCCAATGCTCCACCGATTTATCCTTGCGGAGTATGTCACAAAGAAGTGCATGACAATGATCAGGCAATTCTTTGCGAGTCTGGTTGCAATTTCTGGTTTCACAGGTACGCTGCAAGTATGTCTATCGTATATAACGTCCAGACTAATGACTAGTCGGTTATCATTTACTATACACACACGTATTCGATTAATTCGTTCCAGGGGATGCACAGGATTGTCGGAGACCGCCTATCAATTACTAACGGCAGAAGTTTACGCGGAATGGGTGTGTGATAAGTGTTTGCAGTCGAAAAATATACCCTTGGTCAAATTTAAACCATAACACTTCTTGACACGTCGTATATGCGACGCACGAGTGACTCTTTGTTAGCGTTTACACCTTGTAACACGCACATATGCGCGTGCGATTGCACACACGTATACACATGCGATATACACTAGTGCACGAGCGAAATCGTGCATATAATATAAACATGCGCTGTTTGTTAATATCTTAGCTTTAACTTGTTGAAATATTAGGGTATCATTGCGAGAGTGGTATCGATGATTCAGAGGACAGCAGAGGAGCAACATATGTTCGAAAGTTAAATGAAATTTTTGAGTCTGTTCATGACAAGTGGATTCGTCCGTTTAACAAAAAGTTTATTTATAACACGAACTCGAGAGGATTTTCTAGACGGTTGATTTGTTTTCTGTTACCGTTAAAACCTGAAGCATATTAAAAACAAAAGTCCAGGGAGGCATGCACGTTTTTTAAAGAAACCTGTGAAAAAAATGAAAAAAATGAGAGCGAAAGAAAGAGAATGTTAAAAAAAGAAAGTATAAAAACGTCGAAAGGACTTCGTTCGATTTCATCGTAAACTGTTAATTGCATTTAATTCGAAAAATTAAAAGGATAATCGCATGCATACGGAAAAGCAAATATACACGCGATTGGCGACGAACGGACGCTGAATATGCACGCAGCATCACTCCGTGATGGAAAAAGAAAACGAATGTTCTGCTCCTTTCGTTGAAATTCGGATGAACGTTCCTGGTAAATTGCAAGTCGACAACGTGTATCACTTAACGAATATCGCTGTTAGACGTCATGCTCGTCGCGTCGATCAAGAAAATCCAAAACCACCGAGTGGTGCTTTTCGAGAATGAAAACAAACAAAAATTGAGAAACGAATGAATGCACATTGAACTGTTCGAGGGCAGAGTTTGCGTGAACATCGGACAATTGTAAAATCGTTCACGTAACGCGATATTTTATTGTAAATGTTCGTATCTACCATGGAGTATTTGAGACGTCGAAAAAAATATCCTGAATCCAGTGTTTTCGCATAATTCAATGATTACCGAAGTATTTTGGGTCTCCAAAGGAACGCGTTTGAACAGTCCGATACTGCAAACGCTGTTTTCTTGCCACCCCCGAAACAACGTATTAACACATATGAAAGTGCTGCAACTCTTGTATTTTTATATTTCAAGTATTTTCGTATAAACCATGGTCAGTTATATACTTTCGAGATATGTTAGTGTTATAGTTTAGAGTATATCCAGAATGTAAATAGAAGTTTTAATACAGTATATGTATAAAAATATTTCTATCTGTTTGCGGAGATCTATCGAAGGCTTGTATCGTTAAGAGAAAGAAAGAAAGAGAGAGCGAGGGAGACGGTGGAGAATAAGGGAACGAGTTTCTGTTTCACCGAAGATCGTATATCCTTTCTTGCCATGGTTTATGCTGTTAATTCATTCGACACGCATCAACAACGTGTTTTTAACCTTTTCTACGTGGGTTCTCCGTGTGTTCTCGAAAAAAGGCAACAGCAGGAATTCGTTCGATCGATTATTATACTGTCCACTATCTACTTTGCGTTGTCCAGTAACCGATGATTTTATACGAATATGATAATTGTTACCGTAATCGAACGTCAATTCCCAAAGCCGAAGATACGATTTTCAAAATGTGTAAACGCAAAACAAAGTTAAAATTTATTGTACATCGTTGCGTGCAGTACCTTTCGTCCTAATTAACAGTCTCGCGGAATACACGCTCCAAAAGCACGGAGAACTTTGTCTTCTCGAAACTCGACGGTAATGAATTCGTGCGAACGCGAATCAAAGCTCAAGATACTACGTCAATGTATCGAACGGAGTGTCGTGTTTAGTTACAGTAACGAAATTTTTATGTACACACATAATATAAACACACACACACTCGCGCGTACAAACGTTACATCGCATACACGTCCCTCATCATCGACGGTCTGCGAACCTTTGCGCGGTCGTAACAATTTTCTACTAGACATAATACCAATTTATTAGTGGGTAATTACTTAACGCGCGGATTCCAAGCAACTTTTCTCATCTGAAATTGATTTGATGCATTCTTCTTAACGATGAACAACTTTTGATCGATCGATCGCGCGAAGATCCGCAGTCCGTTAATCGAGTTCCAACCGAACCGTTTTATCCGTTGGACGCCTCGGGTGTCGTTAACAAGACAACCGAGCATAATCGACGCGAACGATCGACGGAGCAGAGAATAAAAAATCGAGGGGTAAAGTGGGGAGGGGAAGCGAAAATTTAATTCCGTCGGCAGCTAACGCGAAATTAAACGGGTCCCACGGATTGTATAGTTTCCTTTTTTCGTTTTTTATATATATATATATACATATATACATATGTATGAAATATAGCCAATTTTATCATTTTACGTATTTTCACGCCTGTATTAAACGGAGAACTAATTTCGAAAAGGTATCAGTGTCGTTCGGAACAACCGGAACCCAAATTCTGTTCGCCGCTCACCGCAGACGTTCCCGTTGTTCCTGGCGATCTTCTGCTCGGCGTTTCTCTCTGTGTAATCCACGCTTTTAAGCTTGTTTTACTGTAATCCTTTTTAACGAATATTACACGCGCGTAACATAAACACAGGATCCTATAACTACATAATGCTCATACTAGTATTACAACGAATAGAGAGAGTACCATTTTTCGCGTATCTTTCTTCTATACAGAGCGTTCCAACGGAACGGTACCATCCGAACATCCGCCTATTTGCCGTTGCGTAGAAACTAGAGATCGCGGTTTTTGAACGTCTACTAAAACACCCGTGAACCGTGTAGTACGAATTTAAGGATTCGAGAGTACGGATCTGTTCGGCACGTTCGAGTCCTACCAATGATGCGTTATTGTTTTTCGATCGAGTTCTTTTCGACTGTTGATGTTAGAAATGAGACAATAATAAAGTCGCGGTAAATTGTTCGACGTTATATCACCGTATATTAACACTTTACCTGCCGCAAGCTTATCAAGAGGATTTTCAATAATTGTGCTGTACCAAAAGAAAGTATAGAAATTATCAGATTCGTTTAAAAGAACGTTCCATTAAAAAGTGTTTATCCATGTACAATAGATTTCTCAAAATTATGCAACAATCACAGGTCGGTAATGTGTTAAAATACACGAATATTTGTGACATTAAAATATCCGAGGTATTACACGGATTAAAATTCGGATTCGTTTACTACGCGTGAAACAGGGACCTCTATTAGATTTCATTCTGGAAGCGGATAGCGGCAAAAGGGAAGAGATACTGAATAAATTAGCGGAAATAGCGCACGAAATAATTAGATTTCAATCAATAGCGCATCAGTTGTCGGGCTCGAATGTGCCGAATGGATTCTTAAATTCTTATTACACGGTTCACGTACCACGTGTATTTATATAAACGCGAAATAAGGATCTTTAGTGGAAAATACCCTTACACCGTTCCACAAGACGCGCGCGATCGTGCGAAGAATTAATTCTCCATGGGATTCCGAAGTCATCGATACGTTTTTACATGGTACCTTGAATTTTTTCATTGGTAGCTTTGCGAGGCGTAATTATCCATTATGATCTCTATATGAGAATATCGAGGAAATACGAGGTTCCGTTCGGAAGTATATCGATTACCTTAAGATCTCGTTGGAGAACACGCTTTAGACCGTGAAGAAATATTGTCGCGCAACGGTTAAGTCGTCGGGTATTTAGGTGATCCCGTTTCAACCGGGACACCCTGTGCATCTTGTCGTGTCGCGCGGCAGGTGGGGGATGAGGTCACGCCGGAAATCATTAACGTTACTTTCTTTTTCTCTGTCGCGGACGATTCTGTACACAAGAATGCAAGGGATTAAGCTCGAAATAGTTTCTTCCGGGAAAAACGTGTTGCTCGGGACGCGAGGATCGAAAAGAGGCTGTCTTCTTCTCTCAGCTTTAGCGCTGACACGTCCATCTTGGATCCTGACAAAATTCCATTCGCATCTATCCAGACGAAAGTTACTTTCTTAAAACTAAAAAGAAAATGAACCGGAAACCGTTGCGATATCGATCTCGATCCTTCGAACAATTATGAAAAACAGAATTCGATCCTTTCATTTCGATTAAAAAATCGAGGAAGCTTTAATCGGTAAAATCTTTATGCAAAATAAAATTTGTCTGCATCGATTGCAGGAATTAGAAATTGAATTGGACATTCTTTCTTCCCGTGATGATTTTAATAGAGGTGGATTAACATTATTCAACAATTTTGTGTTTCATCTCGCAGTCTATTAGCCAGCATCTTTACGTAACGGTTCCAAACGGTTCAGAATCATCAGCGAGAAGAGCCTCGGCGTTACCTCGCGTTCTGTACACGCAAAGCCTTTTGCATCCTCGAAGAAACTCGACACGGTGCTGACGAAACGACACGAAACCCGCGTACAGCGATAACGCGACCTGTAAATACCCCTTTTATCGCGTCCACGAATCATTAATGCGTGCATGTGTGCCTGTTTGTGCCTGTCTGCTGTGCATGCGCGTATACGTTTGCGTGTACGTACGCGTGCAAGTGCGAGTGAGTGTGTGTCGGAGTTGTTTCTCGTTTTTTGACTGTATACGTGTGATTACAAGAAATATCGGAAAGGAGGTCGACGAAACGGAAAGACAGCGTTCAATTGCACCGCGCGTGGTTTTTCCGCATCGAAAACTCGAAAGCGGTCGAGAAGTCTCCATCCGCGCCTCTTCCTCTCTGGAGAATCATTTTCGCCGAGTTCAGCCGAAGTCTCGGTTGCGAACGGTGCTCGATCTTTCCCGAATCAGCTGACTCTGTGGTTTTCAGGAAGGATGCCGCACCTCATGTGTTTTCACTTTCCAGATATTGCTGTTTAAAGTTTGAAATTGTTCTTTGAGCCTTTCGAATTTGTTTTCATTATTTCTTTTCTGGTAAACGCGTGAATCCTCTAAAACTGAGTTAACGATGCGTAAACTCAAATTTTTTCAAATTACCGCATGCGGCGTTCTTTGTGACAACCACAGAATTGTCGAACTCGAACGGATCCGTATTCGCAGATGCGTGTACACGGATCCTTAAATTCTTAGTACACGGTTCACGTACCACGTGTATTTATACAGGGTGTCCCAAGGGGTTCCTTGGGTCATTTGAAGCAACGATTTCATTTACAAAAATGGTGTCCGCGGCATTGTTTAGGAGTTATTATCGAAAAACACGGGCCAATCAGAGCCCGGCTATAGCGAACGGAGTCCAACTCAGGTCCCGCTTAACGCGGTGTCGCTATTGGCCGAAGCAGAATCCGTTGTAGCCGCGCTGTGATTGGTCCGTGTTTTTCGTTAATAGCTCCTAAACAAAGCTGCGGACGTCATTTTTGTAAAGGAAAATGTCGCTTCAAATGACCCAAGGAACCTCCCATTTCCGAGAGTTATACTTATTTTGGGACACCCTGTATACGCGAGAAACAGGGATCTTGGATCTAACGTTTGCCCAGTGCGAAACATCCGTCCCGAAATCGGTGGACGAATAATCTGTTAGGAATGCGTCCTAGGCGAAACAGGGCGTTCGATAAATCCAATGTAATGGTAAATCCAGCACCGGTCGCGAATCGAGGCTCGAGAGAAGGGATTTGGTTGCGTCGCTTCGTCGCTATTATCATTGTCACGGTTCTACCATTATTTTCTACGACGCCGATGTTCGTTACCGCCAACCAACTTATATTCGTTGTTAATTTTAATCGCTTCGAGTGATTGCACGTGCGTGCAAACGCGACACACGCGTCGCCTTTACGTTAAGATCTTACGTCGATCTTCGTCTCCCGTGATCTCGGAGAGACGCCGATCCAATCGAATCAAAAAAGTGTAACCGGGGAAAAAAAGAAACGGAACGTTTTCGAGTCACCGTCACACGCGACATCCGAAAGAAACACACGCGCGAACACGTTGTCATCGCTGAGCAAACGAAAAAAGAGAAGAAAACCGCGAGACGGAACAATTTGTTCATTATTTTTTATCGTGTGAATACTGAATATATACATATATATATACACACGCGCATGTATATGTATATGTCAGCAATAAAACAAAAATTGTTATACGTATTACAGATCGGCGTGCGTGTCTCGCTATTCCGGCACGCGGTCCAGGCACGCGTGCGGAATCATTCTCGTTTTCCTGCGGCGTGTACATGTTCACTCATTGTACATATTTATATGGCACTTGAAATAACAAATCCATACCATGTTGGTTTTTACATCGTCTCTTCTATAAACGTCGCCCTGCGAAACATCAACCCCGGACTACCGCGGATTTCATCCGATTCCAGGAATCGGAGTCGCCGGATCAGAGTTGTCGACTCGAATTTAAAGTAGAGTGAGGAGACTTGATCTGGCGACTCTGCTTCGAATATAATAGAGTAGACTCCCGTATAACGCGACCAGAAACTCGTTTAAAAAGACTACATGTGTACCCATAATTATGAAAGTGATCTAAATATTTGTTGTTTCGAGATATTTGAAAGAAAAGGATATTAACAGTCAATGAGTTCCATATAGCGTTGAAATAACAAGCACTATTCTGATAACATCGTAAAAATTACAATGAATTAATTTAGTTTAAAATAATGTGATAACCGATAGACTCATTTTTTTAAATTTTAACTTAGACCACTTTCATAATTCCGAGCACATATTGTATGTTGCAGTAAATGTACAGTACATGTACAAATCACTGCGTAAAACTGTACAGTTATTACCAGAGATGTGCGTAGTTACGCAGTAATTTTAAATAATGTCTTCTTCGCCGTATATGGGAGTATACTGTAGACTGTTCGACATAAACAACAATCGATCGTGAGTACATGCATAATATTTCGAGAGAGAGAAAGGATTTTACAGAAGAGAGTATTCTTCTCCGTTCTTTACATCCGCATAAAAGAACTCGAACGATTTACGAAAAAATATTTTATTGACCGAAGTTCAACGCGTCGAGGAGACGTAGCTTCGCTACGCGGTAAATCTTACTCGTCCTAGAAATGATCGCGAACAAACAGGAAAGCAAATCGTCAGACGTTCGTCGAATCGAGAGATTTCCGTTTCTCGAGAGTGTGCAAGCGCAACACGTTCGACAAAGTACGAACCACGTGAGCCTTGGTGATTCGACTGGTTCGGTCGTTCGATTCATCCGTCCATAATGTCCGCGGTATATCCGGTCGAACGTGGACCGGCGCCTCGCTGCAAGTCACTTTGAAATCTGTAACGCGTCGATGCATGATTCGTTTTATGTCTTTCGTGTTCCCCTCCGAGTCGAGTCGAGAGAAGTCGAGTCGGCTCGCGTCTCACCTCTCGTACGTTCTTTGAAAAAGAAAAGAAAAACCGAGCGCTAGCGGTCTCAACATCTTTTGTCCGCGATTGCTTTTCCCGCGTTCATAAACGAAATGTCATCTGCCGGTACTTTACCCTGCAGGAATAAAAGAAGAAAGAACGGACGTTTAATCCCAGTCGAGAGCAATCCGCGAGGAATCTATCTATCGGTGGAACAGACAAGCGACTGACACCACCGTCATGTCCCAAAGGAACCCTATGGGTTTCCAATTCCACGCTGAAAAAGCATTTTCGCTGGCCATGGTTGCCACTACAGATACCCATTTCACGTGCATTGCCAATACACGTGTAATTAATGTGATCCATGCAGAAATATACGTGTACTGAAACACACGTGTTCACGTGTATTCAAATATCCGTGTATTTTGATACACCTGTATGTACATTGTGTACATTACCCCGTGTTTTCAAGTACACGGATCGTACATTGAAATATGCAAGAGTTAACATGCTAGGTACTCGTGTATTGCTTGTGTATTTCGATACACGTGTACACGTTTACTTCAGTACCTGTGTATCCGTGTTTAAAGAAGTACAGTAAAGTCGTGATCTAACTCCCGAGCAAAGACAGAGATCGTGCAGGAAAATTTTATGACTGCGTCGACCTCGCCGAAAGTACAAAGGAAGTCGAGCCAAGTCGTAGTTCTTGGCCACTCGCGGAGATGCCTCCAGTGGAAGGGGTAGGTGAAGAGACAGTGATCGTGGAGATCCTCAGGGAGCTAGATCGCGACTTTATTGTACGGGGATTGAAATACGGACATACAAAGTGGAGCAATAACCATGTCCACTTCAAATATTGCCGTTATTTGTAATAATATAAAAAAATGTTAGATACAAAATTTACACAGTATTGAGGGAGAGGGGCATATTGTGACACAAACATTTTCTGCGTGGGTGGAGGTATATAAGAGATTTCAAGGTCATCTTGATTTCTTCAAGTGGACAGATCATGAATCGATAGACTATCGTATTCTGAGTAAAAATGTATTGACCTCTATATGTCCCAAATCTAATAGTTAACGAGATATTATCGAAATAATTTTTTTTTTATAATATCTCGTTAACTATTAGGTTTAGAATAGCGCTCGGATTTATTTACTCGCGACGGCCGAGTTTCGAAGGTTACTCCCCCTCGACCCGGCCGCACGTCTCGCTTCCCGGGGCGGTCATAGTTTCCGCGCGCATGCGCGAGTTTCGTCAGGAACGTATCTGCGTCCGAAGTTTGTGGGGGACTATTGGGGGGAAAGTAGTGGGAGACTATTATTAGCGGGAACGTCCAGCGGAGTCCGTTACGACCGTTACGACACGAGGCGCGAAAGAACAGCGGGTTGCGAGAATTTCAGATAAGTTATTGTTAATATTTAATCAAATAATAAATTTTTCGAAATTAGCAGGGCGGCCAAGGTACCCGATTTTCGTACTTGACTGAGGCCGTCTGACGTCAGAATTCTCGCGCATGCGTGCGAAAAGCGCCCCACGGCTCATCACTGAGTGATGCCAGAAGGAGGAACTTGCCCCTCCGGCTGAGCCCCCCACTCTTACTTCCTACTACTTCTACTGCGCACGTTCTCCACACAAACGTACCTCTACTCTGTCCGGGTGAGTCACGTTCAGAGGTACGTTTGTGTGTAACGCGTGCGCAGTAAAACTAGTAGAAGTAAGAGTGGGGGACCCAGCCAGAGGGGCAAGTTCCTCCTTATGGCATCACTTCTCCGAACTAGGACCGCCCCGGGGAGTGAGACGTGCGGCCGGGTCGAGGGGGCGTAACCTTCGAAACTCGCGCGTTGCGAGTTAATAAATCCGAGCGCCATCCTAAACCTAATAGTTAACGAGATATTATTAAAAAAAATTATTTCGATAATATCTCGTTAACTATTAGATTTAGGACATATAGAGGTCAATACATTTTTACTCAGAATACGATAGTCTATCGATTCATGATAGAGAAAGCAGATATTTCCATTTGAAGAAATCAAGATGACCTTGAAATCTCCTCTACGCCTCCACCCACGCAGAAAATGTTTGTGTCACGATATACCCCCTCTATACTGTGTAAATTTTGTATATACAATTTTTTCATATTATTACAAATAACGGCAATATTCAAAGAGGACATAGTTATTACCCCACCCTGTATACAGGGTGTACCAAAATTCCTCCGACACCCGAAAATGGGAGGTTCCTTGGGTCATTTGAAGCGACATTTTCCTTTACAAAAATGGCATCCGCAGTTTTGTTTAGGAGTTATTAACGAAAAACACGGACCAATCAAAGCGCGATCTAGACATGCGATGACACGTTCGGCCAATTGTCAGTTGGCGCGTCGGGCCGTCTGTGCTAACTCGCGTCTAGGTCGCGCTCTGATTGGTCCGTGTTTTTCGTTAATAACTCCTAAACAAAGCCGCGGACGCCATTTTTGTAAAGGAAAATGTCGCTTCAAATGACCCAAGGAACCTCCCATTTTCGGGTGTCGGAGGAATTTTGGGACACTCTGTATTAGTTCACGTGTATACGTGTATCCACAATTCACGTCCAAAATCGTGACCTCTACTTGCCACGGGTCGCCGTATCCGTTCCACCGACTCTCACTCTACTTGCTTTCAAAGAGTACTGCGACGAATAATCCGCCTCCATGGCAGTTTGGCGACGATGCTGGTGACATTTGTGTCTGCAGTAGATCGCGCTCTTGGACCCGTTTTCAGTGCAACCGAGTCTACCGTACAGTCCGTATTTCTTTTCGTCGATGGCTCGCAGCGTGCCGTTCCTCTTCATCGCCATGTAGATCTGCTCCAACACGCCGTAGCTCTTGATCAAGAAGTCTCGCTGGGCCAATGCCGTCACGCGTTCCCGCTCCTCGGATTCGCAGATTATCTCAGGCTCGAACGAGTAAAGAGCGTTCGCTGCTGCTGGAATCGCGTTCGCAGTTTGTTTCTTCGCCTGAAATTCGACAAACGACTGGATCATCGACTTTGATCACCAATCGAGAATCACTCCAACTGTCCGACTTCGATTTTCACGAGCTTTCGTGATAGTTACTCGACAACTTTCGATTTCAGAGACGTCGATCATGGAAGATACGCACATCATCCTAACGCACCACAATTCATCAGGTGAACTCGTTAACACCGTATAGTCAGCTGTAGACTGACTTATCGTGGGCATGTAGGAGGTACGTAACTTTTAGGACAGTTGGGATCCTTCGGTAGCTCCATTATCTCCGCAAGGATCAAAGGAAGATGATTCGAGTGAAAGATGGTGGATGAACTCACGTTTGGTGGAATCGGCTGCTTCTTGGGCATAGCCGCGGATTTACTCCTTCCGTGGTTGCTGGAGGTGGTCGAAGACGTCGACGCTGACTTCCGGCCGTAGGCTATCACCTTCGGACTCTCCGGATGCAGCTTCGAGTCGCTCCATTTGACGATCACCTTTCTGCTCTCCTGCTCCTTGGTTTCCTTCAGCTTCGCCTGTAAGCCAAACGATCCTAGTTACATCTTGTACGTACATAATAGAATGGCTCTTATTCGCTCTTGTCAAAAATATGCTTCACAAGTTCAAGAAAAACACATAAACCACATAAAAGACGCAGTCTGTCCAGATCTACAGGTTTTGTCTAATATATTTTTCGATACGGTAAGCGGTTCGGAAGATATTCGAGAAAAACGATTTTATGAGCAGTAGATTAATTATTTGAATGTTTAATCCATTCGGTGGATGTTTATCCAATCGAGCTCAAACTTTGCAGAAATTTTTTGAAGTAAAATTTCTTTTGACAGAGTGCAAGCCTAATTCGCGACACGAAAATGTGTAACGGAAGTGGCGGGGATGGTTAGCCGAGCTAGTCTTAAATGAAAAAAATAAATCTTCTTGCAGCCCAGTAATGTTTAAAAGTAAATTAAGATTGGAAATGGTAAATAATCCTAATGAAGCGATAACAAGATCAGGAACAACTCTCAATGCAGTATTTGCAAGACATTTAGACAAAATTGAATCAAGAATATTTATATCATATTTCAGCTATCACAAGCCAATTGTTTCGATGATAGAATCGTATAAAATCATAGAAAAAATATAAAAAAAGGATCAAAATTTGCAACGTAAAGAAGCAGATTTGATCGTTCATTATTTTTTCATCTTAATTCATCATTTCCTTCTAGTTCATCATTTCATCTAGTTCATCATCATACTTCTTATTTCATCGTTTAAAAAATTGAGTTCATCAATTCCAATCGTAATTTACTTCTAAACATTACTAGGCTACAAGAAGTTTTCGACGCGTATGAATTTTTTGATAACGTGGAACAACTCTGTGGGTGCCGTAAAAGAAATTCAAAAGTCGAGAATAAGAGCCACCCTGGTACATGCTCCTGTATGTACAGGATATTTCGCATGATCGACCTCGTTCTCCTCCTTCTGGATCCTCGAGGCTTCCTCTCTGGCTCGCGACGCCACCGTATCCTGGAACACGGAGATGCTGTTCTGCTTGAAAAACGGCTCGTACTTCTGGAATCCCGAGCACGGATAAATCCGACGAAAATTCCCCATATGTTCGTCCTCCCATTGAAACTGTCGCTCGAGGTAATCCTCCTCCGGTTTATCGAGCTTCGCCGCCGCCATCATAGTCGAATCGTTGACACTTCGCCGAGAAGCGAACATCGCTGAATTAGTCTTTTGTTCAGGATCTCTGAAACTCGCAGACGATTTACCTGCTGTCTTTGCAGGTGATTCCCTGGAGCAATCGGTCCCTGACACGTTTCCTGTCTTCCTCGATGATCTTCTTCTTGTCGCACTGCTGTAAGTTCAACATAGCGAACGTGTCCATCAATAGACCCTCCTTTATATCCTTGTCGATCTGCGCGTCCGTGTGAAAGCTCGGCGAGTGGTTCACCTAGAACGTTTCCATAGAGAACGTCTTCTATTATACGCAATCCTCCAGACGAACAATTTCGAGATAAGACAATTACGAGACTCCGCTTACAATTAACATTTTCTGGTTCCATGTCGAGCCAGACTCGATATTAACTTTTACGCCAATAGTTGATTAAGTAGTTTACTAATTTGCATTCATAAATAATTTCATGGTATAATTTTTTTACTAAAACCCAAATCGGTTTCGGTTCCTTGTAACCCACGAAACTATACAGGATGTCCCAAAACTAGTGTAGGAGCGGAAAATGGGAGGTTGCTTGGGTGATTTGAAGCAACATTTTCCTTCACAAAAATGGCGGCCGCGGCTTTTTTTAGGAGTTATTAACGAAAAACACGGACCAATCAGAGCGAGCTCTCTGATCAAATTTAAAAAAACATGCAGAATGGAAATATTCTAGGTCAGAAGAAACGTTTGATTTTCAAGTTAAAATACATGGCTCCGAGTGCAAAGGATTAATCTAATCTCGATCGCGAACGTATCGAATTCGCGGTATTTGATCGGTGGCTCGCAACAGTTATCATTACACTTCTAAAGTACCTCTAAAAGGTATGGCTTCAATTTCCAATCTAGCAGCACGTCGAAGCCGAGCAGTTCAAAGCACGCGTAGGTTTTATCATGGGTCGGGAAGCACGTGTGATAACTGTGCTTCAGTATCGGGTACGCCGCCAGGATCGTTTTTATAATGATCTCATCGATTTTCCGCCACAATTCGTCCACGTCGATGTCCTTCACTTTCAGCCACTTGTTCAACGTGGATATCTTCCTGCGTTGAAACGGCTCTCGTATCGATAATAATATACACGTGTACACGTGTATAAAAAAAAAAGAAAAAAAAAGAAATGACAATTACCCACCGACCTTTTACTGCCGACTTCGTCGTCGATAACGTACATTCGACTGTGCTTGTTCACGGCGTAGTTCGTCAAGTGCATGAACACGTTCGACGTGTTGTGTCCGGTTGGTTCCTTGTACCTGCTCGTGGCGAACCTGACGACGAACAAACGAGAGGAGCGGAGGACGATAAAAGGAGAAAGAGAAATCGGCACGAGTCGTTCTTTACCTCGTCAGACCGTCATTGTACACGTACACTCTGAGAGGATCGCAGGAGGTGATCAGAGCGTAGATCCGAAGATCGAACTTGTAGCCGTCGATCAGAAAAGGCTGAGAAAATAGAACAGGGACCAGTGATCATTCCCATTCCAGATAACTAGACTACGGATCTTTATGCAAAATAAAAATTGTCTGTATATTAATGATTTTAATAGAGCAGAACTCATATATTCGTTTATGATATATTCACATATACAGGGTGGTCCACGCAATTATTATTGCATTTTCAAAAAATGGTAAAGGAGAAAGATAAATGGTTCGAAGAGCGCTACATCTGTAGGCCTTTAAATTTTTTTTAGACGCTGCAGTGCATGTGCAATTAACAATTGCATCACTTCTTTAAAATTATTGCATTTACAAAAAATGCCAAAGGAGAAAGATAAATGGTTCGAAGACCGCTACATCTGTAGGCCTTTAAATTTTTTTTAGACGCTGCAGTGCATGTGCAATTAACAATTGCATCACTTCTTTAAATAGAAATGCATATTCTTTTTTACACATATTCTTTTATGTGCAATTAGCAATTGCATCACTTCTTTAAATAGAAATGCATATTCTTTTTTACACAGATCGATTCTTCTGTTCATTCTACGTAAAAAACGATTAGGGTATCATGGCAAAAAATTATTAGATCTCGAGGTATTTTCAAAAAATGTCTTTATTGAAGAAGATGCTCACAAAAGGGTGTTTACTGCGTTGTCGTGAAGCGCTTGAGCATCTTCTTCAATAAAGACATTTTTTGAAAATATCTTGAGATTTAATAATCTTTTGCCATGGTATCCTAATCATTTTTTATGATGCAATTACTCCATTTTGTTATAAATGCATAAACATCCACAGTCTAGAGATAATGAAGAACGGTCGAGCTTTGGAAAGACTTGCATACCCTGGCCACGTACACCTGGCAGATCATGCGTTCGGCGGGCTTGACGTCCTTCAGGTTCCTCGTTAGGTAGATTCCGCGGCCCTGACAGCCGGTATCGGGCTTCACGATGAAGGTTTTCGAGCGTCTTAGCTTCGCGTAGGCCATCGCCTCTCCGTGACTAAAACATGGATATTCTCCATCGGAAAGTTCGTCGCAAAGTCTGTGTAAGGCTGCGATCACAGTGGATTAATGGCGATTACAAAGCGGAGTTAACGATAGTTCACAATGAATTTTACATAGAACTATTTGTTAGAACCTCCTCAAGGTGGCTGCATAAAAATTTCTTGGAATACTTGTAAATTATAACAATAAATATGCAGCGCATCGGTGACAACCCAATTTGTCAAAACGTGGCTAAAACACAAGGAGTACTCTAAATTATTTAAAAATTAACCCGAATGAAAAATGAATCCGTCAATTTGTTTTTCGAAATTTTGAAATCATATTTACATTCGGCGTCCCAAAAAATATGGGAATACTAGGTTTTAAGGTAATCTGACAATTTTTTCAGTATCACGATGAAACCCTCGGAATACCGATTTTCAACGAAATTGGCGTACGTCTTCGATTTTTGGCCACGATTCTGAAGCCCTGTGCGTCGCACATACTGGTATTTCACCGATCTAGCTGGCCAAAAGTCAATTTTCCAAAACTACCCCCAGGTAAAAAAAAACACGTTATTGGGAGAGCCACGTAGTCCCTCGAACCAACCCCATTGTTCGTAACGTGTAAATTGTATTTTTTGAATTATGTAAGCATAATTCAATGAAACATAATAAATTTAATCGGTTCTGAGCAATACAAAATTTTGGCCAGCTAGAGCGGCCAAATACCAGTCTGTGCGTCGGCCGAATCGTCCGACATCGAATTCGCTGTGATCGCAGAGTAACGACCGTTTTCAGCTTACTCCGCGGGGAAGCACCACGTCTTCGGGAAGAAGTTGTAGTCCCTCGGAAAAAGCTTGAGCATGCGGTTTAGGTTCCGTGCGAGCAGATCCTTCCTGCATATCTCGGTCATTCCGGGAAAATGGTTCACCTTCTGGTACCTCTTCATGTCCTTGGCCCTCTCGACGCTGACACTCAAGTCTGTCCAGTACAGATTCCAACTGCTGTCCTCCGTGACCTCTTTCATTCCGAAGCGCGCCGCAACGCGCCTCACCACCTCGTACTTGCAGTTGCTCGTGCATATCGTCAGATACCTTCACGAGAATCCTACTTATCGCTAGAACCACGACAACCACACCGACAGTTTGCGTACCTGCGTTTCTTCTTCTTCTTAGACTTGTTCGAGGATTCGTCCTTGCCCTTGCGAGACTCCGCGTCGGTGTCTGCGAACGAGAAGTCCGCTGGCAAAACCACCCCCAAATCAGTTTGCGAGCAAACTAGAGCTGTTACTTATGAGTAGACTTGGATTTGTTAATATAAATATTTATATATATATATATAAATTATGTATATATATCTAAATACTTATTAATATAAATATTTATTAATATAAATATTTATATATGTATATATAATACATTAATATAAATAGTATATTAATATTGATATTAATATTAATAAATATTAAGAAAACATCACACAAGTCTTTATTTATCTTGGATCTCCAAATTCACCCTTTTGCAAATCAATTTCACCCTTCTGCAAATCAAATTCACCAATTTGCAAATCATTTTCACCCATCTAGAACAATTTGAAATTAAAATTAAATATTTATTTCGGTGTCATTCCTGCGAGAAAATACTCAATACTGAATATGCGTCAACAAATATATACTTTCACTTATCAAATTTGTTAATCAGAAAAAAATGGCTACACCGAATATACATATCTACACAAAGTTTTCGTACATTACAAAGTCGACGAATTACATCGTTTCAATGAATAAAATTTTGAATTTCTCAACAATTAATTTACCATGTAAAAATACTTTATTTATAAAAGGTCGAATTTGATTTGCAGGGGGATGAAATTGATCTACAAAAAGGTGTAATGTACTTGCAGAAAAGGGTGAATTTGGAGTGTGAAACCTACAAAGAGGTTCGAGGATCGAGTCGAGGTTAGGAGCGGTACCTTTATCGTCTTTCTTATCCGGCAGTGGCGGTAAACACCCGATCGGTTCTCTATCGTGCTTAGTCGATTCCGAGACAAACGGGACGATGCTCGACGAGATGTCGGAGAGCTTCCTGCACCGAT
This sequence comes from Lasioglossum villosulum, assembly GCA_963971365.1. Taxonomy (NCBI): domain Eukaryota; kingdom Metazoa; phylum Arthropoda; class Insecta; order Hymenoptera; family Halictidae; genus Lasioglossum; species Lasioglossum villosulum. Next base: position 44,364,517 of record OZ020496.1, on the reverse strand, counting down.
CTCCGTGTACGGCGTTGTAGAATCGTACGTCGCCGCTCGAATCGGAGTCGCTGGTATTGCTTCTCTCAACGACGAGCTCGTGTTCCCGTTCCCGGTTCGGCATCGAGGGACGTCTGCGGTTGTGTCCAGCGACGTTCATGACCGGCGTATCTCATTATTTTGAACGACACGTCGTCGTCGCGCGGCATCGAGTCGTTTAATTCGATCGGACCGGGCGCATCGTACCGTCGATCCGTTCTCGACGAACAACGCGAATCGTCGAACGCACCGACGAACCGTTCCCTTAATTTTCGATTTTCGAGAATCGGTATCAGGTTAATTTCTCTCCCGACACGAGATCCGAAAGCCGGTTCCTGTCCCTCGCGAAATCGTGGCGAGTCGCGTTTCGCGCGACGCCGCTCCCATCAATTGTTTTGCCATCGCGCGACCAAAGGGACAGCGAAACTGTCGGGAATTCGAGGATAACACCGGGGATGATCGTCGACGGAATCGTTTCCGCACGCGACGACTGAAACAGAATCGTTCCGCGGGTTTCTACTAGAGATCCCTATTTCACGTGTGTACAGGGTGAGTCAGAAGAAACAGACCACATGAATATCTCACGAAATTGGGCGAATTTAAATGGTCACATAACGACGCACGCCGCCATGATAATATTCTACTTCGTTCTTTTTTATTCGGTATTTTCGAGGTCACCAACGTTTTGTCAAATGGAACTGCTTATTTTTTCCCCGTGTATAATTTCAGTCATGTACACAAGGTGACCTTTGAAAGACCTTCAATCCATTAAATGGTCACATAACAACGCACGCCGCCATGATAATATTCTACTTCGTTCTTTTTTATTCGGTATTTTCGAGGTCACCAACGTTTTATCAAATGGAACTGCTTATTTTTTCCTCGTGTATAATTTCAGCCATCTAAACGAATTCAGCCGTGTACACAAGGTGACCTTTGAAAGACCTTCAATCCATTAAATGGTCACATAACGACGCACGCCGCCATGATAATATTCTACTTCGTTCTTTTTTATTCGGTATTTTCGAGGTCACCAACGTTTTGTCAAATGGAACTGCATATTTTTCCCCGTGTATAATTTCAGCCATCTAAACGAATTCAGCCATGTACACAAGGTGACCTTTAAAAGACCTTCAATCCAGAAAAATGGAATGAATAAAATTCAACGTGTAAGGTTCATTTGCAGTATCTCTGTTGCGTTATACGTTTAAAATTATTCCCTTAATCTGCGATGGATCGGAATCCATCACAATATTGTAACAGATTCGCCGTTGAGAGACAGAGATTCGTGGAACACCTTCACCTGCGTGTTCGGAACACCGTAAAAGAACCTTCCACGTTGAATTTTGAATTTGGTTCACGTACCACGTGTGTTTTAGTACACGTTCGAAACCGCGATCTCTAGTTTCTAGCGACGCGACGCGATTCGACGCAGCTCCGTCGATATCACTGCGGCATGCCGTCGTCCACGCAAAACGCAACCCGAACCTTTGACTCCGTTTCCCTTAATTGCAGTCTTCCCACGTTCGACCAAGTTCGCGCAGTTGCAAAGAACATCACGAACGCTTCTAAATGGCTCGCGCGTTCGTCGCAAGGGTGGGATCGCCGACCCAGCGTCGCGACAATGAGAACACGAACGTCCAGACACCTGTGTACCATATATGTTTATTGTTCGTTGAATGTTACAAATGGGAGGTCAATGCCCGATTAGCTTGAAGAATCGCGACGACGTCCATAGCGCAGCCCCAACAGAGCGTCACGCCGCTTCCACCGTGACCGTAATTGTGTATTATCTGGAACAATTCCATATTGTATAATCAAGTTCTACGATTTATCGGATAGACGATAGACGTATTTCCTTGTTTCCGATACCGTGTATTTCTTGCCGCGAGGAGATTCGAGGACTTCCGACTCGAGGCGGACGCTGGCTCTTCCGGGTCGAAGACCCACCCACTCTTTCACAGATTCGAGTCCCTGCAACCAAACAACGCAACGATAGATTGCTCTTGAGGCGTAGACTCGTTTCCAGGATTGCGAGGGTGTGGAATTCTCATTTCTCGATAATGCAAAGATGGGGCTATAACTAACGTAGATCTACAAAACATTAAGGGCCCGAATAAAAAAGTTTAAAAAAATGCCTTCTTTGTTTTTCCACGTAGACTTGTAAATAATAATTTCATTTTAAAAACCTTTTTCGCATATCGTTTCATAAACCAATGCTTCTAATTAATTATAAAAAGTCAGGTCGTTTGGTACAATTACAAAAAAGTTGTTCCATTTTAAAAAGTGTACGAACACTTTGTGCGCCCACTGTATATCAGTCACCTTTCCTCGAGGATCGATGGATCATCGATATTACCTTGAGCGCGGGCAAGATTCGTCTGCACCCTTCGTAGATGAACTCCGAGTCTTCTTTCCGTGGCGTGCAGTCGTAGTCGTTCTCTTGATGCGTGCCGCCCAGCACCATATTGTCGATACTTGAAAAAAGCAAATAGCATTCGATCAGGTGACCTGATGTTATCGTGCGCGGATACAAAGTTGCGGTGCAGCGTAGCGATTCGTTACTTTGGAATGACGTAGTGCGAGTCGTGGTCGTCGACGAGGTGTCCGTGCATCGCCCAAGGCGCCGTCACCTTGAATGCGAAAATCCGAATAGACTTTCTTCTTTTCGAATATACATGTTTTACATACGCGAATACACACCCTGGCGACTTGACCTCTGATAGCCGAAACCGTGTTATCGGCGGCGAGCAGCCGAGCACCGAGACCGCTGCAATTTATTACCAAATCGTATCCATCATCGTCGATCAGCTCGTGCAACTTTTCGACTTTTCTCTTGAAGAATTTCCCACCCGCCGCGACGAACTCCTTCATCAACCAGGGCAACAACCTCGTTGGCTCGCCGGTGTACGACAGGAACATCCATCCGTCCCTGAAACCATTTTGAATCAAACTGTGATCGCTGTTCTTTCGATTAACACTAACCATACTGGGTACAAAAGAACAATGTGTTACATACTTTCACTTTCGACATCGGATAAATTGCATTATTCTATTGAACCTTTCGAATAATTTATTTGCATGACTTCTTTCCTGATAAATATGTACATTCTATACTATAAAGCTCAATTTTTCTGGCCACTACAGATGTATTGTTTTATAAACGTTACAAGACTGCATTTATTCAGATTTTTCACAATTTTTATAATAGCACGTGCTCGAATAAAGAAATTTATTGAATAATCTGTAATGAAATGATCTTTATAATTTCAATAATTAAGAAATGAACAATGTGAAAGTCATTGCCCGGTGGTGGTACGGTTAGTGTGAACCCTCGGGTGGAAAACCAAAATCTACAGTTTACCACTCAAGAGTATGGTACGGTAAACGCTCGTTATTTGTCCGGAGTTGAGGACGCGATCCCTGTTCAGTGCCTACTCAGTATATCGATGTGAACACCACTATTTACATTGACAGCACGAATCGAATGTTCAAACTTCTTAATTTTCATGATTTTTTTATGGGACTTTCAAAAACGTTATTCTGGCATTTTAATATCGACGAAGAAAGTATCGGAAAGAAAGAGATGTTTCGGCCACCCGTTCCGTATTTCTGTCCTCTATGCTCGGCTTTCTGTTGGAGTCTCGGCGCGGTCGGAGCGGTAGACGCAGTCATAAAATAATCAAGTTAGGGACACGATGTAAATCCGTGAAAAACACGACTGTTGGACTAATAATGAGCGTTTACTGTAGTCGCGCGTAAGGGTGCGCTCATACGGGAGCCGACTCCAGGGGACAGTGCCAAAAATCATAAATCTCGACGGTATGTCGAGATTCAATGATAAATCAAATGATAAATCTCCAGGTTGACGGCCTAGAGACCTTTCCTTTTGGAACTATCCCCTGGAATCGGCTCCCGCATGAACGCACCCCAATTCTTCCGATACCGTACTTGTAGCTCGATCCATGCTCCTCGTTCAGTCTGTTCAAGTCTGCGGTTGAGAGCTTGCGCGCGCCATAGGCCAGTTTCGTCCAGCTGGAGTCAGCGTAGCCTCGAGGATCACTGGTTACGCGGTAAACTGGTAGCAACGAGATTCCCATTTCCGGCGCCTCGCCAGATCGCCAAAATCTCTCGAACCATCGAAACGTGGTACCAGCCCATTTTCTATCGAGGTACCAACCGCGTGTAAGCTATCGTTCGTTACGAGGAACAGTCGGAACGATTTAACCCTTATGTGGCCAATTAAAATGTACAGAATGTCACAAAATTATGTATCACGGCCACCACAGCGTGATTCTACACCTACGACTTAGTGGAAAATGACATAAAAACTATCCGCAAAATTGACCTTGACCTTGAAAACCAAGGTCAAAAAAACGAATTTTTTGTTTAATCGAGTTCTACTGGTCATGAGGACCATATGGACATATATAAATAATTTTCTTCATAAATTTAGTGCCAGTTAATCCCTAAGCTAGTTCTAAGTTAAATTTTGTTTTTTTACTTTGGTTTTCAAGGTCAAGGTCAATTTTGCAGGGAGTTTTTTTATGTCAATTTCTACTAAATCGTAGGTGTAGAATCACGCTATAAACACTGTAAACTTCCGTATGACACTATGAAGGAATTTTTTACAATTACATATTATAATTAAACATATTCAAATGTATTTTTTCAGCCGCTACAAGATGGAATAAAAAAACAAGTTTCCTGATCAAAAAAATAACGAAGACCTTGAAACAAACTATGAAAAAATATAACCGGACAAAAAAAATTGTTCTTTTACGATATTCATCCTTCGATACCATTTAAACTAAGCCATAAATATTTTTCGTCTCATTAGCAATAAAGGAGATATTTAGGAGGCCTGCTTTGGCAGAGAGACCTCGACTATCGTTATGTTTAAAATACATCTAAAATTGTAGTCGTCCACAATTTTAACTTACTGATCGCTCTCCGAGAGCTTTTCGTGCAGCTCTCCTCTAGCACTCTCAATACCGTGTGCACTGACAGTCTGGCACTGACGAATTTCACTCTTGAAAGTAACTCGTGATAGTTTTATGGACGCGTAGAACACCTTTAGAACTACCAAAATTCATCTGAGAGCTACACACGGGAAATTCAAATGGCCACATACCTCGGAGGATTTTGCAAGAGTAGACTCTCACGTCACTCTCCGAGAGCAAAACATTTCTCGAGTATTCTCAAATGGACACGCAAATGGAGAGTACTTAATCGTTTTAAATTTGTCTCGATCGCAATATTAGATAATTGAAATTTTTTCGCGGCGCACGGTTCGATCATTATTTTTGTAACAGCTCTGCTTGTAGCAAATATGTAAGAATTATCACACGTGTGCGAGGAAAAGTTTTCCTCTACTATTTGGATAGCACACGTATGATAATTCTTACATATGTGCTACAAGTAGAGCTATTACAAAAATAATGATCGAACCGTGCGCCGCGAAAAAGTTTCAATTAATGGAGAGTACTCTCGGATACTCACTGTACTTGATCGACAGGCGTCTCGCCGAGAAGGTAAGGGCTCCAAAGGCCGGCGCTCCCATCGCCAGTGGTATCCGGCGAAAACTCGTTCGCGAAAACGCACACCTCGAACCGTGGGAAAGCGTTTTTCACCGCGAGCGCACTCGTCACGCCAATTATTCCAGCTCCGACCACCGCCACTCTCATCTTCATCGGAACGCCACTTTCCGGATCTGTTACGTTAATCCGCGAACCCGCAGCAACAGCAGCTTGTACAGAGGCAGAAAAGAACCGAGGAAAAAAAGAAGGCAAGATTTTCTCCGAGAGAGCGATAACCCTCTCGCGCGAAGTCACGCGAGAGATCAACAAGCTCGGTTCGATAAAACAATTTCCGTGTTCGTACGAGCGTTCGCCGGCAACGATAGTCGAGTCCAGACCTCGTCGGCGAACGAAGCTCCGAATAAACTCACGATTCCACATATTTCTAGCATAATGCCCTCGTATCTATCGGCAGTATTATGCTAGAATATGGGAATCGCGAAAATCAGCGAGGAAAGTGATTCGATCCTTGGATCCAAGGATATACATCGATCCTTGGCCCTGTCCCATCGATCTTCCAATTCTCGGATCCAACGGTGATCGTCCCACACCGCGCTGACGGTAAACGGAGCATAATACTTTAAATCTTTTGTCTCAAAGATCTTATACTCTGCTTACCGAAGGCGCGACGCGCGATTCCAAATCCACGCGACTGCAAGACCCTTCGGCACAGCCGCGGAACGGATCGACACTGTTCTTTCAGAACAGGGAAACGTGGTTTCCGTTTACTCGTTAAATACTAGAATCTAATAAACACGTATCCCCATTTTTCTTCAAATGTGCGCATCTTACATTTGATGCTCGATAAAACAATTTTTTTAAATCGTACGTCAATGTTCATGGCGTCGTTGTAAAGAGGAAGCTTCGATCTTTGAATATGTGGTGCTTCCAGTCACGAGAAAAAATTTTCAAAACGTTCATAGACGATTCAATATGTATCATTTTCGAGAAAACGTCGTGGGAAAAAATCTTAGAATACAATGAACGATAGCATTAACTAGAGGAAGCTGAAGACCTCTAGCCTGAAAATGAGTCCAAACTTATTGTCGCACAGTCAGTTGTTACAAAATTATTATTACTGTTTTTATCCCGGAAATCCTACAGGATTAAGTACTAAAAATACATTAGTGACGTACATTCAAAAATAGCTGTTGATTTTTCAACGGGAATTTTGCTAGTATAAATATATTGTTGATCGTCTTATGTCCAAATCCATTATTGCTGCAGAAAATCGACAATCGACAGCAGTTGGGTGACCGGTTATAACAGATGCCAGTTAGAGCGACGCAATTTTGTTTCATAATTTGAACACTTTTCTGATTAAATTTGATTGAAGTTACATTTACAGACAGCTCGTTTATATATAATTCGCTATAAACAATTTTTAGCAATGATTAAAAAAGAGAGTAATAATTAAAAGAGCAATTTTTTCCTTAAATTTGATTCTTTTTTATGTTATGCTACTTATCGAATTCGCCTTGAAATCCTCTAACAGATAGCAGTAAAAGAATAACAGGTATAATTGCAAAAAATGGAGCTGACCTCAAAAAATCATAAAAAGGAAGAGTTTACAAAATATTTACTATAACATCTCATAGAAAACATTTCCAATCGGACTGCTAACAACAGAGTAATCTCTACTGATCACGAATCGTGCTTCCCCTACTTATTAAATTGAAATAAATCCCACATCTACCCCCAGGATTGCAAACCCTAGACACTGTACTAAAAAAGATTGATAATCTCGGAACCGATAAGCAACGGCAACTTTACAACTGTCAGAAAGTGCCGCTGTAAGTTTCCACGGATAGAAAATTCGGAATTGAACGAATCGAACGTACCTAGGTACGAGATTTTCACTATCGAACCAGAAGTGGAGTCGTGAAGTCTGTGAACAGGCACTAGCAGTCTGTGGTTTAGGAAGTCTTGCAACGCGGAGACCTCGAGGTTGCGCGACACTTGCGAACTTCTTTAAATAATAAGTGGTTGACTTATCTCTAGTGCGAATCCGTTCCATTGAATTGGAATTCGTTCCAATGACACTTTGCGCGTACCGATCGTGGACGACGAGCTACCAACGACGAACGGCTCGTGGAAGAAGGGAGGTTTTCGATGCGGTCGTTCGAACGCGCGATCTATGGACTGACAATGAGTCCTGAGTCCTGAGCCAAGCCCCCTAGTACGTCGTATGTCGTGTGTCGTATATCTCGCTCGCAGAACGCGTTTCACCGAAATGGCTGATGACAGTTCACGATACCGAGTGTTTGTTTACACAACGCACACGAGTGCCTTAGACATAATACACCACACAGCCCGGAAGTGATGCGATAAAGGGTGCACGAGGCCCACGAAGCTCGCTGGTTCTTCCAAGGGCCACTTACAGTCGGAACGCTCGAGATCGATTCTTTTTCTGTCGCCTATTCTCATACATAGATCGCCGCTTTGAAAATCCAGTAGTACAGTCAAGTCGCGATCTAACAAGGAAACATATTCAGTTCGTACAAGCCGATTTTGATGAAACTTACTTGAGATATAGTTCTTCGAAAAGTATTTGACAGATATTTTTTTATCGACAACCATCCACTCTGAAGGGGTGAAAACAGCTCTCGAAGTTGGGGGTCGAAACCATATTTTTATGAGATATCTCGGAAACCAGTGAACATTTTAACAAACTTTTTTGTTTAAACAGTATATTAAAAATTTGATATTTTTTAAAAACTGAGATTTTCACCATTTTTGACCGCTTGTGGTTCGTGTGTGTTAATCGATTTCGATGAAATTTTCAGCGTGTGTAACTAACATAGATCTACAAAACGTACATTTTAAATTTTCATTGAGGGCCCAAATAAAAAAGTTTTAAAAGATTGCTTTTTCATTTTTGCATGTAACCTTGTAAATTATAATTTTTGGAAAATCTTTTTTGCGTATCATAATTCTAACGAATCGAGCAGAATGTTCAAGAAGCCTGAAAAAATTCGAAACATTCGTTATCATTTTTCATTTTGATAATGATTTTATAGAAAAATGGTATACATTTGTGTTTCAGTTTGTCACTGTGTTTAGAGGTACGCTTTATAACTGTTTCCTTTATCTCGATCGACAATTTGTTAACAACGTATATCGATGTTGAACATTTTTTCAAATAAACCGTACTATCTGTAAATACCAATAGCGTTATAATAATAACGAACCGCAAGATAATAATAGCGTTATCGCAATCACCGGATCTCCTTTTGGGATCACCATCAGGGTGGCCGGCGATTATTCAAAAGGGTGATCGAGTTCCACAGGTTCAGATAGCAGATACCAAGATGTCTTCGGTGTCTGTTATTCAAGAACATTATCGAAACGATACGTCGGTGCTATATCAGGTATTGTTTTCGAGAAAAATGCATTTGAAAATGAATCGGGCGCGACACCGTGATAGATTTTGTCTGAAAACTTTTTCTTCTATATCCTATGGTTTACATCCCTGTTAATTAAGTTACCATATTCAATTTGGATGCAGACTATTTTAATTATTATTCTTACATTTTCTAATTTTTTAAATCTTATCTCCTGAACTACTACTTCTTGACATACATAGTTTAGTACTTTTTTATAAAAAATGTCCAGTTGCATCGATTGATGTATTAAAAAGTACATCATTCCATTAAAAAAAATGAAGTTGACCTTCATATGTCCTTTACGCGTCCACCTACAGAAAAGCTGCTACCATCGGATTAATGCACCCTCGGAATCATGCAAGTTCCATCTGATGCATTTCTTCCTAACACCAATAGCAGCCGTGTTATTCAGGTGACCTGTTTCTGGCGCCTCACCCTGTATTTAATTTTGCTTTCAAATATTATCTAGCGACATCTAATCGAAATAAAACGATAAAATCAAACTGGAAGCTTGTACTCTTTAATTACTATTTTGTTACAGATAAGTATCCAGTGATTTGTGGACGGTAGTGTGCGTAATTAAATCGGTAGAAATTACGGTAAATAAGTCGACAGAAAAGAACATAACGCATAGCTACAGAATCTCATAATATTCCGTATTTCTCTACTGGAACTTTAGTAATAGATACATAAAATGAGGAAAAGATTGGGATCAGCAAAAGGAGAAAAAGTGTCTGGATCAATTGAGATGAATGCACGATAACGTATCGAACGTATCAGCTTATCTGACGTAGAAACATCGACGAGACTCGGTTAATATATTTTTATTTCGTACGAAATACTCATCTCAAATACTATTCATTTACACGTTCCATTGGAAAATTGAAAAGAACATAGATGCTTTATAATTTTCAAGCAGTACAATTGGATCTTTCCGTAATAAATAACTACACGCTATCACTCATAAGTTTTGCGGGCGCTTACGTCAATACGCGTGCAAGAAAGGCGTACCTGTGTCATGAAAACGTCATGTAAATGATCAAAGCAGAGTATCGCTTTCTAATTGCTTCAAATTATTCTTTAATCCTTTTAATCTCATCTATGATCGTTAATCTTCTGATCGATCGAATGCTCGGAGACTTACGAGTGGTAGTCTGCATAGAAGTATATATGTATATACAATAGTATGAAATAGTTTATAAGTTATAAAATATAAAAATATTGAGTTGGTGGGAAAATAATGTCGATTTCCGATCATGCAAGGTAAACGGTGTCGAATGGCTTACACTTTGCTATTTACAATGAATTTATTTCATCATGGTAGCGCTCTACGTTTAAAAAACACTGGACCCTCAAAGTCGGTATAAATTGAGCAGCACAAAGTCTGTATAAATTTAAAAAACGTGTACATGCAGCTACTTGTGCAAAAATCTAGTTATTCTACCACCTCTCTCTCGGAAGTTACATAACAGTATATATGTATGTATATATATAAATGTTTAAAAAAATCATAGACATTCCACAATGAACTAAACGAGACGATAACACAATTGTACGTCGATGTACCTGTGAATTTACAAAACCAAGATTATTGTCCCACTGACCCAACATAATATACAAGAGGTCTGTGTTTTATATGTAAATTTATCAGAAAATAATATAATACTTCGTCTCGCTATCCGTGTAGCAAGAATATAGAAACCTGGAATAGAAGATTATTCGGAAAACTGTACGTCCATATTCGTTGATATAAAAATTAGACGATCATAGGCAATGTTTCAACGCACAGTACCTTATCGAATAGAACGTATTGCAGGATACATTCTCATAATTAGAATGCGGATGTTTATGCATATTTTAAGAAAATGGAAACAAATAAAAACTTATTTTCAGTGGTAATAGCCTTTGTAGATCTGAAATAAATAAAAATCGTATTAAATTCTGTATAATTTTATATTTTAGCATTTTTTGAACATTTTTAGAGATGCCATAAGAATGCATAAAGATCCGCAGTCTACTTCGAATGTCACCGATAAAGACGGTTTCAAACTATACCAAGAAAACAACTACGATCGCATCTGCAACAAAGTTTGATCGGAACGAATGCTAATTCGAAAACTACAAGAGTTGCCCAAGAATGGAATATTTCTTCGAGCAGTAAGCTACTTTCGAAATTGATATGAGAACTCTTTCTCCCATAGATAAACTGTTTATCACAGACGGAATCAAAATAATCGTTTATTAAAATCGTAACAATATTTCAAGAATGAAGAATCTCGTAAAAATTGCAATACGTCCAGTGTGAGTATAATCTCTAGTTTCAAAGAAGCGACGATTCTTGCGCGTCGAGCGTAAATTATAACGATTTTTATTGCAACTGTTTACCTATTTGAAAGGATATAAACTGTTTAAGTAACATCTAACTGCTCCAAATCAGTTATTCGAGAAACTCTTATTATATAAATTTAAATTATATTAAGTAATTTGTGTGATGTGTTCTCCCCGCAATAATTACATAATTACATGCTATAATCCTGTTATCTCATCAGGTCTCGAAATCTATCCAACTCGTAGATACTTTCCGATAGTCTGTGGAAACAAAATATTGATTTAAAGATCGTGAACAATCAAACTCAATGTACCAATGTTTTGTTTAACAATATTTACCTTCCAAAGCCATTTATAAGAGCAACGATCTCGCTTCTTTCTAGATAGAATTGCCTTCTGCTAAAGTTATGCAATGTTGGCTCCCATCTATCGAACTTTCCCGAAAATAAAATTTTCAATGCCGTGCCCAACCCTTGTATTTGAAGTTTTCCCCAAAGTTTACACTTGTCGCATCCCACACAATCCATAATGCGAGAAATATTTCGGAAATGTTGCCTAAACTGTTCTTTCAGTAGTTGAGCCTCTGCACCACCGGCGAACATGACGCTCTCGTTAAAATGCTCTGGAAATGACCTAAACAATACACATCGATTAAATAAGTACATGGACTTCTGTATTAATACAATTCATGAAATGTAACATACTTGACCACGCCTAAAATGTCATTTATCGCTGCGCGTGTATCTTTATCTTGTACTTTGCTACCAGTATAGTACTCTTCACGTTCCAAGTACGGCGCAGCTTTAACCAGAGCTCTCAACTCCAGTAAATAGATGAAGTATAAGTTTTTCAACCAATTTGGACCTTCGCCTCCAGTTGTGTCTGGCGAAAATCTTCTTTGAAATTCTTCTAATTTGTGGCCCCACTGACCACCGTGCAACATTGGATTATCTTTCGACGACAATAAATATTTCGCGCACAAATGAATGTTAATGCTAGCATGAAGACCCGATATAACGCGATAAAATACTCTTTTCTCCAAGCACATTCCTAAAACAAAAAGTACGCGTGTCAAGATAAACTGATTATTTCGTGTACAATACAGATACATCGAGTAAACTTGCCATTTATTTTTGAAGATTGAATATAAAAACCAGGTGAATTTTCTGGTCTGAAATTAAACATATAATATACAATGAAATTTTTCCTTTCATCAAAGGATCGAATGAACATACCTAAAGCAATTCTCCATATAAACACTGTGCCATATTCTATGTGCACTGGGTCCTTTGTAACCTGTATATCTCTCAGGATTCAGCAAAAGATCAACGTATTCCCCGGGACTAGACTCCTCAACGCAAAAGTTATCTTGAGCGTCGTCATATTGCTTCCACAACTCGAAATCCTTGTAATTTTCTGAACTGGAGAAATATTATTATTTTGTAGCGCAGAGATAGTATCTATTTAATGTATACAGAATTTTTTTACCTTATGGTTGTATTCAAATAACCGAGCTCTTTGTTATGATCTTTAGCACTATGCATGCAATCGTTGAATTGAACACTGGCTTTATATTTATCCGCAGGACTTTCATTGAAGTGCGTATGCCTGAAGGCATCTCCTTTCAGTCCATCTGGAATGTCTTCCTATAAGCAAAGGAATGTTTAACATTGTGTTTATCAATTGTCTTAACGTAATTCCCAAAGCACTCACCTCTTGACATGGTTGCACGCTGCAATGTCGCATAACGCATTTGCTATCATCTGCCCAAAAGGGACACACCTGTTTCAAATTAATTTTATAGAAACGAAAATAATCTCTGACTAGAAGACTCTGAAGTCTTGGATAAATCTTCTTATTGTTAAAATAATCCACTGTGTCCACATTGCAGCTACAGTCGTCTATAGAACCTTTCAACTAGAAATTGACAACAAGTGTTGTTAGATACAATAAAGTATGTATAACACAGATTTATTTAAATTAACATCCAATTCGAAAGTATTGAAACTAGATATCCATCGGAAGAACAATATATTTATATTGGGTGAGGATTTTTATGCATTTATCAAGAAAATGACTGAGTGAACTATAAAACAGTAAAAGATTAGAAAAATCTAAGAATGTTGCTACGATATATTCAATGTAAAAATTCTATTATGCAATGACACGAATTTTGATTCAACTCCTGCTGTCCACAAGCGTTGCAGCACATTTTTCTCTTGCATAAAGATCCAAAATATACTCGTAAGTTATTTGTTGTATGAAAAAATGTTTCGAACAAAAGTTGCATGGTTTCCTGGGGGACATACAGTGCTTAATCTGTTTTATATTACTTTGCTTTTTTATCAAGAAATGAGGGACACCTTCAGCTTTTTAAATGGAATGTCTACTATTACTAAGATATTTTTAAAACAAGTTTTATTTAAAATACTGTATAAAGTGCTGTTCGTTGCTGTCAATGCCCTTGCGTAATTGTTATCAGCGAGCAAAGACGTTCTTCCAACGTTTCTGTAGGTATTGCAGCACATGCACTAATAATATATACTCGCATATCTTCTACTATCGTTGGTGGCTCGCGATAAACTTCACTTTTTTATGATCCCCAAAGGAAGTAATAGCTGCCACGTCCAATCCAACAATTATAAAACATTCTTCTTAATAATTGCAGCAGTTGCCGATAACTGAACATCATAACAATTAGACTGTTGATTTTTATGCATTTATAACGAAGTTGAGTAGATGAAATTCAAAATTGTTGGACAATTTAAAAAATTGAAGATGTCAATATATGATGTCTCCTCTATTAAATTCATTAAGGGAAAAAATAACATTCAATTCGGTTTTCTACATCTTGCAATCGATGCAGACAATTTTTATTTTGCATGAATATCCACAGTCTGGTAATAATAAATGTTTAAATACCGAGTAGGCATTTCATGTTGATTATTTTTCCATCTAAGCCAAGTTACTAATCACATTGATTATTAATTTGAAAATATCTCAGTAATTATTCATTTTAAGTCCCACTTCGTGTAATACGTTTTACGCAGAATTTCATAATTTTTCCGAATTCGAGAGAAAATATTAGAAAATATAACAGCACTGTATGTATTCCAGGAAATCATGCAACTTTTGCTCGAAACATTTTTTGGTATACGAAATAACTTACGAGTTATTTGAGACTCACCCTGTATAGCCATCTGTTTGACACATCCCATCTGTTCGATGGGTTATGTTTATACGTTTCTCACCGGAAAATTTGAACAACGGAAAAACAAGGAAAATAATAATACCTTGCAGAAACACTGGTCGTTGTTTTCATTGTTCAATCCGAAATAACTAGCGTGTAAAACTGAAGGTAAAAACACGGTGCAGAGGATGAGAACGGTGAACATGTTTCCACTGAGTCCGCTTGTCATAATTCTGTTCACTGGTATGTGACTCGGTCACGCTTCAAGCCGATAATAAAGTTATTATCGCGGGTTACCGCAACGATCTAACACACTTCCCACCTTTGATGACAAAAACCGGACTAGGTACGTGCCATCAGAAACGTATAGCTTCCTACCGAAAGTAAACTTCGCTGACATTTTTTTCATCTCTGATATATCGTTAATCGATTAACACCACTACAATTACACATTGTAACCGTATCTACCTGACGAACTATGTAATGAATAGTTTGTCTCACCGAATATATTTATATAATCGCCGAATATGCAAAACGAAAAATAAAATACAGTAGGAATAACGGTACTATGAAAACTTGGAATGTGTGTGTGTGTCACTACACACTTACACTCGCGAGAGGCGAGAGATGATCTGGCAATGAGATCGTATTAGTGACGTGATTATAGTCATGCTGTAATGAACTTATATTATTGATAGTGTATGCAAATATTTTATCGTGAACTATATGTCGTATTACGCAAAAAGATTTCCAATTCGACAATGATACATTATTAACAAAGTCGAAATGTAAATTTTTAAGTATTATATTGAGGTGAAAACGTTGATGAGTTAAAAATATTAATTAAAATCTTATAATAGTTCATGTACCTTTATAATCTTTTGTAATTCACTTTGAGGTCCCAGAAGAGTACTAAAATAATTTCTATTCCACGTAATGTACTAACTTTGACTCCCCTCTATTATCCTTAATCACTCGATCGCATTTAAATTTGATACCACGTGTTCTTGTAGTACTTGTTGCTGAATATCCACGCAATTAATTAACTTCAAAATCTTGCCAAAAAGACCTATGAATTTAATTATTAACTGTTTCGCTGTGAAAATGTATATGTTATTGTTATGTTAAATTGTTCGTTTCTCTTGCGTGCTATATGGTACAATTTAATACTTAATTTATTCAAGTGGTTCTAATCAAACGTTATCGATATTTTAAATTTTATAAGCGAGCGGAGTGGAGTAAAGCGAATGACACAAACCTAGCGGAGAATGTTCAAATTATTCCATAAACTTGAAAAGTGTTAAAATTTAATTTTTTCAAAACTATAATTGACAAAATGAGTTAGCCATATTTAAAATAACAAAAGTAAAGTAAAAATGAACGAGTTATAAAATGAAGTATATGTTACAGTTGCAGTTCCCATAAATGTTTATACAGAATTCTCAACAGACTATAGCACTTTGCCCACATCGGTTATCTGGTAGATGAGATAATCTTGGAACATGGCATGTTATCCGAGGTCTATAAGTATATGTATATGGTTTATGGTGCTAATGCATGTAAATAGTTCTGATACTATGTTCACAGTAGTGATGGGCACCATCGACTAAATTCAATTATCGACTAATTACTATTTAGTTTAGTAAATCTTATAAAATGTATTCAAAACTCCCGCCGTTAAATTTAGTCGCTGAAAATAGTAGTTGATTACTATCGATTTAGTCGATGGTACCCATCACTTAGTTCACAGTGTACAAACTTCTGCACGCATGCGCACTAACTGTAAGGAGTCCTAGAGCTATATTCATGATGGACCTACTTACAGACACAAGCGTACTGGAAAATCTACCAAAGTTTCGTGGCAGTGGTAAAGTAGGATGGACAAATCTTGTTTAGTGGTATGGTATACTATATATATACATACATACAGCGATCGGCTAGTGTCTAACATATACATATACGGTATATGTACACATCATAGACTGGAGACAGAGAAACAGAGTGGGAGAAGCTTCATAAGCTCTGAAGCTTATGTTGAACAGCGCAGGGCTAGTACAAAATGGTCGACGTGCCTTGAATGCATGATACAAATTGGTAGATGCAACATTTTGTTTCCTCATGAAGGAGCTAGATATAATAAACCGTGTGTAATGTTATTGGATTTATAAGAATTATTTTGCTTTAGGTACGTATTCCATTTGACGTCAAATAATAGCTCTTAATATACGAAATAATTAAGCCCAGTGTTCATCTGTCAATACGGCTTCCTTTGGCAACAAAGTGTATACGTCGTCCCACTCGAAGTATGAAATACTGCAGACTCTTCTTTATAATAATAAATTTCGATTGTTTCGTTAGTAGTGCATTATCTTCATTTATCAAATTTTCCATCGACATGCTCATATATAGTTTATATCTAATCTTCCGAAATTTAAAAAATGTTTGAGAGATTATCATTTTTGTTTAGCGCTATTCTTAACGTTTACAAATGTTTCAGATTTCACACTTGGAGAAATTAAATACACGTTCGTTCGTCGGAAATAAAAGATGGAGAAACGGCAGGAAATACTGGCTCCGTTTTCATCTGGTAAGTTGTTAACAATATAAATAATATTTTCATCGAGTACTCGTCATTTATCAATATCATATGCAATATCAAAATTCTTTACATTGTTGGAAGAGAACCACGTAATGTGTTTTCAAGTTATTTAATTAAATTGTTTCATCTAAATCATTTCATATTATTTTTGACGTTTTTAAGTAAAAATCGTCTATATATTTATCTATCATTATTTTATCATATTTAAATTGTTACATTGCGAAAATAAATATCTTTATGCGAATTCATATAAAAACACATTTGTACGCATTGGTTGCTACTTGTTTTTATATTATAAATATATGACTGTTTGGTGAATAGGAGTTTTGCACGATGATAGAAGAACAGTTTTAAATAAGGTAACATTTATTTCCAAATAATTGGATATGATATTCTATGGAAATGTATATTCGATAGATATATAATATGTTCAGTGCTTGGTACTAGAAAACTGTTGTTGGCACTTTCTTAATGCATTATTAATGCTTTAATGTACATATAATATAAATACTATTAAATACAGTTGTTATTATCGTACCTTATCACTTGAGACTTTGCTATCTGTACTACTTCATCACTTGTATCGCTGTTGTTAATATACTATAATGTTGTTCATTCTTCATCCTGTTCTGTAATCTTGAATAGAATAAAGATTATATTACATGTAAATAGTTTTTTCTTTAATAGTAATTTCATAGTATACTGTTTTGTTTTGGAATATAGTTGAGGGGGCAGTCTTGTTTCCAGGATTGTAATGATGTGGCATGCGCCTTCCCATATCTCGATAATGTAAAGGTGGGATTTTTCAGCAAAATCCACATCAATAACGGTGAATACATGATAAATTAATATAATTTTATTATCTAATGAAATCAAAATGTCTGATATAAAAAACGGAAGTTATTTATGACTCGACTTAATATTTTCATAAAATATTGCAAATTACGCCTAGTAAACATAAAAATAGGACTTTTGAGGGCGACCGAGGTCTACTGATCTTCTATTTAGCATTTTTAACAACTAAAACACCTCATTTCTGCATTAATGAGAAATGAGAAGGTACTTCCCGCACCCTTGAAATCCTGGGAACGAGTCTACCCTAGACTTAGCGTTAAATATCTATCCCTTCTTAGTGAATCCTATGAAATATCCCAACTTAAAATATTTCTATAGGACAAAGAAAACATTACCACTTGTTGCTTCCATGTGTGTTTCTCTCAAGGGATATAATACTACTATTAACAAAACCCTAGTAAAGAAGGGCTTTCTATATAATCATACAATTTAATAATACATTTCACGTATGCTTATATTATGTAACAAATTTAGTATTTTAATGTACTATTATTCTTTAATAGTATTGTTCTAGCATGTTTGCTACAATTTACCAGTATCACCCTTATTGTAAGCATAGTCGAACTTTTATAATAAATACTATAGCTGTTTTCTTTGAATTTATGTTTACCATGAATTACAATTTCAAGATCTTTATTGTATGAAAATGTAAGGAAATTGATCAGGAATTCGATATTTTAAAGTGAAGTTAGTAGAAAACTCATTCACGTTCGTGTATTGAAATAATCTGTGAGAATTGGATTAGAAGTAAATAATTTACCGGATGTTGGTTCAATCCTTAACACTTGAGTGGCGACTCAGAGTCACCCCTAAAAATTGCTGTACCATTATTGAAAATAGTGTGTAGATTATTAAATATTTTGGTATCTAATCAACTACTAAACATTGAATAAAATTAAATTCCATAAAATGAAGAAAATTATGCAGAATGGAATTATTCTATATCGGAAGGAATGCTTAATTTTCGAGTTAAAACAATTCCGACGGCAAATTCGACGAGAAAAACGACGAAAGTGAAGGCGAGAGACGAATTTACCGGAAAGGGTGGTAGTAAAGGTATTAGAGTGAAGGTTGGAGGTCGGTTCACGATCGGGGGTGCATGAAGGTGGGGTGAAATGCGCGGACCAACGGATCAATTCGCGCTCGGGAGTTACGGGGAAAGCAACAGTGTGTCCACCCCTGTTTCCCAGAACAGTACGATTTGCACGATTCGAACACACTAACTTATCCTTGATATAGGGAAGATGACAATAAACGGCTCATCAAGTTGTCGCGTACGTAAAATAGAATGTAATCGTCGCGCGAATCATCTACTTGGCACGAGTGATCGTTAAAACGGTGGTGTCTTTTTTACGATAAGTTTATTTGCGCGTATACAGACTTTCTCCTAGCGAATTCGCTGTGTAACCGTTCGGTTAAACGTACGAGGAAGTTCGCTTTGATCAATCAGAGTGATAGGATTGAAAATCTTCCTTGATTTTTCATTTTTCCCTCCCTCCCCGTTGTCAGTCAACATTAGATCGATTCGGATAAATTGGCGAGATCGGACAAATGACCTTGGGTTATCCGTGACCGATATTAACACAGCAGAAAGAGAAAAATGAATATTGATATCGATACTATTTTTAATTCGCCCTCTTCCCTTGTCGATCGAATACGACGAGAAACGTTCGTTTCATATTGTTTGCGTTCGCGCAATTGTGAAACGTGTAGATAACATGTCATGTAACATGTAACAATTTGACCCGATTTTCATTGAATATGCTTTTATGCATTACTATAACACGAGAGCGGGAGGCTGCGATTGTCGAGAGCAAGTTCTATTTGTTCCCTCTGCAGTCAATAGGTGCGAGGACATTTCGATATCGGTTTTCTCGTATCTCGATGTAGTTCACCGAAATGCGACATTTCTTGTCATACACGAGTCACATTATTTCACGGGACAATAGAAATTCTTATAATCTTTCTTCAACCATTCAATTCGTTTATATCTTCCACTAGGATTTGTTATTTTTAATTATACGCTGTTTACACTGATCGTTATACTCGATATTGTCACGTTATTTCCTGGGATAATAAAAATTGTTACAGTCCTTCTTCAACCATTCAAGTGATTTATACTTTGAACTAGGATTTGTTATTTTAATTATATGCTGTTTAAACTGATCGATATACTCGACATTGATTAATATTTTTAATATGCAGATACATGTAATAACAGGGTATGCTTTTATGTTTGTCTCTTTATAGACGAGTGTCCAAACAGCGGAGAAGACAGTGAAGAAGATGTAATAACCGATTACTTGGGCTCATCGCATTCAGAGTGCGATCGTATACCTATTATTAATGGAGATCTTGGTTGTTTGAGTCAACGTGAGAATATAATCGCTGAAGTCAGCTACACCAAAGACAATATTGAAAAAACGACTATCACTATGTCTGAAGGAATCGATGAACAGCAACAGCAGCATCCATTGCTCACAATTGGCTCTAATATACAATCGCAGCCTAATCCTTTGGTGCCGATTATTAGTGTGACACCGCACTCGCCTGGTCTTGCTAAGAACTACCCTGTTCTGGGTAAATTCATTTCACTTTCTAATCCGTGTGAAACCACGCGTTACATTATAACAACTCAATGTCGCTCGATGTTGAAATATTAGATGATTACACGAGTTCGTGACCGATGAAAGTAAAATTCAATGGTTCAATTTGAAAGAATACAGCTTTATTAATCCTTTGTCGAATGTGACTCGACATCGGAGAAAGGAAAATGTAAAGGAAACGTTTTTTTATACGTGTCTGTTTCTTCTTTTGTTTATTCGAGTCGTATCTTTTACTTAAAAACGTAAGCTTCACAAATATAAATTACGACAAACTTTGAGAGCTTTATCTAATATAATTAGTAGACTGTGGATTGGATGCATTTATAACAAAAATGGGTACATACAATTTAAAGCAGTGGACATATTAAAAATATTTAAGGACATCAATGTATTAGTTCCAGCTTAATAGGATAATTAAAAGAAGAATACAATTTTTCTTTGACTCCTGTGTCCACCATCAATGGAAATATTTTTCATTTTGCATAAAGATCCGCAGTCTAATAATTAATTAACAATGTAATGTCTTTCAATGTAAATTTCAAATGAATAGTAGGGTGTTGTTGGCAACACAAAATTGAAAAACAATTCGGAGTACATAATTATTTTTTAAACATCTATGAAAATCGTGCACGAACAATCGTCTGATACTTTCGTGTGCTTCTCGTGGCTAACAATTGATTGACCACCTTGCAGAGGACAACTTGCAGCATTTGCATGAAATCCATGATTGCATTCAGCGTATGAGAGATCTGACGCTGAACAACTGGGGATACAATCATCGCACTTCCCACAGTGACGTACAGCAACGTTTAACATCGTCGTGTCCTTCCCTCTGTCCGTTAATCTCACATGAAATCCCGCCACGTTCGAGTAATAATGAAACAGGATCTGATCCAGACCTCCTCGCTAATTGCTCCACTAACAGTTCTCCTACACATTTCCCACCGGTAGGTCCTCGTTCACAGAATGCACAAGGTATAGACAGAAGACGTAGCTGGACAGATCTGGAAGATACTCGATGCGGGCGTCGCAGAGCCTCCGGACAAAATCATCTACAAGCACAAAACATGGTTAATATTGTCTGATAAATTCTTTCAAAGAAAATGCATTCATTGTATACTCGTAGCATGGTGATAATTGCTTTATTGCTTTTCTCATTTCGCTTTGTTTTTACTTTAGTACTTGTTTTCATAAAACAATATATTCAACAGTTTATTCATTACAATTTCAGCGACAGCGCAGTATTAGTTTAAGTAGCCTAGACAGTGAAATGGAAATAGAATTACAAGGAAAGTCTGGTACCAGACCCGTAGGTGTTGGCAATCGTGCATGTAGATCACAAACGAGCACTCATTCCCTTAATGAAGCCGATCTTGTGCAGGTAAAAAGGATGCTTACATTGATAAACTGTTTAAACGTTTTTTTTTATTTTCTGTTTTTATAACAGAAACTACAGAATTTTTTTTCAACAGAGCGAATATCAGAAGATAGTTACAAAACGATTCAAAGGTAGTCAAAGATTAGCAGACAGTAGTGGTTTAATGCCTGGTGTCACAGGTTCTCGTTTACCTCTTCAGAAATCTATTTCAACGCCTTCGATTGTTACACCACAAGTTAATGCTCATTTAGCAGAGTCTGTAACTAGGACTACACCATCACTCATAGTGTAAGTTAAATAACAATGTTTATAGATCGTAAAGCTAGATCAACGTCAGGGATGCCGAATTGCTGGCTCGCTAGCCGCATGTAGTTTCTCGTAAGGCATCTATGAGCGAGAAGACCCCCCATTATTTGGGACAATCGAGATGCACGGCTTTTATCTCTATTTATTTATTGCCATACCGTAACAAGGTGCATGGAATGGTGATTAGTAGACTGCGGATTTTTATACAATTTTCAATTCTTCTAGACGAGCTTTGAGAAAGTGGAATAAAATACGATCTTATTTGTAGCGGTACTAGCCTTTGCAAATCTCGGAAAAATCAAAATTGTACTAAATTAAAATTGTTTTTGGACATTTTCAGAAGCCATAAATGCATAATGATCCGCAGTCTAGTGATTAGTGAACTTATGTAGTGGAGAAACGGGCTGATTGATAATTGGCGGGGACAGTATGGCTTGCGACGAAGTTCGGCAGCCCTGACTTCTCACATCAAATTTTACTCTTAATTTTACTATCTTATCGTTTGTATAATTTAGTAAATAATAGACGCATTATCTCTGTTTTTAAAGTTTCGAATATCGAGTCTACAAATTTGATTAATCTTATTTTCAATTTTACAATAAATTCTTAGTAAGTTTTTCTATTTTTTTATATGATCTAGCCTACGATCTTTATAAAACACTATACATATAAGCAGCACACAAAAAGATGCACATACTTTATGTATATATATTATATCTCGATATTTCAATTGAAATTTAAGAAAAAATTAATGCATGACTTTATTGGCCACAAGATAAATTTATCTACAATTAAGAATGCTTGCTATAACTCGTACTATGTATATAAAATTATTGACGCATGGTTGCACCACTATTTTTTTTTTACTATAAACTTAAGAGTAATTAATTATCGATTCTTGAAGTTTAGTGCACAATTCATTGGTACGCTATCTTTAAATTTGAAAATATTCAAAAGGATATCAGTTTTTCATTTAAGTGTATTTGGTAACACGACTCTCATTTCTAATCGTTATTCGAATTCGAACATTCTCGGTGGTTTGAATGGCATTTTCTGTATTTGAAGTGTATCCACACGTATATATCTTTTTATGACGCTTCGATGTCTCGGTGGCACACCACACGAGACTCTCTGATTTGCCATATCTTTTACACAATAGTCGCATACTTTGTGTTTGTACTTGACAATTTCCTACCATCCTGCATGGTACAGCCGTCACGAAAGAAACGAAAAGGGTAGTGGAAGCGAGACTGAAACAGAGGATCTTCATACGACACATAGCCACGAGTTCCACGAGGATAGAGAAGGCACTCCGAATGCTCAGATATTGCTTGATGAATTATTAACCGAGTGAGTATTTCATTGTTTATATTTTCAGTTTTCCACTTAGGAGCAATATATATTCTGCTAACAAGATACAAGGGAAAGTGGCTGGTTTGTATTAGCTTAATTTACTAAGCACTTTCTTTTATAGTATACTCGTATACATGTACATATATAATAATAATATACTGTGGTATCATTTTTACATTTCTCTCTGTGTAATATATTTCCTCACGTAACGCTTAGTCATCTATGTAGTTACGATATAAACATATTTCTGATCACTTCGTTCGAATACACTGTATAGTAATGCTTCTAGATTTTTGTTGCTCCAATGCTTTTTATACTACAAATATGAATAACTTTTATTGAATCGTTTTTATTTTCAGTGCGGCAGCGTACGATGATCAAAATTCCGAGAAAACTAGAAGAAAACGTGGTTCTATATTTTTCCGTAAGAAAAAGGTAAGGGCCATTATACACGTATAAGTGTGTTCAAGATCGTAGAAACAATTTTAATGGTTTTGCAGGATAAGAGTGGTAAAAAAACTAGTCTACAACAGCATATATGGGCAACAATAATGGCCGGGTCTCAGGGAAGTTTAATATGTGATGTTTGTATGAAACAATCAACAAATAATAAACCGCTTCTACATTGCGACAGTAAGTATATTTCATTACGACTCATTTTTCTCATAAATGCATAAAATCCACTGTCTAATTATTATAATTACACGTTTATGACAAATATTAAAACTTTGTTCACCAGATTGCGGAGTATCTGTACATCAGAGTCAAGGATGTAAGGATCAACTAGTGCTGGAGTGTATCAAGTCCAAACACCATTCCAGCAAATCTATCGCTAAGCCCGCATCAAACATGACCACAATATCGAGTAGCTGCAACGTCAAGAGAGGTTCTACAGCGTCATTGCCTCTACCATCTTCATACGGAAGCGGAAGGTAAATAGTTTTCATTCGAAAGATCATCTTCACTTCCCCGCATTGGATCTGCGTATCTGTGGTTCAAGATTCGCACGCAATTTGGCATGGCTATGCCTAAATTCGGAGTTTTTTTTCTTAATAAACTCCCCTTATTTGCCATACAAGCAATTTATAAGCTAAAAAATGCGTAAAATGCGCGGGTACACGTTTGCGCTTGACAGGAAGCGCGATTTTCAATTTCTTTTCTTTTTCTTTGCTTATTAGTAGACAGCGGATCAAAATAAAACTTTTCTGCCTCAATTGCGACAAACTGGATCGAAATAGAAATTGATTTTCTTCCCTAATATGTTTAATAGGTTGAAAATAATACAATTTTATAATAGGTTGAAAATAATACAAGAAATTGATTTTCTTTCCTAATATATTTAATAGGTTGAAAATAATACAACAGTAATTTGGAATTTTTCTAATGGTCTTGCTGTTTCAAATTACACCTTCTCATTTTTGCCATAAATACATCAAATCCACTGTCTACTTGCTTACGAACGTATTCTTCAACAGAGCGACCGAAACTCGAGTATTTTCTTCTATTTATTCATTGGTAATGCAAAGCAGTGAGCTATCACAGAATCTATTCAATACGCCAATTACACATTTTTGCGAACGAAACGAATACACTTTTCATTTTGTTCAGAAAGATCTTATTGAATTTTTGTATGTCATGTTTTTTTTATATTACATACATATACATATACTATATTTGACATAGGAAATGACTAGTTAGAAGGGGTATCGTATCTGCTTATTACTCAGAAGCTTTGGCTGGCTTGAAGGCTTATTATTTCTAATTACGTTTGCAATTGGGCCAATAGTATGGCTAGCTTGAACGTGTTTATCCTCGCGTCTCTAACATGTCTAAGAAAAACTTATACATATACATATTTAATTAATATACAAAATATCACGCCCAAACTTCTTCAAATATTGCAATAATGTGTATATATACTGCACAGGGTGGTTCTGGGAATTGGGACAAGTTGCTGTTCTTTTTTAAGTAAAAATAAAAAACCATTATAGGGGAAGAAATCATATGTTGACATTTGAACTTTGGCTAATGCCACATTCCCTAGCTACTTATCGTGTTGAAAGCATTGGAATTAGCGTTCCTCATTTCTCAACATTTTTCATTTCTCAAGAAATGAGAAATAACCAATTATAAAATTTTTCGAAAAACATATCAACTTTCTAATCGTTTGATCATCAAAATGTCAATATTTCATGAGATATTTGTGTCAGAATATGACATACAATTTCTTCCTCTATTATTTTTTTCTGTAATTACTTCAAAAGAAGCAGCAACTTGTCCCAGTTGCAGAATCACCCTGTATAGATATCTACATATACATATACACAGGAATGAAACAAACAGAGATAATAATTATAACAATTCATGCTAAACAGCATACGAATAACACACACTTCTCGAATTCTATTTCAAAGTCCGTAAACATTTTTTCTAAGAGAAAAAAGAAAGATTCTTTACGTACGAAAAAGAGCTGTGCATTAATGATCTTGATGCGTAACAATTGGAAAACGTGATAGAATAAGAAAAATGAAGAAGGAGGTGAAACAAAAAGGCAAAATGAAGTTGCCCTAATGCAGTGTGTGCTTTTTCCTTCCCCCGTGCATTCCCTCTCGTGCAACTACGACAAACCAATCGATTGTTCGACGATTAAAGGGAAATTAACAGCAAGAAAGCCGTGACAAGCTACAGCCCTTGGCGGCGAGTTGCTACTAAGCTAGGAGTCAAGTAAGTCTCAGATATCTGATGTGTTCCTCCTATTCTGTCGAAGCGTTCGTACGTTTCTGTTCGTGTATATCAATCCTACACACTAGTAGGATGGCCCGCGTCTATTGTTCCTCGGTTCTTTCCTTGCACACATTGTTTAAAAGGCAATTGAATTGCCTCTATGTTGTATTGAAAAGAAACATCTCACCTTGCCCTTGCCTATGCTTGCTTCTCTGATTTATGTTCATTCGATAACACGTTTTGTGTACACACAATGTATTTCTACACGAATACCGTAAACTCTAAGCTTACTTTTCGAATGAATACTGTAAGTTATATATTCCCATGTGTTTAATCAATATCAATACCTTCGGCATCTCCCTCTCTTAGTTGTTTCTATTGTACCAAAAATTTATAACTTTTATATGTCTCTGAATGTTTCTCTAAATTCCGTAATCAACGTTTCTCGTGTGTGTAATATACATATTACTTTGATGAGAACGTACTGAATGTCCTACTGGGTTACGAACAAATGTCTGTACATTGTAAATTGTAAAACCTAATGTGTTCACGACAATCCAAGAATGTGCATTCGCAAGCATAGAATTATAGCATTCGGTATATCCCTTTCCCAATAAGAATACAAATATCTTTTTGAAGCATTCATCTATCATCAATAACCTTCCCGTTATTAATACATAGTAAACTTGTAAATCTCTTGTATAGTAATGTTAAAAATTCATCTATCATTCAACATTACATCTTGATACATCGGAACGAAGCAGTTACAAAAAACTGTACCCCCCAGTAACTAACATTTGCCTTTGAACATAGTTATGGTCGTTTCGTGTAGGACGTAAGAAATTGAATACAAGTATGACAATAAAATTTAGGTGCTGCTATGCCGATTAAATTTCTGTATAAGGTAATATCGGTGTGCCGGTAAAACTGCTGTATTTATCTAATCTATGCAGTCTCGTTATTATGGTTTTCAGGAGAACATAATTCGTTTTGTGTGAGACAAGATAGAGTGTTCTAATGTATATAATTCAATTTTTCTTTCAGTCAAACGATAAACGAAGAAAAGTATGGGGATGGACAACATCGTGACATATCAAGGTTCGTATAAAAATCTATTTCACCAACGAGTTTCACATATTAGTAGACTGCGGATTTCCTGCATTTATTAGTGGAATTATTAAAAGAATTTAAGAACGTCAATATACAGTGGGTGTAGGCAATAAAATTGAAAAACAATTCAGAGAATCCTTGCCATCTTGAAAACGAATGTACCCCCTTAAACTGGTTAACGAAGGAAAGAAAGACACCGACAATTCTTATTTTAGATAGAGATCCGCAATCTACCTTGTAGGATAAAATAAATGGTTAATCAACATACTTAACGGAATGTTCCAGTGGTTGGGAAGAATTCGATTTCTGTGATGATACTCATCAGTTCACTGTAGACGATTTGGAAGGTCTGGACCCAGAGTTAGGCCTAGCTAAAGAAGAGCCTGACTCTTGGAGCGCTGCCATTGGGCAAAACATCGCGTTGCGACTCGTTGATAATTGCGAGCGGAAAGTAAAGAGACAAGAGCACATTTACGAATTTGTCCTTACTGAGAAACATCATTGTTTAGTGCTTCTTGCTATGGAAAGAATTTTTGCGGAGGGTCTCCGGCGACATTTTCGTTTCGGTCAACCAGACCTTGAACGTATGTTCCCCAGACTCCGTGACCTCATCGATATTCATTTACGATTTTTGCAAAAATTACGAAAACGGCAAAATGAAAATCCTGTTGTTCCTACAATCGCTGATATACTCGTTGATCAATTTGCTAGTGAAAATTCACAACGTATGAAGAGTGCCTATGGAGAATTCTGTAGTCGTCATAGAGACGCTGTTGAAGCTTACAAGTATTATTTTCGACATGATCCTCGATTTGCACGATTTGTACGACATTGTCAGGTAAAGTTTCATGCATGATAATAATAAAGTTTAATGTACAATCTACATCCAGAAATATTGAGTTGGCAAGAATGTAATTTCAAGGATGAATAATTTAACAGTATGTGAAAATATTGAAAAGGTGAATTTTTGGTGAACCCTGAGGAACGTATGAGAGTTAATCGATAAAATATTTTCCATTTTGTTCGATGATCTTCTGCCATCTTTCTAGTAGCTTCGAAATTCTGCGTTCATTCATATCTTATTGATTAAAGTTCATTGGTTGAATAAGAAAATTGGGTTTCTTGCCAACCCAATATATTCTCTAGAATGATTCCACGTATTTGTATATTCTTCAGTTTATCGGTAACGTGAAAATAATTTGTGTTTCTATAGTCACACCCTCTACTAAAAAAGAAGGGAATTCCTGAGTGCATCTTATTTGTTACTCAACGTTTAACAAAATATCCACTGTTGGTCGAGCCACTTATAAAAACGGGCATCGCTCAAGAAGAAGGTGATTATTTGCGAAAAGCATTAAGCCTTGTTAAAGAGATTTTAGCCGATGTGGATGCTTGCGTAGCCGACAAAGAAAGGGAAGATAGGAAACTAGAGATCTATAATAAGTAAGAGAATTCGATATCTAATTGAACATTTTTTAAAAAATTATCGTTAACTAACGTTAGTTTGATTGTTATTAAAATAGGATCGATGCAAAATCTTTTGCAACATATCGTGGTGTGAAATTCAAGAAGTCGGATATCTTGGCATCTAATAGAGTATTGAAATTCGAAGGTACTGCGTACTTAATGCAAGGTCGTGGAAAAATGACTGCCATCGTAGTAGTTGTTCTGTCTGATATATTATTTTTCTTGGCCGAGAGAGATCAGAAATACGCCTTTTTTGTGCCTGACACTGAGGCTGGTATAGTGTCGCTTCAGAAACTACTAGTGCGTGAGAAGGCTGGTCAAGAATCTAGAGGAATCTATTTAGTAAGTAGTCATCCAAGTGAACCAGAGTTGTTTGAGTTGAAAGTTCAGAAGCCCAAAGATAAACAGTTGTGGATCCAAGCGATCAGAACAGCGGTCGAAGCTTGTCCGCAAGACCCTGATAATGAAACCGATACAATAACTGAAAATAATAGTAGTAATGAATTGAGAGATACACGATCTTCTTCTATATCATTACTCTCCGTTGAAGAAAGACAACGTCTAGTGAAAACTAAACAATCTCATATCCAAAAAATAGTAGGTGCGTATAGCGTACGAATTAAGTATTTTAGCAAAAGATTTGTCGTGTTATTGGTAATACTTATTTCTTACTCAAATATTCAGCTGAACTACGAAAAAAGGACACTGAACAAGCACTTTTACTTGAAGAAAAGCTTAATCTGCAAAAGCAGCTTTCGTATGCCGCCAACATATGGGGAGGAAATGAGACGAATGATAGTGAACGATTAGAAAAGGTTGATAAAGAGATTCCAGATTACACTAGACTGGTTCACAGCGAAGGGTCTGAAACCACGCAGTTGTGGCAAGAGGTTGGAAACATTGTCATTTGAACAGTATTTTCAATATTTCGTAATATAATATTGAAGATAAAAGGAACTATATCTGTTTCTAGGTGGTTGTGGCTGTTCAAGAAGCAACAAGACTTGCTAGTTCGCTATCATTCAGTACAGGCGGTGCTACTCTTTCAAGAAGTTTAAGTTCCGCAGGTGAACGGCATAGCGAGACCTACGTTCCAGCTGCTCTCAGCGTACCTCGAAGGGCGGAGACATTTGCTGGTTTCGATCACAACAAAGTAAATATGCGATATCTGACAACCATAAAAATTGATGTAACAGATGATTTTATTCTTTTTTTCAGGAAAAATATCCGTTACGAGATTCTGCAGCGGTTCAATCAGTCATTTCCCTTCCAAAAGTTGGCGAGTTTGTGAAAGAGAGTCCAGAGGAGAAAGACAGTCAGGATTCCGAAGCGAACAAGGATCAACAATGGGCAGCGATTCGTTTGTCTCATCACGTTTATACGCTGCTCTGTATAATTAGTAATCAGATGACGACAATCGATAGTTTACAAGCTCAATTAGCTGCGTGTAAAGAAGGAAGTATAAGTAAACCAAATAATAGACCTAATACGAACCGCCAGTTAGAAGAGTTGCGTAACTTGCAAGATCAATTGAGCCGAGAGAAAGCAGCGTTCCGTGCTGCTTCTCAGCAAGAACAAAAACAGCTGGAGGAAGAAAGAACCGAGTTGGCAAGACAACGAGAACAACTCGCGGCAGAAAAGCAGGACGTAATACAGCAAAGAGACCAATTATATCGGCGACTCGAAGCATCGAAGAGACAAGGAGTAACATTGGTTGCAGGCTCTGCGTCTGGATCCGTGCCTATCCATCTATCTCACGTGTCCCAAGGAACGGATACAATGCAGACACGAAAATCTCAGCTGGATCCTAAACGGATACCGTTAAATTTGATTAGCGCTACTAATCAACAAAAAGTCCAAAGCAATCTTCCTGTGAAACAGCAGTTACCTTTGAAGCTTGCTAGCGGAAGTAACAATAATACTAGGTGTGTGCAATGATACGTCATTTCTGTTTAAGGGCGTAGTCTCGATTTTTCGAATTTTCCACAGATAGAAAGAGGAACATAGTCTAATCTTTTCTCTTCTCTGTATGATTAATAGGAGCGGAGGCACAAGTAATAATAGTCCTGATCGACATTCGCGAACCGGTAGTAGTCCGGCAATCGTGAGTAGCTCAACGTATTCTTCCCCGGAACTAGGTAACAATAATCCTAGCACCAGTCAACTTCATTCTTCGAATCGCTCTCTACGAATTACGCGATCTCCTCCGGAGTATCCTCATTATCAACAACAGCAACAACAGCCACCACCACCACCAGCGCCACAACAACAACAACAACAACAGCAGCAACAGCAACAACCATTAGAGGAAGAGGTAATTTTTTTCTGACGACTCCTTCGTTTCGGTCGAAAGCATTCTCGATCCTCTCGTCCTGCAACTGGCGAAGCAACCCCTACGTCCCAACTAACTCCTTCTCGGAATCAATCAAAAGATGCTCAACCTAGAAGCCGTGTAAAATCTTTTTGACTTTCAACATTTTCGCGGTAATTATATCGAATTACCATTTTTAAATATTTTTCCGCAGTATCTCTCGGCATTAGTTTCCATTTTTCATTACTTTTTCCAATTCTTTCGCCCCCTCCTTTGTCTTTTGTTCTTGTCTTCCTTGCTCAGTGATAATTTTTATGGTGTTGTACAGTAACACGCAACACGGTACATAAAAATAATGCATTTAACGTATCTATAAAAATCGCGTGACTGTCAATAAAAAGATAACATACGTATTATTCTGGATAAATCGATAAAGAATATATTGTTACTTTTCATCTGCTATTGAAGGCAATAATATAATTTTTATGCAAAGTCTCATAAAACCTATCGTAGAAGAAGAGAATAAATATAAAACATATATGGACAAATAAAAGGATAACAATTAGTTGCCCGCAACTATTTGCGAGAACAACAAAAAAAGAAAAAACAAAAAGTATTAAAAAAGCCGGCTTGGCGAGGTAGTTCAGCCGATCTTGTTGAATTCGTATAAAATAAAAATTTCATTGCTCGTTATGTTATTAAGCCGACTGACAATTTTAGAGACATGATTTTAGATGAATCTTTTAAACAAATCTGTTGCTAACTTGCTGAAAATATGCAAGAGTAGAGAATTAGATTATATTAGGAGTGCATATATACATGATGTATATATATACTTTTTCATGACATATGTATAATAAAAGTCACATGTACGTATGTTCGGTTCAAAACTGTGCGAAAGTATGTAACGCGTGCATATGAATGAAACTCATCGACACATGCATACGTGTACAACTCCATTTTACTAAAGAATGTACACATATGCACTTGTAGTTACGTACGCACGTATATATATATATACATAAAAGGATATGTGAATGACCGCGGTAGCTATTCTTATATCATAATTTTAAAAGTATTTTAATATGTGCTAAAGCGATGGGTAAGATTAATTATTATGTGTGCCAAGCCACAGTTAACCCTCCCTATGCCTTGCCGGAGTCAGTCATGATCCGTCGCGGTTTGTTCCAATATAAAACCACGCTATTAACACTAGGTTTACGGTGGTCTTTTTTGTAGTTTAAGGACTGTTAGGAAAAATGCATTTACGCACTGACATCCCCTCTAAAGATGACAGTCGGAGAGAAAGTGTGGGACTCGACACGGTACTCACGAATGTACCGAGCCCATACCCACTAAAAAAACCTAACAGTCCAGGACTCAAATTTAGACCTTATCCACCTCCTACAGGACCAAAGAATGGTGAGCACTGCGACCCGCTATTCGCATTACTCCATTGCTCGCATAGCTTCGGATCTCTCCCACGCCTGTTCTTGTCTTATAAGGTTTACGGAGGTCTAGAAATAACTATTTCACAAATTTTTGGCCATTTTTCCATTAGTATAGACCCCAAAAAATAAATTTGGCGATTGATAATCGCATGTTAAGAATATTAGAACTCGTCATTTTGATGGGTCCCGTAAACCTTTCTTTTTGTATGGGGAAAATGCACTACGTATTCCCCGCCCTCCTGGGGGAGAGACGGGGTTATGCGGGACTCTCCCCAGCCAGAAAGGGTCGCGATCTCGATAACCAATGCTATCAACCACCCCCATGGCAATTGCGCCCTACCTCGGGCTAGTGGAGCAGAGAAGCTCCCCAAACAAATCCTACGCTATTGGGACTCCGTGCGGGCCACCGGGTCCCGTAAACCTAGTGTTAACTTAATCCTTAGCAGTCGAACGGTGGCTCTGAGGTGCCATTAAAAATTGCTGTACCATAAAATTTCAAAAATCATAGGGAATGGAAATATTTTAGGTCGGAAAAAGTGTTTAATTTCCAAGTTGAAACAGCTCCGAGTGCAAAGGGTTAAAAAATGAGAAAATCACTATCGCTATTTCTTTTGAAGTTGTTAGTTCGAAATCACTTAGTGCCAGAACGAGGGGTATGTCATATTCTATCCTTTTCGACCACTTAAAACTGCATTATCGGCGTGAGTCAGATATAACTCCAGCATAGGCCTAGAACTCGCACGAGTCCGAGGGTTGAAGTCGTTCATTTTTCGCTATCATTCTTACATATCGTTTTTCTTTTCTTGTCGACAAACAGCAATCTAAATAACGTTTTCTATTTAATATTTTTAATTCGAGATTTTCCACTGCCATTATTGTTATTCTCACCCTCTCCCCCCCTTTTCGACTGTTTACACTTTTATTTTATTTATTGCATCGCGTGAAATCAACGATGATTTTTGATTATCTAAAAGTATTTTATTTATAAGATTTTTAAAAAATAAAAACATACGTTTTCAAGTATTTCTGCGAATCTGGAACCCATTTCAGAGAAAGTACTATACAAAGCATGATCATACTGCACGTTCGAAGTGTTATACTTATTACTTCATTTATTAATCGTTAAGGGAAAAATTGTATTTAAAAATTGAGATCCGTAAAGGACAACAAAGACAAAGTAAGAAATTTATCTTCAAAAACATGACCCTAGAGCGTAGATCGTTATGATGAAATCAGAATTTTGTTTTGATACATATAGATATATATATATATGAACATGTATAAATATATATATACATATAAATAGGGTATGTGCTTGCCTCGGAAGATGCTGTAGCGTGCAATATGATCGAAGTGAAAGACAGCGTCGTAGAGGCATGATGATGAAACATGTGACTAATTTAACGTTATAGGGCAACATAAGCAACAGTATCGACTCGTCTTAATCAATCATGATGACAATAGTTCTTCAAAGTATTTCCGTAAGATGTAAAAGTGTGAGAGAAAAGAGAACATAACGAGTTTTTACAAGTCTACTACTAAAATGTCTCAAGCATATGTATCGGAACATAAATAATATTGTATTAACCTGTTGATAGCCTTCATGGGTGAGTGTTCGACTTCATTTCAGGAACATCAACTGCAAACTATAAACTGTTCTTAGCGTCATAATGTTCACGACAAAGGAAATCGTAAAAGTGAGATTTAACACTAAATCTACCACGGTCGAACGCGACCGGTTTTATACTCTCCGATTATTGAAATTGTAAAAATTCGTTTATGGAAAATTTCCTTGTCCAAGCATCTATTATATTAAAAATTACGGACAATCCCGATAAAGTTAGCGTTACCATTTTTATAGGGCAACGTTTACCAGATGCTTTTAACGCTTGGCAGGTTTAGTGTTAACGCTGAGATCTAATCCCAAAGAAATCATTCCAGACGCGTATATACGTGCACGTTCACACGTATACATTATCATAAATTGAAAAAGGAACGTGTATTCTTTACATGTATTAAGAGCATTCCGCAGATATATGAGATGTAACTTCGATGTGATTAAAACTTGTTGTTATTAAATATTTTCCTTGTACAATGAAGTCGCACACCATCTTCAGGGTAACACGAAAAAAAAAGAATCAAATTGGAATAACAACTTTTAAAAAAGTAGTGCGGCGGCCTACGTGCGTCTCGTGGCATCTAAAATGGTTCGATGTCATCTGACTGCATAAGTTTTAAGAGAGGATATAAAGAATTATTAGCGACGCGGTTTTCCACGTTTTAGTGAATCTTTACGTCCTTTGATGCTCATGGGAAGTATTTTTGTACGTTTACTCTGTACCTACTATTTTACTCTAAAGCTATATCTACTGTTATCATTGTGATACTCGCTACTGCGATCGTCTTTGGAAACGTTAATATAAAATTATAATAATCTAATAAAATGAACGCGTATCTATTTTAAGACACGCTCGCTCGATGCATTAGTATTAATTCTCTTAGACTTGAATCAATTTTAAACTACAAAAACCGATCCCGATCGGTTGCAAACCTAATAATAATTGTTATTATTGTGTTACTCTCAGCTTGATTACTTCATCAAGATTACCATTTACTAACACAATACGCTAAATACGTCTATTTTATGACAAATACAAGTTATAAGCTCCTATTTTACTAAATCCGTATACTGCGAACAAAAAAATGGAATGATTTTTCTGTAAGGCGATCCATTAACGTTAAATCTGTTACTTGGCAAGAGCAAACAAATATTTACAATATTTTTCTTCCTTCTTCAACTTTATACATGCATGTATGTACACGTATGCATATTTATATTAACATATATTAACATATATTTATGTACATATGCATACGTATATATAGCGCATATTACATACAGAACATATATATATATATATATAATATATGTATATATGTATATATATGCGCTATATAATATACACTCCCATAAACACTGGTATGTGATCTACATTCCTTAACGTTTATATACACATGTTTTGCTGCATTTTTCGATCGATACAAGAATCGCTGTTAAATCATTAGCCGCATAAAGAAATAATATCTATTTATTATAAATGTACATACAACCGTTATTGTAATAAAGAAGAACGTGAGAGAAATGTACGATTATGTTAATGTTACGTGATATTTCTCTTCTGTTTATTACATTTACTTACAAAAACTCTTCGCATTTACAAATTCTTATCCTATCACTTTCATTTTTAATATGGCTTGGTTCTGTGATGACGATCGCGTCCTTTCCCAGTGCCAATCTTCGCCACCAATTTATGGCTGGAATTTTCTTGCAACAACGTTGTATCCCCTTGCCTCCAAATATTTATATATCCACCTTCTCCCACCGTTACTAAGGAACCACTCTATAATTTATATATTACTATTAGTTTTCTTCCTTTGTTTAAACGTCTGGTCTTATATTAGTAGACTGCGGATCTTTATGCAAAATAAAAATTGTCTGCGTTGATTGTAAGAAATAGAAACCAAATTGAATGCTATAAAGGAGGAATCATATATCGGCATTTTCAATTTATAAAATTCTCTAACAATCTTGAATTTCACCTACTCAATTTTCCTATAAATGCATAAAGATCCTCGGTCTATACATTACATATAACTCTAAGATAATACCTTCTCATGCAACCAACTATCACGTACTAATTGTTTATTTCCCAGCATGTTGTAACATACTTCTAATCGATCGTTCGCAACACTCATGCACCTCAAATTTTCTCTGAAACATTTCAATAAAAATCAATGAAATCTTATAAATTATTTATATTTCAAGTTTTTCAATAATATTACAATTTACCCTTTAACGTTGCTGGAACCTGCAAGAAGGAATGCTTGTTCGAGTACGTTCGAAGTATGAAATTTAACTGTATAACAGTTGTCTGGATCATCATTCTGAAAAATTACATACACAAAGACAGTTATTATATTATTACTAACTGTAGATACATTATAATTAACTTAAATTATAATTAACGTTATGAAACTTATATTAACCTGAGAAACTACTAAATCATTACGTTCAAATTTTGCATATGGTGTGGCTCCATCACAGTCCCAAAGTTGCAACGAATGTGTATGAGTTGTACACCAAAGATTATCATCGTTTAGCCAGCCTATCCTATCCTATAAAAGATATGTTTAAAGCACACAGTCTAATGCTATTTCATAGTATCTTCTACTACTAAACAAAATTATAACTCACTACAGAAGACTCAGTGTTTAAGGAATAAGTCAATGCTGACTCTTCCGATGGCTGTGTGAGGTCGAATACATTAATCAAACCATCTGTACTACCAGAAGCTAAGACATCCTGCTTCTTAGAGTGAAATGCTAAACAGGTCACATCTTCCATGTGAGATTCCCAGTACCCGCCGAGAAGAGTATTTTTATTAGTATGTCGTGTGTCCCAAAATAAAATGAATGCATCTCCTCCAATATGTTCAGTTCCACCTGCTACCAGTCTTTCGTCGTTGCTTATATCGAAACTACAGAGAGCTTTCACTTTTCCATCTTCCGTAGTATCTGAAAAAAGAAGTATAAACGTTGCATTTCAAACATTTTGATAGTACGTATAAGTTCTATAGTATTTTATATTAGTATTATATTGATATTTTGCATACTTAATTGGCTCATCAATATATACCTTTAAATTCTGCGATAACTTTTCCTTTAGCTCGCAAATCACACACTGTAATTTGCCCATCATTCGTTGCTGTGTATAAAATGTTTTTAGAAGTAGGACTAAACCTTATGCCGACAATAGGAGCACGATTGTGAGTTAACGTTACGGTTCGACTTAAACTTTCTCCAACGGAATAGATTACACAGGTGTGGTCCGACAAAGCTGTGCCAATCCGAAATTCTGGATCACTGTACAAACATAAAAATGCTTTAGACATAATTTCGGAGTATACAAATCTGTGAAATAGTTTACGTCAAATCTAACTGCTCAAACAGCGAAAGAAGTTACTTACTTTTCTCAACAAAAAGTAAAATAACAATTAAATATGTTGCAAGAAAATGGAATTCTTTTGAAATCATTGTTCCTTCCATGTAACACGCGAAGATCAAGTTTTAAATAAAATGGAGGGAAACGTTTGTAAGTCTGATGGAAATGTATTCGTATAAAGACGATTTACTGACACAGAACATTTTTGGATGCGCGTTTTGTAGATTTGACGTAAAATACTAGTTATGTAAAGATGTAGGAAATTTGCCTTTGTGTTCCACAGACACCGAGAACGTAATTACGATCGAGAGACACTGCCTCTTCTATCGATGATATTAATTCCTTTTTTCTTTTCATAGTTGTACGGTTCTCGTCATATCTTCGTTTGTCATGCTCGACACTTAACTTCTTTAAAGACTCGACTATTTTAGCCATACTCCTCGGTTTCCGAATTTCGAGCAGATACCACAAAATTAAGGTTAATATCGCATCAAGAATATAACAATATGTACGTCTTCTCAATTCTAAACTACTTGTCGCTTTCAACTGGATCTAAATCTCCGATGCTTTATTACGAATTCTTGTTCAGTACTATTACTATTACCTTATTTGTTCGTTATATCTTTTTCCATCTCGATTAAAACATTTTTTATTTAGAATATGTAGCTGCGAAACCTTAATACGTAATTTTTTTTATTGTTAGTACATGTGATAAAAACAAAAATTCGGTAAAATCTATGGAATTTGGTAGCAGCTAAGTGGGGTAGAAACATTACGCTCTCCATCGATCGGTGGCGCCACTGACATTTACGTTAAATTTGAAATCTTACTTTTGAACAAACAGGATGGATATTGCAAACATGAAATGTTTCAATCAAATGTCTCAAATATAATTTTGAGAATACATTCTTATAATATATTTTAAATTACTGTCAAAATATACTCTCCTCTGTTTTCAACATAGTACAAAATTAAAGATCTTTAATTTTTATTTCATTTACAGTTATTTGATTGTGGATCATAATAAAATTTTATTTCTTCCCACTTTCTTGAAATTTCCCTGCGAAAATTAAAAATTGTGGTCTACTGATAACTTATGAATTATTATTATATGACTTCTTATGGATATTGTTTTTCTTTTTTATTTGTTCATTCACAGTATTTACAAAAATTGTACTAAATTGATTCCAGCGATGTCTTTTCATAAAAATGAGGAGCTAATTCCAATAACCATTCCGGCTGTATCACAGTTATATCCTTCATGTATGTTTTATTGGTTTGTAAAACTTCGCAAAAGAGTAACCTTCGAAAAACAGATAATTTAATGAAACATGTGCTATGTGAATATACAAAATGAAGATATTTAAATCTATATACAAACCATTGTGGTTGTAGAAGTGTATATAAACAACTATTTGGATGTATGTATAGATCTCTGTTACCACGCACAGTCTTGTACACTCCAGTGTAATGTAAATACGCGGCTTTTGGAAAAAGTCCGGCTGTTATACATTTCAAAATTTGTTGCACGTTTCCTTACGAGACATAAAAAAACATTATCGTTAATATAGTATGATTGATATATAATTTATCTTAATGATTCTCGTTATTTACCATTGCTAGAGATTAA
Organism: Lasioglossum villosulum; assembly: GCA_963971365.1. NCBI lineage: Eukaryota > Metazoa > Arthropoda > Insecta > Hymenoptera > Halictidae > Lasioglossum > Lasioglossum villosulum. The sequence goes on along the minus strand of OZ020496.1, from coordinate 44,325,224 downwards.
TGGAATGTCTAGTTTTTTCATCATAGAGCGCATTTGTGTTCGAATTTCGGTGGCACGACGTAACGCTTTGTAATTAAGAAAATTTTTCTGACACCAAGCAGATATTTTATTTTTCTCGTAAGCGGTATACACATTGAGCATCGTTAGAAGATCTCCTTCTTCGACTTCGAATTTCCTATGCGCCACTCTCGCTTTTACAGCAGCCTGACCTCCGCCTGGTCTTATGAATACATTTTGTACTTGGAGCATAGCAAGAATCGTTGTGAACTCTTCCGAACAGCCCATTTCGCCTGTACATAAATTAAATAATTTAGTAAATTAACTATTACGATTAAATTCAATTACGAGAATATTAACCTGATACTATGAGAGATTTTGCTAAAACAGGTTCTAATGGCATCTCCGCCATCGTGATTCCTAACGGCACTGTTAATTCTCCATTTCTGTCTATTGCGCCCAATGCATAAAGCAACTCTAATCCCACATGAAGATTTTTGCTCGGTGGAGCAGAAGGAAAATTAAATCTTAAGACATTATCGATGCCTAAAGCTTTCAATTGTAGAATGGCTGGTGCCAAGTCGGAACGCTGCATTTCTGGTGGCATCGCTTCGAACAATTCAGAATATGCTTCTTCTGTGTACAATCTGTAAAGGAAAATCGGATATGAGTTTAATGAACATAAGCATCAGATTCTAATTATGAAATATACCTATATGCTTTCCCTGTTTGGACACGACCTGCTCGACCAGCACGTTGGTTGGCAGAAGCTCTCGATATGGGGACAATTATCACAGAGTTGGTTTGTGTTTCCGCCTCGAACCAAGGAATTTTAACAAAACCGCAATCAATTACTAAACATAAAATGCAACATCTCGATTACGCTTCGTATTATTTTTATCATATATAGACATATACTAGGTTCCTGAAACGAAATTAATTTTTAATTCAACAGTTCCCTCCATTTCGATAAAACTTTCGTATGTTTCGAATGTTTTGATGTTAAAAATTTCTTGATAGCATTTCCTTCCTAAAGGATGACATCGTTACGATAACAATTAACTGAACTTTATGCGGGCATGATTTTATCTTTACCATAAACGATGTTCGGGATAGTGATGGATGTTTCAGCTATGTTTGTTGCAACGATTACTTTACGAGTGTCTTTGGCTGCCCTCCAAAATACTTTCAGTTGTTCTGAGTTTGGAAGAGATCCATACATAGCCAGGGGTAAAAGTTTCACTGAAAAAAGGACAGCATAAGCAATAAGACGATAAAATCCTCGCGATCTATCTTAAACAGTTATATAACATCGTACGTTCAACCGAGCATCATCACGTTGCTCGAATGACCGTTTCAACTACATACAGTGGGTGTACAAAGTGTTCGTACACTTTTTAAAATGGAATAACTTTTTAAAAATTTTTTCATTCGCCCCATAATGAAAACTTAAAATTTATGTTGTGTTGATCTACGGTAGTTACACACATACTGAAAATTTCATAGTAAACCAATGCTTCTAATTGATGATAAAAAGATCAGGTCGTTTGGTACCATTATAAAAAAGTTATTCTATTTTGATAGTTCTACGAACACTTTGTACACCTACTGTATATGTACATATATTCTCCAGGTATACACGACAGGAATCATTTTGGGAAGATTCTACTCACGTTTGCCTTCTTGTATAAGTTTTGCATGCTCTGATAAAAGAGAAACTGCCTGATCCACTTCGTCTAAACCTGTGAGAAACGCCAAGATATCTCCGGGTTCTTCATTCTCGTGTATCTTCAAAACCGTGTCTACAACGCTTTTAACGTAATTTGCTACTGGTTCTACAAAACATGCAAGAAATTTAATATTTTAGTGAAATAGATTGAAGCAGGCTTTCAATCGAAAATTACCTTTTGCATATAAAATGTCTACTGGATAAAGCCGACCCTCGACAGTCAATATAACTGCAGTATCTTTGGCGGAGTCCCTTGTGGTGTTTGTGTTGAAAAAGTCCCGAAGTTGTTCAGCATCAACCGTGGCAGAACAAACAACAATTTTCAAGCTTCTACGTTTCTACAACAAAATTACCGAGAACTTTTATAACGTTTCCCACGACAGTTTTATCTAAACGATACAATAGAAAGACCGTAATAATCCATTTACCCGAATTATTTTTTTTAAAAGTCCCATTATGATGTCGGTCATCAGTGTCCTCTCGTGTACTTCGTCTATAACGATGACGGAATAATTCGTCAATAAAGGATCGCCCATAAGTTCACGTAGAAGAATTCCTTCTGTCATGTACTGTGAATAGAACAAATATATTTTATCATTCAAAATCGTTCGAAATACATAACAACAGCAGATTTAAAAGAAAATATTACATTATAACTACTTTAAAATATTACTATTATGCTATTGTACATGCAGCGCCGTTCTTGATTATTAATAATTCAATAGTTGTCCGAGTAATTTATACTGAAAAATCATGCGAAGTTATCGCGAGGACATCAAAATGTGTAATAAAGCTTATAGTTATTATATAAGCTTAATAAAGTAATGATATAAGTTATTATATAAGCTAAATAAAGCGAACTATAAACTTTATTACACATTTTGGTGTCCTTACGAGAACTTTGCATGAATTTTCAGCATAAATTACTCGGACAACTATTGAGTTATTAATAATCAAGAACGGCACTACATGTACAACAGCATAATAATAATATTTTAAAGTACAGTATCAGTTTCATATTACATTTAAATATTTCGTTCAGTAGTTCTATTTTCAAACACTAAACTGATAACGACCCGAGCAATTGAAAACTCCGGAAATAAGTATACCGCAAAACATCCGGAGATAAAATATGAATACGCGTAACGCGTTTTATTAAAAATCATCTCAGAAATTGTTATATATGAAAATGAAAAATTACCTTAATTCTTGTTGTTTCATCTACACAATTGTCGAAGCGTATGGAATAACCGACTTCGCTACCTAGGACGCAATTACGCTCATCAGCTACCCTGCTTGCCAAAGAAGTAGCCGCAACCCTTCTCGGTTCGGTAATACCGATCATTTTTCCATCTGCGCACCATCCTGCCTCGAGGAGATACTGTAATAATTGTACAAATATAAATATACACTAATATTGAATATTTAAAAAAAGGTATACATTTTGAATGTATCAATATTTTATGAGTTATTAAGATCATTCATTTTTCTTACTGTTTATCGGCGAGATAAAAACTTAGTAATGCAAATGGAGGATTAAAGTTAGAAACGAATCGAAATTCGAACTCGTGAGAGCGTTGCCAATTCAAAATTTCTTCCGATAGTGCGTTTGACTTTATTAGTTACTATGATCGTCAAATAGGTATCCACCACGTCACGTACAAGGTACCGATAATGATAAAAATATTTTGCAACTCGTACAGAAATATTTTCAAAGTTAGTTCTAGTTTGAAATCGTATTTACGGTGCGAGCGAATATAATCCTTAGGAATAGGAGAATGTAGGATATTTGGAGCAAGGACAACGGAATTAACAATGTGCTTATGTAAGATAACTAAAATTATATTTCTTCACAAACTCGATAACACCGTTAGACATTCATGATTGTTTAAGTGCAATACGAATAGGCAGATCTCCGCGCCTAGTGGCGAGTTTCAATGCTAGCATGACTGTCGCAATAACGTTAGAACATTACACAGTATGTACATGTAATACGTCATTGCAGTTTAGTATCATATTTATATAGGATTTGATCAAAAGCTCGTTATAACGACTTACGTACGTTAAAAACCTGTTATGTGAGATCGGAAAGCTCACAAGTGCCGCAACTATGTAACTGGCAATTCTGGGGCGTATTGGTAAATAAAAGTAAAGGTGAAACATAATATATTAAATCACGCGGATAGCAATAATAATTAACAGATACCATGTACATTACTCAACCCATATATTTAACATAAATTTATACACGTATATAATACATACAACTTACATATAATAATTCAAAATTAGGTGACTAAACTCAGAAATGCAATAATACTTACACCTTACATTAAACCATAATGGAAATACACCAGAATAAAAAAAGAAGAGGCAAGAGTATGAAATGCACACGAATGAATTTATCATCTGTATGAAAAATTTGTGACCAATTAACATTATTGTTTTATAGTAGTAACATTAACCCCTTAAAGAAGATGAGATTTAATTAAATATTTAAACAACACCGATGTACATCACAGAGATAGATACATATATATGCAGATACATGTATTAATAATTATATTGCAAAGTTGAAAGCTAACTAGATATCGAATAAAACGAACAATGTGTAACGCTAAGTATCCAATAATTTAAATAAGTATTAATATTTTATACATTTTATTGAAAAATGCAATGCATAAGATAAAACTTTGTTAACTTTTTAACAAGTTCAGCATATGAAATTACAACGATACATAGTAGTAAAGTTATCATTAAGTAAATATCACATTACTATAACAGTCAAAACATAGAACAACGACATTATTTATAAGTTAACGTTTAAGGGGTCAATGTATATTTTTACGTGTATCGCATATATATCAGTTTGCTGTTTATACAAAATTTATACCGAAAAATATAACGTACAAAATTTTTATTCGGAATGTTATCCACGTAGATAAATGACTTTGTAAATTTCAATATATGATTAATTGTAGTTATCATATATCACTGGTAATTTATAAATGTGGAAAACGAGCTTTCTCAAGATTCGTATTGTCATGTTTGGGTGAAAACATTAGACGAAGAGGTATCTTCGTCGATAAACGATGGTACACCTTGTACATATGCATAGGCCCGCAGAAAATGAAATTCAGTTATGTAAACAAGCAGCAATATAACTATGTACGAGGACCATCTGACAAGTTTCATATACTCTCTTATACGATCGAAAAATATCGCCAAAAGCACATAATCCATGACAGCATGAAAATTAACAAATTTCCAGCAAAGGATTACGATCCAAAATGACAAACTTCTGAATATAGTTGTCTGTTTGGCATAAAGGTGTTGTTTGGTAATTGACAGTGTTCTATATTCAGTCTCAAGGAGATCTTGGTACAAATATATATATCGATTCCAGGCGGCACTGGTCAGGAACAAATGGACGGTCATTAGTAATATATTACGAAGCGCTGTATTTGAAGTTTTTGATATTACATTCCCAGGTTCGAGAACCGAAGAAACAGGTAGCTGTGGCAGCTTATCGTATCCACCGCGTCTGCTTGAAGTACGGGCAAGAAATTGATATAGGCCAATCAGTAATGCCACGCAACCCAAAGCATCGCAGACACCATCAACAATATAGCCAGACGAACCAACGTCCGAGTGTTCGCCATAGATATTTGCTCTTTTCCTAGCAACATGCCCATCTAGATCGTCCAACCATGTTCTCGCTTGGAAAAGTATTACACCTAAGCGTCTATGAGACAATGAATCACTGGAAACACATTTGCCAGCCATCACTGCTACTAACACGTGGAAACAACTGATTGCATTTGGCGTGACCCATGTCCAAGAATTGCTTATTTGTAGTAGATTGTCCATAATCGCTGCGAGAGGACTCAGAAGAAAATAATTTGGATAATCTAGCATCAATCCTTTTACCGTCACTGTACACAGCGGATTAATATCACAAGGTATGATCGAAACATATTGCGTACCATTCGATATTGGTCTTACGTTATAATTTTGTATTCTAGAGTACAGTAAAAGATCCATTCCAAGGAAGTACAATGTCAATAATATCAAAATTGCTAGGAACGACCTGCTTACTATAGTTGTTGTACCAATCATTTTGTATAATAGTTTGGCACTTTTGTGTTCTCAGATTTATCTTAATTGCACAATAATTTACATCACATTTGCCATTGCATGGTATCACACTTTTCGTAATAAATTGAAGTACATTACATGCGATACAGATAGATAATTCGACATTGTTGCTAAATTTTTAGCGACATTATCACTTGAACGCGTTCAACAATCTAATGCGTATGGTTTCTCAGTGATGCATAGATGTTCGAAACTGAAGAACGATTTCTCTTCTTCGTTCGTCATTATTTCAGAATAATGATATTCTGTGTACATATTCAACTATCATTGTTAATTAATGCGACCAACTTTTGAACTCGTCACGAGACACATCGAATAATTACGCTTGCGTCGGTACTTCTATTATTATTTTATAGTAATAATCTCTTTTTTGTATCATGCTATTTCCAGATTCTCCAGTAAATTGATACGACTGCTACAATTAGTGGTACTTCACTTTACAACTTAAGATGCTGTGACGTTCAGAGATATCTTCATGAGACGCGGCTCCACATGGTTGCACAGAATATTGTATATTTTGATTAATTAACGAGCGTCGTATCGATAAACCGACGTATTACAAATATATATTCCATTCAACACACGTTTCTCTTTCGTTCTTGTATCTCGAATTTATTCTGATCAGAATAACGTTAAATTTCTGTGTATTGTAAAATTTCGGTCGCACTATTGTCACATAACTTTTTTCAAATCGTCAATAGTGAAATGGTTGATAGTAAAAACTGTTATCTCTAGTTGCTTCCTTTTACGAAACATGGCTCCGTAAAAAATAACTCAGAATAATTGTATGAAAGTCAGGATGACAGGTGAACTTCACAAACATGTATTAATTCTTCAAGCAGGCGATGAAATATTGTAAAAACTGGTGCAAAGTGCGAAGTCGACAATAGAATGGCGAAACAGTGGAATCACAAAATTTCTAATATGCGCGTGCGCGTACGCGCTCTATAAATTACAGAAATAATTTATACGAGGTTTCACCGGTGCGTGGATACTGCACAATAAATGAATAGACAAAAGTCATGACTTATATTTTACTAAAAAATATACGGGCAACAATATATAACAGAAATTTATTTCGCGTATATCGAAATATAAAGCCTATTTTCATTATTTTCGCGGACGATTGCAAAAACAAAAGACGATACATTCAACGAGTTTCAAGTATTTATGTGTATAATTTAGTATTAAATTACCATTTATAAAAATGAACAATTAAGCCAATAACCATTTTATTTATTTCACTGTTTGAGAGCACTGCGAATCGAGATATACTTTATACTTATTTTTAATATACACAACTATACGTATAATAAATACGTAGGATGTCTAATCTAATCATGTAATGTCGCGCGAAGTAACAATAAAGAATTATATGCAACAAAAAATATCACTTAAAATTGTGCTTCATAAAACATACCAGACGTTTGCTTTAAAGATAATATTATTGAATATGTGTTTTTGCTATGAACAATTATGTTGTCATTTAATATTTAGATAATTCATTGATTACGAAGCGTTCAAGGAATGATGCATGCCGTCGCGCGGCGCTATGGTGGCAAAGACCGTTCCGATACGACACACTACATTACGATCACTCAAATGAATTCCTTTTTTATTATCTTTCACTCGTATTTATTAAAAACGTAATTCTCAAAAATAAAAGATTCAATATTACACATTTTTTAATTCTAATTTTTTTTCGAGAAAACAAAATTTCCAAGGATTAAATTCTTGACTGACACTAAAACGCATTCAACTTTCCACAAAACGAAATATTATCGGTTTTATTTCACTATAAAATCAGAGAATCACTTTATATGACCAATATAGAAAATTGATGAGAAATAAGTGACTATAGTGACTGTCGATGCTTGTACCTATTCCAACTGAAGTTGTAATTTATAAAGATTACTTATCGAATGAAAATAATTATATTTATTTCAAGTTCGAGTAAAAAGTAAATATTACAATGTATAATCTTATGAGATACATATTACTACCATGTTGCTGTGTTCATTCTTATAAATTATAATCATTTGATGAAACTAATTCTACATTTACCTGAGGCAGTTGCGTACTCTTTCCACATCCGGTTTCTCCAATTAAAACTAATGTTTGATACTTTTCTAATTGATAAATAATATGGCTTCTATACTTGAATGTAGGCAATCGTTGACGTTGCATATGAATTGCAAGCGAATGATGAGCATTATACACAAACTGCGTTGACGAATGGGCATCTATATCAGGTTTATCCTCCTGCCATGTGCCGTCTCCTGCAACAATTAATAAAGAAATAGAATTTTTTATTAGTATGTTTTATGTATGAAAACTATAAACTATTTTTGAAAACAATACAATCAGTATTTGAATAGGTTATATTATACAAAAGGATATATTATTACATGGTGTAAGATACATAGTTATAAAAACTATATAATTAGATGAAATTAAACGATAACACGTATCGAGTACTGTCATGACAATAAACATTATACTAAATATATACTTGCATAGATGATAAATCTTACCGGGTTTTAAGAAAATTGGTTTTGTAGTCATTTTGTATAACTATGTAGATGATATAACGGGAAGAAATTATTTCTGAGACATGTCATTCGCTTGCAAACATTTCAAAATAATTATTAATCAGACATTGTAAATGTGTACTCAGTATACACTAACATAGCGGCCAACAGCACAGACTATATAAAATGTGCATAGTGCTGTGGATTTTCTAAATCGTTATTTCTCCTAGAGATGACGCTCTTCTCTACGAAAATATTTCAATGTATGTATACATTTGAATTCCGCGAATCGAAAGCGTCATACATCAGCAAATTCTTGAGTTTCGTTTGACTTTCGCAGCGGTCTAGTATTTCATTCGATCAAGCATTTTGTACTTTGTATTTCTATAAAATTTGTTAAATGTATATATTCATTTCAGTACCGATTTGAATGAGCAACATTATAAATCAATTATTAATATTAAAAGGCACGCTTAATTTTTATTTCTTATATTTTGTACAACCATATAGAATTCTCATATTTTATATAACCACATGTATAAATTTCAAGGTTTAAATATATAATTTTCCACTAAAATTATCAATGCAGTATTTTTTATTGCTGTTACCTCAAAATTTAACATTCAACGTTTTCGCTCACCAACATTTCTATACATACTAATACAAATTATTACATATTGTCATGTATTTCGATTAAAATTAACGTCTAACAAAAGAATTTCTGCAAAATATGAGTTACATTCGATGATTAAATGGTTTCTTCTTCTATAGTCTTATTTTAAAGATTAAATCATTTAAATTATGTATTACATTAATGTTTATGCACCAAAATATGTAGCAATTTGTCTATTCTGTTACAGTGTTGAAAGCTAAATTGTACACAAGTTATGTATATGTAAGTGGTGTGAGATGGGTATGTTCGATGTGAAGGTTTACAAATAACAATTAATTTTCTAATTTTTGTCAGTAAACGTTATAATCCTTGGGCGAGCTTTGTTTACTTTAGGAATGTATTTTAATTTTCAGAAAAATATTGTTTCTTTCATTTCTGATATGAAACGTCTATGTATATACGCATGCAAGTCCGTGCATTAGAAAGAACGAGAACTCTCGATGGAACACCAACCATTTCTTTCTTAAGCACCATACCATCATCTATCTTTATGAAACAAATATATTATTTCTAATATTATTTATATCTCCCCTCCTTTACAAATCTAGTACTAGTAAACATATATATGTGTGGGCGCCAGTGTGGAAAATACAGGAAAAATGAATGGTAGCAATTTAAGATAGAAATGTATGATGATGCTGTGGATGTAGACAGTGCTATTTGCCAATCAGATTCATAAAAATGGTTGCAACAAACACACAAATGTCTGAACACATTAGTCATTGATAGATTATTACTGTTCTTGATTTTTCATGCTCATCGATTTAGACGATGCGCGAATAACTAATTTTGACTGTTCTGATTTCTCAGTTGGCTGTTAAAATTACATCTATAGATTAAGTCTGCAATAAACATTAAAAAAAAAAATTAGGCTGTAGCTTCTGCTTCTCCATTGCTTTCTGCTTCAGCACATTTTTCTTCAAGTCTTGTTTTCTTTTCAGGACTTGCACCGTCAGTGGCAGAATCTTCTGTTGTATCACTTAAAGTTGTCGACTTCCTCTTTATACAGCAACTATCAACAGGAGCATCTGTAAAGAAAAATCATTCTTGTTAATAACCGATGTACTAGTAGGAACCATATGTATAAAATACGTAGTGATTACAGAAAATGTTTTACTCAATACCTGTGGAATCACCATTTTCTGTTGATTCTGCTTCGTTATCGTTTGACTCTTTCTCTTCGCTCGAGCCATTTTCTTTGGTTTCCTTTGCATCTCCGTTCTCAGATGCTTTCGAATCCTCGTCAACTTCTTGAACAGGCTTCTTTTCTTCTTCTACAACTTTTTTCTCTGGAGTAGAGGCGACTTTGGTCTCCCTAGAAAATAAAATATAACGTATAGATAATTTTTTATATAGTATAAATATAATTCTTCTGTATCGTAAAATCCACGTAGTTGCGCAAGTACGCGGGAAATATAAAATAGTATTTAAAAATAAAGCGTCCGGAGCACGCGACAGATAAAACCAAATTGGGCGCGTATCGAATTTTCGATTGGTGGGGTATCGGTTTATACTTCACAGCTATAGACAAGGATGGGACGATGGAGAAAAGAAATAGAGATAGGACGCCGACCGTGGCGGCATCTAGCAATGTTGATATTATCCTGTCTTCGTTCCCCCTTCTAGCAATCCTCTCTTTCCACCAAGAGACACATACACGCACGCGTCTCGAACAGCAACATACACAGAATGTTTCGGCTTTCGGCGCGGCAAATCGTGACTGCGTGGACCGTAAATATATACATCACACAACATATATATATGTATATATATATACATACATTTGTTCTTCTACCACCGAAACAACAAATCCAAGCACCATTGAAGATCATTGATATAAATACAACGATACAATTTCTCGAGAATATTAAATAAAAAGTATAAACATTAGTATTTTCAACATGTAATCGATAAACAACAACAGATCAATAAGTTGTGTATTTTCTTTTTAAGACGTTCCACGCAACGACCATCTACGAAATATTCCCAGGCCTTCGTGCACATATATACGTTCAATACATTTTCTTTTGGTAAACGTGTAAATATTTGTGCGACTGTTTGTACAGCGATCAGTAAAAGATACACCAACGAATATCGGTTCGAATATTCTCGGGTATTCTGTGATTCCATATTAACCAAAAAAAAACCGTTTTCTCCGATAATAAACAATTTTCGGAATACGAATGAGAATAGCGGTAAGAAGAACACGCATGAATAACAAACATTCGCTGACACGCGTTGTGCCACTTCGCTGTTGTCCTATGTCCGCGAAGCCACAAGTGGGAAAAATAAAATCATAAACGATGCCACCAGAAAAGTGGCACCGCAAGTAGAGCACGCATCGTGGCAAAACCAGGTAATCCTGAGAACGTAATGCGCCTTGCGAATCAAGCTGAGAATATCACGTAGAGAGAGAGTATATATCCCCTCTCTCCCTCCTGTTGTCCCTTTCTCGTGGCTGTACTCTTACAAAACTGTGTACACTTTCAAAACTACACAATCGAACTATCTAGGATACAAACAAAGTTGTGAAAGTGACCGAGCTCCGTATGAAAGAACGCGTCGGCGATCAATGGGACCAGAAACCGTAAATCGACAAAAGATCGGTTAATTAAATCGTTGCTGTATGTTCGGTAACGAAACACTGCAGAAGCGTTCAGTGAAAAAGTCTGATTTTCTTCAGACAAATCGATTGAAAAATCAGCGGGACTTACTTGGTTTCCGTATCCGCCATGGTGATTGATTTAATTGTGAGGTCGATAAGGTATTCGGGTACCGAACGCACTAAATATTCTTTGCGTTTTCTACGCACCGGTAAGCAGACGTAAAATTCTGGTATCACCACTGCCGCGTAGTCGCGTACCGACGCGCAAATGGCAGAGACTCGCACGCTGATTCGCCCGAGACCCGAGTTACTCGGCCCGGCCGGCAGGCCGGCGGCCTTCAAACACTTTTCTTTCCCGCTCGTTTACAGATGGCGTACGATTCAGCCCCCGATTAAAGCGATAACTCGAAATTTGACATGAATTGTACAGACAAAATTCCGAATATAATCTGCGAGCGTATCGCAGGATTCTTCCAAGCGCCGCTACGAATTCGGTTAACCGGTGGTTTGTATTATTGCAACTTTGCCTTGTAAGAAAAATTCATTTGAAAGACGCATAAATTTATCGCTATATTTCACCCGCGATTACGACAGAGTCCAATGGAGTTTCTCGCGAAGGTGTATACTGCAAATAAATAAAAATATTCCAGCCGTGCGTATCGTTACGATGGTGGCGCTACTTTATTTCGAATAAGTGATAATAGAAACGTAATGTTTCCATGGGTATAATTAGCGTTGTTGATAGTTTACAACATTTAAAATTCATAGTAGTGACTTTGCCACTATTGCTTTGTGCCCCTCCAAGTAGCACACCGACCAATTGTATCTTGTCTTGGAAAACGCGTAAAAAATCCCCGCGCTTCCGGCGCTAGCAACGAATTGTTTGAAGAATCTGTATCTCGTTCGGCATTATTCCACAAGTGACGGCTAATGGATCTTATGCGTGATTTAATATACTGATTATATTAGAGGGAAATCTCGTACGGAAGGAGGGTAATATACGAGATTGAAACGGAAGCCAAGTTCGGAAAGTTCTAGAAGTTTCGCGTATGGCCCCATTTCCGGTGTATATTAAAAGGTGCGCGATGCTTTCAGGTTGATCCGCGCAGCCGACCGAAAGGCTCCGCTGCGTTTACGTCCATGTTACAGGTTGCCTTTACTGTGAAACAGTAAAACATCGCTTTTCTGTTACAGCTAACTTTAGTTGAAACGAATCGTTTCGAAAATAGGTTATCAGTTATGAAAATAAGCTTTTGTACTAACGTTCTCCAGGTAGATATTTAAACTGTACTATATACGCACATATATGCATACATATTTGTGTAAATAATACGGTCGATTATACTCAAAACTGTACAGGGGAGAACGTACAATTTTATCTACAAAAATACTTTGATTTCTTTATGCCTCAACAGAGAAATATAAACGTTACCGAATTTTAATACCGAAAATTTCAGGAAAATGGTATAGTTCGGGTTACATGGATTTTGAATTGTTTCGATCGCGAAATTCGTGCGAACGTGTCAGATTAGGCGGTTCATGAATGTATTTTTTTCGTACGATGTGTGCCACGTGCCAGGAGTCTACGTAAGCACAAAGATAACACCGGAGCAGCTGCTTTGTACGGTGCAGGTGAAGACGTGCGAAGCAGATGCTCCTTTTCGAATACCTTTTACACGGTGAAACATTGAACGCACACTCATGCCAAATCGAGTAGGGATGTCAATGAAACTTTCCACTAGGAAGGCGTATACGCTCGGGGTTCCTAGTGCACTTCTATTTATGATAGACACGGAAGGAATAAACACGCGACATTTGTACAGGAAGAGAAACATGCTACCTATATGTATATACGTTGTATTTAATCCTTCTGTGTGAAATATCGTGAATGAAATGCATGAATTACCCGTCGGAATTAGAATTATTTGTCGGCAGGTATATTTCAAATATATACAAATTTATTTAGAACATATGTATTTATCCGGCGAACTTCTACCGGCTGTAAATATATATTATAATCAACCGTTTGCTGAAATCTGTTGACATGCAGCTTTACTCGATAAAATTAAATTTCGTTTTAGTGGGTCAGTGGAAGTGTTCAGTCACAAGCTATTTCGATGACAGTAACCTATATTTCTACTGGCTTTGCAGTGTCAAACTAAAGATAGCATCACGCATCTAAATTTTCATTTCGCTGGACTACATTCTCGGTTTTCTTAATACGCTCTTATTTTACGGAATGTAGTTCTGTTACCGATGTTTTCGGTACGTTTGCATTCCAGAAACCGAGAGAAATCGAATATAATACCAATTTGTCGAGTAGTGTAACGTTTCGAAATGCGAGGAACCGATTGTATAAGCTTTTATATTTACAATTCAACACAGATGCTGCTTTACATACATATAGTTCGTGATGCCTCATGTATAATAGATTTCATTGTATTTCGTTATTAATACCGTACTATTTATTTTGTGAAATCGAAATGACGATTTTAAGAAAAAGAAGGTACAAGCAAATAAGTAGTCGATTTTACTTTCCTTCGACAAATTGGCACGCGGTTTTCAGCTTGAGGTCATGGAATCAATAGAGCGCGTGGTCGCGCGCATCCCATAGGGTAGAAACAAAACTGAGATTGATGCAAGAAACACGCCTGAACGTAACCTCGATAGAAATGTCTTTTACAAGCTTTACCTAAGCCTGGCGTGCAATGTGTCGGAACTACACACAAAAATACTGTGTATCCGAAAGGCCTGACCTGGTCGTACCTTTTTGACTCGGTGGTAACCGGTTCGTCCCGTCCTCCATCGACTCCACCTAGCTTTCTCGACCGTATCTGCCGCTCTAAAATTGTGCCTGCATGCTTATCTACAGTTACAAACTAATTGCCAAAGGATTATCACAGGTCATCGGGTGTTCAACCTTCCGTGTACATACCACGGTTCAATACCACAAAACAGATCGATTATTATTAATAGCGATGGAACTACCAAATTGGTAATAAAGCCGACTCGATATCAGCTTGTAACAACGTAACCACCACACCATAATTAAATACAACCAAATCAAATTTTCGCTTTATTATTAGCCAACGAACCGGTTGTAACCTGTCAGGATTTCCATTCGCAGCAATTTTCTTCAGCTGGCCGAAACGGAAACGCCATCGCGTATATTATTAATATATAACATGTATATGTATATATATGTATACATGTATGTATATGTATATGTATATATATATAGGTATATACATAAATCTGCGAAATCAATCGTGAATAATAAATATCGTCTGCGATTCCGATAAATGAAAAAACACTGGAATGTCGTTCCTTGGTTATTGATACTATAACACGTATTGTTGTGATTACGGAGGTGAATGAGACCCAATGTCGAATGTCGCGAGTCATTCACACAGGATGTTACAATGTTTTTCCCATGCGACCCAGAAAATAAGTAGTATATTCCCATTGAGAAGGTGACACAATCGTGGTTGCTTTATGTACGGAACGTTTCGCGATTCGACGGAAAAACCTTGGGCCAGCGAGAGTGGCAAAGTGAAACCAGCATGATGGAACTTTGAATTGAAAGTACGTGGACGCTACCGCTCGAAGGCAGCACTTCTCGAGGCGTCGGTGAAATTCGCTCGTACTACATCTACCGGCGACAAGCTGAAGCAACAGCCGATCGGTGCAGCACAGTATCTCTCTTGCCTCCTAGAGCGGCACTTCGTCATTTTCGTATCCGTGCGAAATCCCGAACGAACAAGTGGAGAGATCCGCGTCGCCATCTTTAGGAACGGTACCGACTGTCTCCACTACCACCGCCTGCTTCGTTCACGAGCGAGCTCGAAGTCGGTTTTTTCGCGTGTACAACAATAACAGTGAGTTCGGGTTTTGCGACATCGCATACTTACAGTTATTCCAAATCGCGGTGGGCGACGCGGCATTTAACCCGTTTCGCGATGTTCATTTAATACGTCCGAGCCCCCCGGAGTCGAGTGTGTGCGTGTGCCGTGTAAGTTCGAACGGACGACGACATTTCACGAAAGCGGTACCGAGGGTTGAGAACGATTCGAATAAATCAACGTCGTTCTCTCGCTTCGTTCGACCCTCGTTTAAACTGTACGTCTAATTGCAGATTCCGCCGCTTGGCACGTTCCACGGCGAGAGTACAACCAGTGTACAGTGTTTTGATTTGTCGGAACGAGTGGAACCCTGTGGTACAGTGTCCGAGACTACGTATTATATCCCGACGGGAATAAAAACGAAAAAAAGGAGAGAGAGAGAGAGAGAGAGAGAGAGGAAGCACCGAGGTGGCTGTAGCGAACGACAGCAACGACGGGCAAGTACAATTGACAGGAAAGATGGCGCGAGGTGCGGGTGAGGATTAATGCTGACCCATTTTTCCGCGCGAAATCATTCGTTCTTACTTTGTCGTGCGATAAAGGGACCATTAAACTTGGAGCGTAGTGCGAGCACGTCGGTTCCCATCGAGTGAATCGATCTAAAAAAAGAAACGAATTGAAAGAACCAAGACACGGGGTAATTCGTTTACCTGCAGGAGGTTGTACACCACTGTACGGTGTGCGCGCGTGTGGCCAATATATATACATATATATATTGTTGCGTAAGTGTGAGTGCCCTCCTAAACGTGTGTGGGGGTCTTGTAGGACCGAGCATTAACAAATATCGTATTTAAGACGGAGGAGGAGGATTGACTGTGACTCGAGCCGTGTGTAACAAAACGTAGATCGAAATAGAAACGCGGGAACGCGTGTGCGAGATAGAAGGAAAAACGGTGTGCGCGAGAGAGGACCGGAGTGCTGGAAACAAGTGTCCGGTAAGAACGATAGGAAAATTTGGAAGAACCGAAGGTAGTCGGGGCCTTGGCAGGCTCGACTGCGGCGCGGTGGTCAAGAGAAACCAAGACGAAGACGCAGTCTTCTGGAACCTCGCGGGCTGCGTATAGTCCTGGCTTGCTCGGGTACGAGCGCGGCTGCTAAGATGGGCAACAATGCCGCGACGTCGTACAAAAAGGTTGACGCTGCCGAGAGCGTGAAGGAGTTTCTCGACAAGGCGAAGAAGGAGTTCGAGGACAAATGGAAGAAGAACCCGACGAACACCGCCGATCTGAACGACTTCGAGCGGATCAAGACACTCGGTACCGGCTCGTTCGGCCGTGTCATGATAGTGCAACATAAGCCGACCAAAGAGTATTATGCCATGAAGATACTCGACAAGCAGAAGATCGTCAAGCTGAAGCAGGTCGAACACACGTTGAACGAGAAGAGAATACTGCAGGCGATCAGCTTCCCGTTCCTAGTCTCGTTGCAGTTCCATTTCAAGGATAATTCGTATCTGTACATGGTGCTCGAGTATGTACCGGGTGGCGAGATGTTCAGCCATCTGCGTAAGGTCGGACGTTTCACGGAGCCGCATTCACGGTTTTACGCGGCGCAAATCGTACTGGCGTTCGAGTATCTCCATTACCTCGACCTGATCTACAGGGATCTGAAGCCGGAGAATCTGCTGATCGACTCGCAGGGTTACCTGAAGGTTACGGACTTCGGTTTCGCCAAAAGGGTGCAGGGTAGAACATGGACCTTGTGCGGCACGCCGGAATACCTAGCGCCGGAGATCATCCTGAGCAAAGGCTACAACAAGGCTGTCGACTGGTGGGCGCTCGGAGTTCTCGTCTACGAGATGGCCGCCGGTTATCCGCCGTTTTTCGCCGATCAGCCGATACTGATCTACGAGAAGATCGTCTCGGGGAAACCGCGGTTCCCCTCGCATTTCGGTTCCGATTTGAAAGACTTGCTACGTAACCTACTGCAAATCGATCTGACCAAGAGGTACGGGAATCTGAAGGCCGGTGTCAACGACATCAAGGGTCACAAGTGGTTCGCCAGTACCGATTGGATCGCGGTCTTCCAAAAGAAAATCGAGGCGCCGTTCATACCAAAATGTAAAGGGCCCGGGGATACTAGCAACTTCGACGACTACGAAGAGGAGACGCTTAGGATTTCGCTGACGGAGAAGTGCGCCAAGGAATTCGCCGAATTCTGAATACTACGCCCGATGGAAGATGGATACACGTGTCGCGTATTTATTCATATGCGATGGTTCGTCATTCGTTGGTCGCTTTTATCGAGCGAGAGAATAATGATATATGAAGTAAGATGGAATGGAGGCCGGGGTGGGGAGGGGCGGGTGGGGGGCGTTGACGGTGTAGAGAGCGAGTAAGAAAGTATACGTATGCAAGGGAGAAAGAAAGAATACGGGTATGCGTGAGTGAGGGTGTATGATTGGCGTGTGCATGGGGATACCGAAAGCGAAGAGTTAACAGGCGAGACAGATTTCGGGATAACCAAACACAGAGACAGTGGGAGAACGGGAAAGATTTCGAGAACAGGAGAAAGGTAGAATATAATAGCACGTCGCAAATTTTGCGCTTTGTTATTTTCAGTCCGATGTTTTCGGAAACGGAATAATTACGAGGAGGAATAGAAATGCGCGAAACAAATAGTGGGAAAAGAGTGGGAGAAAGAAAGAGAAAGGGAGAGGGAGAGGCAGGTGGTGGAGAGAGAGTGAATGGATGAGAGAAAGATAGATGCAAAAGAAAATATAATATATTAAAGAAACTTCCTTTCGGTTGTTGCATATACAGAGATCGTATACATAAGATACGTACACGTACATCTACACGTACACAGAGACACACAACACTCACACAGAGAGACACACACATATAGCGCGCGTGCTTGCGCTAATCACCATCGTAAACACTATGATCACTATAGTAGTAAACTACTTTACATGAGAAATATCTTTCTTTTCCAGTCAAATAATTGTCATATTGACGTATAAGAATGATGATACATATGTATACATACATATATATATGTGTACACGTAGATACACATGTATACATGTAACATAGTATATACGTACATGTGTGTGTTCCCTAAGATGGCTTTAGTGTCCGGTTTACGGAGGAGGCGTGTGTAAAGTTTGTTCTCGATAATTCTTATTAAAAAATAGTCGGTAATGTCACCTTGCCTGACAGTTATTTTGTACATAATAGTATCAACTATCTATATAAATGTTCCCCCGGGATCCCTTTACATCACGCCCCTTCTTCTTCATCTCGTCCCGCCTCTTTTAGCACATACAACGTTTACAAACACTCGCCGAGAGAGAAAGAAAGAAAAAGTGAGAGAAAGAGAGAAAGAAAGAGAGAGTACCTATTTACTTGGTCCTGGTGTATCTAGTTCAGGGTAGGGTTCTGATTGTACTGTTGCTTGTCTAATTTTAATTGCACTAAACTTTGCTTGAGAAATCAAAGAGCTATCAAACACTCTAATCAGTTCTTCATATGCAAATTCAGCAGGTACTCCACCTGTTGCATATTTGGCAATAATTTCCATACGATTCTTATTTGCAACCTTTCCTTTGCTAGCATATTGCTTAAACACCTTCACTACTATTGATTTTTTAGGGCTTCCTCTTTTACATTCTTTTACATTCAGAGAGAAAGAGGGAGAGAGAGATAAAGTTCTAATACACCAACAAATCAATTGTGTCATGTTGTGCATTGTTGTCTATTTGTCTACTATCATGTGAATCTTCTTCGTCATTAATTGAGTGATAGGGAGAGAGTGAGAGAAAGAGCGATCGATGACGAGAGAAAGGGAGAGAGTGAGTGGAAAGAAAATTTTGCCATGATATACGATTTACATTTATATCACTAGTCGTCACACTCGATTATTCCGTTGGAGTAATATTTATATACGACTCGTTTTTCATCGCTCGCTCGCTGTGGAGAACATCGGAAAATGAAAGGGAGGGAGAGAACGGGAGAGAAAGGGAGAGAGAGAGAAAGAGAGATATCTTTAATATAGTACATTGTGAATCTTATAAAAAATACTCGTTATATACTGGCTACAGATGCTCGTTGTTGAATTATTGTACCTTACGTAAATGGTAGAGGCAGTAAAAGAGAGGGGGTCGAGAGAGCAGGGGTGAGAGGAGAGAAAAAAGAATCTAACGGTTAGAGGAAGGGGGAACAAAAAGAAAAAGAGTATTTATGAAATAGGATCGGCGGGGGTATGAGCAAACAAGGATTCATTTTTGGAACGTTTTTAATAGAGGACCACCGGCGTTCGTACATAGATACATTGTAAGAGTATTCATATATTATATCGCCTTAAGTTGCTGTAAGCAAAAGAAGCAACATTATCTTTTATATAGATCTGCACTTTTAGTACGGAATGTAAACATACGGACAATCCTGATTGTGTAAGAGAGCTAGAGAGAAAGGAAGAGTGTCTGTTGTGCATGTGGTATGTGCGGAGGAGAGAAAGAAAGAGTGTGCTTGTGTGTAAAAGAGAGAGAGAGAGAGAGAGAATGAGCTAAAATAAACGATGCACACTCGAAATGGCCAAATGGAAATTGTGCATACACGTACGAGAATTAAGAAGGAGAAAGAAAACTATCGAGGCATACACAATCTCGAATCGTTGAAATCACAAAGACACGACAGAACTGAGACAGCAATAGCAGCCAGTAGCAGTGATAGCGAATTTGCCAAAAGACGCGTTTGTTATATTTGTTTGTTTGTTTTTTAGATGAATTTTTTTGTTCGCGGAGGACACTTCACACCGTCATTATATTCGATATATGTATATATAAGTTGTCCAAAACGATTGGCACTGAACTTTTGCAGTTGCCAGGAGAATCGAGCAGGTGGTAAGAGTTCCTACAAATCGATGGTGGAAACTGTTTTATGAAACGATTTTATACGTTTCGAGTTTGACCGACGCGGCGGCGGTGATTTTGATTTCATACGATCAGTTGAACGCGAATAAAAGTGTCGGCGAGACACGGATACTCTCGAGAGATCGCTTACGTAATACACAGTTTTATTTTCGCTAAGAGATCGATAACGGGTCCCCTGCACGACTAGTTAATTCGGTTAATTCGATTCCGTTAGGTGAATAGATTCGTTAGTGAATTTTCAGTCGAAAGCATATCCGGAAACGAACTTGTACGACCTTTCACCGTTGATTCGACTTTTTCAGCGTATCGCAGGAAAGTCGATTCTAATGTTTCCGGGCCACTCTGTATATATCGTGTCGCATCGAGCACAATAAAATTCGATGATCACCGGCGACGCGAATTAAGGAAACATCAGCAGTCTTGAACGACGATTGCACGCGCGTCGATCGCGTGACGAAAATTCATTTTACGCTAAATATATACAGGGTGGTTCCGACGAAACCATCTATTGGACTTTCTGCAAACCTGGAAAAGACACGCGAAACTCGGTCGGGCGAAAGGTATCTCTTTTAAACGATGTTCCATGGAAAAATATTTTTCTTTACCAAAAATTGAATCGGCCACAATGAAAATCGCCTTACATATAAATATAAATATCTTTATAAAATGTATACGTTCGTATACTGTGCGCTCGTGTTTAAACGTATTATAAATGAATCTCAAAGTGTTCTGAGGTAAATCGTTGCGTAGAGCTTCAGGAAGAAAGAAGGATTCTGGCGAGCAGGACTCGAAACCATAATCTTGAGATTCGTAGATCGATCAGCAGGCAGTCTCATTTTTCCGAATACTCTAAGCTATTTGACAACAAGTTCGCATTTTTTTTGGGAAGGTCGTGCTTATCGCTCCCTCTTAGTTTCCCGGAGATTTGACCCCTTCGTCTACTCGCTCGTGTCTCTTATCGGATCAATCATTCTCAATCCCTTAATAATGCCGCTGTTATGTCTAGTCGTTATCGGATAAGCGTGGAAAAGGATAGGAATGTTTCTGCCCCCGTTGTGGCATTACGGGAGGCCAGTCCCATTACGAGCATCGTTCCAAACGTGGGACTAAAAGATACTCTTCTAGGAGTGAATCCGTCAAGTTTGCCCAACAAGTCCAACATCATAGCGTAACTTCAACATATAACTAGTCATTTCATCGATGGAGTTAAGAGAATCTAAACCAACTACTCCCGTGTCATATCAGTTAGCGATATCGGCTGTTAATCCCTTAGGGCAACACGGAGAAATGAAATCAGCTTCGATCATTCTCTCCCTGCTAATATCTTCGCTCCATTATATCCGGAGTAATCAAAGGAAACGATCATCGAATGAGACTGACATCCACGCGGGCTTGATCTTGACCGCTTCTGTCGTCCTCCCCCAAACTGTATCGTTGTATCACACCAGAACCAAATTTACTTCATAATATTGATAATTGAAATATGCCACGACTGATCAAGCTGTTACCGTACGACCGTACTATATTACACAGCAGAATCTTGAATTGAAACTGTCATCGGGATACACAAGTGTCGGATAGAAATATTCATCTGTGTCAACGACTTCTCCAACTGGGCTGCTGCCTCATCATCTAGCAAACCGGATCTCTTAGCTCGGATGGCTCGAACTTCACTCAACTGCTTCGCGCTAACCCTCTCTAAAGGTCTCGGTAGCAAGCTCTCGCGCGTTTCGACCAGGTTGCTTCCTCGCGGAAGAGGCTCTAGGCCCCTCCTTCGTAGGGACTGTAATCTCTTTATCATCGGACATCGCTAACGAAACAAAGACGAAACTCCCTAAATTCGTAATACGAACTATTATGGAGACGTTCAATCGTAGACGAACCTAACATGTATGGTATTATGAGCACTTCTACGAATAGGTCGGTGGTATTGCGTCACTGCATTGTGATGAATGTCGAGGGGTAAATTACGTGGTAGAAAATTTCTGCTATCTCATGTTAGTCCCTGATGATCAGGAAGGCGGGGATGTTACCGTAATTCGATTTAGCGGCTTAGCAAGGGTTTTAGTGGATCAATCAATTGTTGGCAAAGAGAAATGGGGGAAAGGGGAGGAAATCTGGATGCGGTAACGGCGGCCGACCACTGCGGTTCCCACTTTTCTTCAATTCCGTCCTCTTTCCAAGATCGGACTCACGCGAAATCTCAAATTTCCAGATTCTCCGAACACGATTTTCACGATCGAAGACGGTCGTCGAACATCGTGGACTTTACGATCCGATGGAACAGATCGCCAAAGAACTCGATCGTGTCGTTTTGGTTGCAAACCGACGGGCGATATGTGTGTCGAGTGCGTCACGGCAACGCACAAGCACGAATAAATAGTCGGAACAATATGTCGTTGGTTTTCGTCACGTTTGCGTCGTCGTGGCTGTAAATATGTTTCCTGAACGCGCGTGCACGTCGTTGATTCGCAAAAAAGACAACGACGAGGAGTAGGAGTGGGAGGAGGTTAGGCTGGCTCGAGAAGCCAAACAAAGAGGGGAGTAGGGAGGGAGGGGTGAAATTCTTAACAAGAAATTATGTCGGCCAAGAGGATTGTGCTTTCGGATCGCTAAATCATAGCTACAGTTTCGTCTGCATCGCATACGCAATACAGTGACGCACGAGTATGGAGATACTAGCATTGTAGTCCTCAGTTATTTATTGATCGAAATAGCATTCCGTCGAATCGCGAGATCGTTCGTTTCACAAGTCCGGAAACTCCTCCGCGACATCCGTGTCGAATTGTAGGGTTACACCCAGTCCTGGATTAACCAATAAGTAAACTAAGCACGAGTTTAGGGCATCGGAAGAAGATGGGCACCGTAGAAATTTTCTGAATCTTTTCGAATCACGTTCGAAGTTGATTTTACCTTCTGAGAAATAAATCTTATCGGAAATAGCAGGATATCAGCTGATCACTGGGTTGGTTAGTTTGGCATTATAATTTACGAGTCTACATAGCGATTGGACGCAAACGTTTCTTCCACTGTTTCTTTTCTATTCAAGTTTCTGTTACTCCTGTTGCCCACGTGCTGTCGCAGGTGACTTCTTTCCAACCCCCAACGATACAAAATCTTGCATCTCGTTATCACTATTATTACTTTCGCACATTCCAATGTCCAATTAGCTTTTCCTTTGCACTTGAAGCTCAGTGTCCTTCGGAAGGTGTGGGTATGGCCCTTAAGACTCTGGCAATATTGTGTCGTCTGTCGAAGACACCGGAAGCGCACGTGCTTGCCAGTTGTTTTCGATAGAAAGGCGGTCGTTGCCAGTAATTAAGAGAATAGTCGAAGGTTTTAGGCTGGTTGCCACAAAAATCGAGCTGCAGTGCATGGTTGGCCACAACAGTCTCTGCATAGTCAGCTAAAATGCTCGACCCATCGAGGAGGGCACTTTAGAAGCGTATTTTCATGGCAGGGCGACCTATGTACTGTCTTTTCTTGAATAAGCCGTTCCATCGAGTCGTCGCCTGAATGTTTCGTTTTACGCAGATCCATTAACCGTTTAAGAAAAACGTGACTTATAGTTCCACTACAAGGGATCTCTGTTGGTTCTTAAATTAATCGTTGACCCTGTGCGTAAGATGTCCAGGCTATCCTTAGGTTGCTCCGTTACCTCTCCTTTTACTTGGTCAGAATCTAGTTAGCCCTAAGGGTGTTACCGAGTTTGTTCTTGTTGGGCAGACACGGTAACACCTTCCATTTGACTCTCTGGTCGCATTCTGCTTCCTTCTCCTGAACAAGAGAAATCCTTTCAGGGACCCTTTTACCACCAAGATACTTTCGTCTAAAGATAATTCTCAAAATTATTCGAATAGCCCTTCTCACTTCTTCATGTTCTCCCGATATTCTTTTCGAATTCGTTAGACATCGTTTTGATCGTGGTTTAAACTACAGTGCGGTTTGCGCATCGCTCCAAACCCGTTCGCTGACAAATTCAGTTTCGCATTCCCATTCTCAGAAAGAGGGACAAAGGATCAAGTTGTTTTTCTCGTTGGCTCTTGTGGGCGTCTTTTGATGTAGCAAGTCTCTAGAAGGCTTGGCGTCATTTTCTTTCTCGCGAAAAGAAGGTAAAAGTGTGTTCTTTGCTTCACGTACAGGCTCTGTTGTTTCTCGAGGAGATTTTATGCATTTACGATGAAAATCAAAAGAACTAAAGTCTGCCTTATCCTGCAAATCATACTTTCCTCTTCAGCCTCGATATTTCTTCGCAACACGTGTCACTGCTGTTTCGTTCATAAATAGTTTATTTCCTGGTTCAGTAATCGGTCGGTTACGCAATCGTTGCTCGTGCGCGGCGCTACGAATTAAAATATTCTCACGTTTAAATACTTATACAGGATGTCCCAAAATAAGTGTAAGTCCCGGAAATGGGAGGTCCCTTGGGTCATTTGAAGCGACACTTTCCTTTACAAAAATGGTGTCCGCGGTTTTGTTCAGGAGTTATTAACGAAAAACACGGACCAATCAGAGCGCGGCTACAGCGGATTGATTCTGGTTCGGCCAGTAGCGACACCGCGTTAAGCGGAACCTGTCGCCGAGTCGGACTCCGTTCGCTATAGCCGGGCTCTGATTGGTCCGTGTTTTTCGATAATAACTCCTAAACAAAGCCGTGGACACCATTTCTGTAAAGGAAAATGTCGCTTCAAATGACCCAAGGAACCTCCCATTTCCGGGAGTTACACTTATTTTGGGACACCCTGTATACTGCATGTAAGAATGTAATTCTCGCATAGTCAATCTCGATTGCCCATTGTTACTGTAGAACTGTAGGATGACCGTCCCGGGTCATCATACTCTTTTTTGGCGTAGGAAGCTGCATAACCTTCGACTGTCTTCGGTTATAGCTAATATACTCATCCCCTAGAGTGACGCTCACTCTTTCATCCACGAAGACATTGTCTCCCTCCCATAACGGGTCCTTTTAGCCCTAATTTGGCGGTGTCCAAGACCTCAAGCCATGAACAAGTCCGCGTCATTTTTAATTATGTTTCCCGCGTATTCAATGAATCCTCTATTTGAACTTATCTAAAAGGACGCGATTAAAGGTTTATCCAAGGGGGGCAGTGACTCTGTGTATTGTAGGTCCCGTCGCGAAATAACCTTAGCAAAGAGTTGAGAACGACGTAGAATAAATTTTAAAAAAAGGCGTATCCATACACGTCAGTCCGATAACTGACGCTGTTTATTGATGTTCGTTCATTTCCGAACCCTATTCCCATGATATTGTAAAGGCGAGCTACCGATTTTTTTTGAGCCACGTATAACATGGAGTTTTAATCAAAGCCATATCTTCTATATATAATGTGAAGTAGCCTGTTTTATTTCATCCCGCTTCAAGCAACCACTGTACCTGAATGGGAGTCTATGCTGAGCAGTAGTTTAGCAAATTTGTTGTTGGGAGCTCTGAACCTTCAATTTCTGGGCTGATATTTTCTGGCAAATGCCAGTCAGGTGGCACATCTCTAATTGGTATATACTAAATCCATCTGGATGCGAAGTAGATAGACAGCTAAACAAGGATATGACAATACTGCCAATGCGTATTCTCATCCACTCTTCCAAACCATCCAACGCAACCGTCATCATCTGAGGCGCTATAAGTCAATCTCTTGAAATAACCTTGACGTCTCTACCGTTGAGCTTGAAATCTCCGAATCCTGTTAGATAATAATTTAATGCAAATGGGGTCTGTAAGTTTGCATTCTAAATGGCATCCGTGAAAGCTTCCTCCTTGTGTTGAAGGATAGCATCAATCACTTTCTTTAGCTTCTGATCTTCTTGCAAATGATACAACGGCACAATAACATTGAAAAGCTGCTTCCGATACACGGCGACTAAAACCGTTGTCTATGGCCCAGACCATTTGATGAAGCTGAGTCACAATCGTCGGTAGAGCAGAATAAGCAGGATATGCAACCTGCTCCTGCGCAATAGGTCGCTCCTCTGCTCCCATCAGCGGGATAAGCGCTTCTAAGTGCAGTGTGTCATTCTTCGGAGTCGTGCTACTCGTAGCCAAGTGGTTGTCTTCGACACACCCGACAACTTCTCCCCTTCGATTTTTGGTGGGAGGATATTTGCCTGCACCTTGGAACGAGGTGTTTCACCTCTCTCCTTGGTACTTCCTCATCTGCAGGCAATCGCCCTTCGAAGCTCGAATCAACGAAGGTTCTACTCTCTCGCGAATTTCGATCGCTATTTGTACCGCGCCCTCGGAATAAAACTCCATGCTACTACGACAGTGTTACTTAAATCTGGGTAACTTTATTTTAGCGGATGTTTGGAACTCACGTGTATGAATCGACCTTAATACCGATCACAGTCTTTTTCTTAGACGCGCGACTGCTCGCAAATTTCAATATTTCCAGCATTTTTTGTTCCTTGTTGTTCGTTCGGACGTAGATGTGTATCTGGCAGTTCGCATATGAATGATTCACTACTGTAGTGTAACAATTGCAGTTCCACCTATTCTTAACCTCGACTTTGATGTCGAGCCGATTAATCCATCAAGAACGACGACGCTCTGTACAGCAATAAAACCGTTGTCCTCAAGGTACTCCTTCGCTGTGGGTAAACGTCCAGTGACAATGTAAACACGATCCACGTATCGCTACAAGGTGACCCCTTTCGAAGAAGTACATTTTCAGGATACGCTTTATAGCGTTCGCAATGCTGTCAAGTCGGTGAACTCGTTGAAAAATTCATCAACGGCGAAATGGCTGCGATTACATCTATTAGCTTGATAACTTCGGCAGATCTCGAAGAGCGATCGCCAAGATTGTTAGCGCATCGTCTCCCGATGTGATCATCGTGTCACGGAAAGTGCCTACGATTGAGGGGACCGGTATATGTCTCTTACAGTCGCGAGTTGGAATTAATTATTCACTGAACACAGATCAAGTGGAATTCTGCTCATGGAAAGCGGTCAATTGCGTTATTTTATTGTTTCATCTATTGTCATGTGACGCTTCGCCTTCGACGTCCATTAATATCGTCGGTATACTCCTCGCTTCAATGGCGGTGTCCCATCGCGATGCTGCGCAAAAACGCGAACCTGCCCGAAAGGGAAGCCATAACTCTGTGGGCCGTCTACTTTGAACAAATCGTCGTTAGAACGAAGCGAAACACTCTCTTAATCTTCAAAGACTGTGAAGCGCAAGATCGAAAATATTTTTCTCTGAGAAATCAAAAGTTCATCGAATCGTCGCTGTGTTCTTCGAAGTCTCTATTACATATCTTTGGACTGCGGGTTTTATGCATTCGAAACGAAAGCGAGCAGATCAAATTGCAAAACTGTGAGAACATTTCAAGAATTTACAAACACATGGTATTTTACTACAGCGATTACAGATTGTCTCACAATTCCCATTCACAATAAACTCCGATTCCAGACGTATGTGAGCTGGGTAACTTGATTTGTTGCGGTGGTGTGCGCAAGAACATCAGTAGGCTAGACAATTCGTAATCATTAGGCCAAATCTCGTCAGAATTAGGAAGCGCAGTTCCATTGTTTTCAAGAACTCATCTAGAACCAGGGATCGCGGGCATAGGTTGCGAAATCCCGTTCGAAAGGCGAGTGGTAAAAGCGGGTGGCAAGACGTATGCCATACCGCATAGGTATGTGAGCAATTGACGTTCATCATAGTAGATGGAGTCTCCATCCATAATATACCGAGTGCAACGCGATCTCGTTGATATTAACCGTGATCTTAATTAATCCGAACTGCGATGCACAGTTCTATTAATCTTTGAACAACGCAGAGGCGATGGAACCGTTCGAGATAGTTGGTTTGCATCTGGTACAGGAAATCATGCAAATATATTCGTTTGCTCGAGTCTCTGTTTATGTGAAACTATTTTTAGTATGAACGGGGAACATCCTGAGAATTTCGAATTCACGTGTGTATCACTTTTCGTGTAACGACAGTGAGAACAAGTGATTTTTATGAATATTTTTAGAATAACTATTGGATGTATGGAACTAGGCCTTTTTGGGACGGAAGCAATTTTCAAGTATTGTCCGCACGGCGAGAGTTGGCACAGAATGGCGTCAGTGGGGTGCAGGGGGAACGGCGAGTCCCACTCTTAACGCACTGGGAGCACCACGTGGTACCTACAAGTTCTCGTGCCAACTCTCGCCGTGCGGACTATACAAGTGTATTTTTTTAGTTAATTTCTTATTTATTGTCGAGGTGAACGTAGCTTTCTTGATGATGATTTCCGCTTGGATTCTATACGTGATTAAATGGCAGAACACAAAATTTCTGTAAGCTTCATTTGAATAGTAAGTAGCCCTTTCGCTTACAACCACGCCAACCGCATTGACGAGTCGTTTCAATGGCTCCGGCAAGATGGTCACCGATCGAGCAATGTTAATTAGATCGGCACTATCATCGTAACGGTAGTCGCTCTCAGCTGTGCGGACGACCAAACTATATTCACGGCGAAACAGCTGCAGTTTTGCCTCAAAAACTCCAAGAACCACACGGAACACAGCATAAATTTCCGGTAACTCACAATCCTTAATATTGATTAAGGAGTAGTAAACCATTGCTAACCCCATTCCGAGGCCTCGGGTCGATAATGGTAGAGTTATGGCGACAGGAGTTTGCCCTTCTTCAATACGCTGGAGTACGGCATCCATAGACGGGAGGCCGGCTGCCAGATTCCTCTTAACCGCGTCCTGCACTCTCTGCTGTCCTTGTTGTAATTTATAATTAGCGTTACGATTAGTTTGATAATTTCTTCTTGATTTAGAACCTCGCTGTTGCTGACCCCCGCTAGAATTAATGGCGGAATTGGCGGAGTAGGGTAGCTCCTTTCTCTCTCCTTTTCTGTATATCGGTACGCGTAATCATATTGG
This sequence comes from Lasioglossum villosulum, assembly GCA_963971365.1. Lineage (NCBI taxonomy): Eukaryota > Metazoa > Arthropoda > Insecta > Hymenoptera > Halictidae > Lasioglossum > Lasioglossum villosulum. The sequence continues at coordinate 44,295,851 of OZ020496.1, read as the reverse complement.
TATAATGAGTCTTTTTTTGTACGAGGATGAGAAAATTTCTCAGAAAACTCACCCTCAAGGGACTTTAACTGTATCTCATCCTGATCCTAGTAATAGGCGACTATAGGGGCCCGCTCTTCGCATTACGCACTATAATCGCTTGACGCGTCCTACTAGGCCTGATTCAGGCGCTACGGCCATATTCAATTTCAAGTATAATGGGTCTGAAACCAGGATCCCTGAAATACGCATTTTGTTGCTTCATGACAGGAAAGGTCTCGGCGAAGATGGCACCTAACGAAGGAATCATCTCGTTCGCGGAAAGCTCGAGGGAAGCGACGTAATTGCGCAGGGCGATCTCGACTATTGGTTGAACTTCCACGTTACATACTACGTATACCATGTGCCATAAGGATTACTGTATCGTGTGCTATTGCAACTACCAGAGGCATCGAGTGATCTGGCAAGAGTGGTGCTCCTGGTGTGTCCATGCTGTTTGGTCTCATACCCGTTATTTGGGTTCAATAGCCGATTTGCACGAATCCCGAGGTTTCTAGCTGTTTGCACGTATCGCTACTGGTGTTCGCTAAATACCGTTGATACCCGCTTTAACGTGGACTCGCAAGGGTGTACGCTTGAGCTCTGCAAACCGATTTTAGTAAAAGAAAAACAATTCCCAATGAAATATTCGACACGCTCTATTTTATAAACAATAAAGAAAGGGTGAAAACAGCCCTCGAAGATGGGTTTCTACGTGCACTCGTTTTTCTAAATCAATTCCGTTGGCTCCGTGTATGGGAAACATGGATGGGTGTAATTTGAAACGATAAAAAGATTACAAGAATTTCTTACAACTTAATAAAACCACTGAAGAGAGAAATAAATTCGAGAAGAAAAACGAAAAGAGGTGGTCGGCGGAACTCGAGAGAATGATGATCTTAACAGAGTTGCTGTGGAAGTGACACAAGACGTCCACGCGAACCGTGGTCGTAAAAGTTACGATTGGACTATTAACGACCTACTTAGTTCGAGACTAGAGAAGCATAGTCGCGCGGAACGTAGAACTATTATCCAACGAGAGCTGATCGGCTACGATGGTCTTTTGGAAATGTTCGGAATCGTTCTCGCGTCGAGGAGAATGTAGAACTATTCCCCAAGAACGTTTGCTAAATTCTATGTGTCTGCTGTGCTCTATAAATTCGTAATCCAATGTCGTAATTTCTGTTAGATTATGTGCTCGGTCGCGTGCGATACATTTCGTAGATTATTTGGGATGCATTACAATTTTGAATGCGAGCCAACATTAATCCCCTAACTTTGTTACATATCCGAACCTATCAAGTTTCTTTTTGCATACCGGTGCGATTGTGGTACTCTGGCAGGCTGACTAGCGTTTCAAGGACAAACGGCCTCTGCGATAGTTCTGGGAATCAGTACAGCAGATATAGACGCATGGTTGGCAAAGGAACAAGGTTGAATCGAGCAACGGCGGATCGCAAATGTGAAAGAACAAATTAATAGATTGCCTCGGTCGACCGAATCGGAAAAAATCAATTTCGGAATCTTCGAATGGTGCTCGTTTCAGAGACAGAATGTTCCCCTTATCTTTGGGAATATACAATTACGCATTCAGTTTCTGCATTGTCTGGCTATCGTTGATTTCGAGAAATCCTTCGGGGGATTTCGTATTAGCCACCATCCTACGTGATGCGACAGCATAATCACTCAATCCTCGCGAATAAGCACGTTCCCGTACCCTTACCGTAAAAGCCTCGCACAATTTATTCGTAGCAAGCTTCGAAATACTTTTCTAATTTTTTCTAGGAAAATAGACCAGTCCTTTATGTGACCTTTCTTTGTTTGTATGATAAGAACATGTTTCTGGCTATGTTCGAGTGATTTGCTAATTGCCATTGTGTTGCCACTGCTCAATATGTGCCTGAAGCAGTCAGGAACGGTATCGTGAGTTGATCAATCGCGATATAAAATCGCCGCTGATTAACGGATCTACATTATATCAGCGATGCGTATGTGTCTTTCAATTCCGTTCAAGCCATCACCGGAGTACGAGCATGATTGAATCTGTCTCTGAATTGCAGCAGATATCCGAGAATGTCAAGGCGGCTGTTTGTCAAAAACGATTCACAAAGGTCGTATTCGTTGAATAGAGTAACCCAGGCTCTCGCTAACTGTTGTGGATATGCCCGGTTATTGCGTTGATGCCGTGGATCGTCGATGCTCTCGCCAAGAGCCCGACGGAATTCTTGCTCCACATTTAAGTAGATTTAAGTTGGGTTTAGGTTCATCCTGTTCAGCGTTAGCGCTGTTAAAACGTCTGCATCTCGTCGCATCTTCATGTTCGATTTTGGCTAGAAAGCTAGGAAGTATCACTAGAACGGAGACATCGTGTCCAACTAAGTGATCTTCGTGTTTATGTTTTTTAGTTTCGGTTGGCTTTGCAGCCGCACCACCCTAAACAGATGTTCGTCATCTAATCTCGCTATACTGTATTTAAGCTGCGTTGGTCCTCACAAAGATCTGCAAATAAGCTTGATCCCGCAAGTTGGCGTATTGCGCGTGCCTCGGGATAACGAACCTCGTCCTTCTGGAAATTTAACGCTTTCAGGTGTTGGTACAACAACGGCGTGTACACCAAGACCAGTGTCAACATTCCCCGAACCCTCTTCGACGCACGCCCTTGTCGTCCTATGCCGCAAAACACGCCCTGCTTCGACTCGATACAATTAAGACTAGGGTAAAGACAGCCTCTTGCTCTTCTAACCCTTGTACGCTCCCGGTTGTGCTAATACGGTAAGGGCAGCGATGTAGGCTTACTCTTCCCCTAGTACAACTGGTTAACGTTCATAAGATTGTGTCGTAAGTCCTGTGTCGAAGCGTCCTCTTCTGGGATCAAAAAGCTTACGGGTGTGGATATCTGAGAGATTTTGTACTAGTCCAGAGTTACCAGTTCCTAAGAGCCTGTTCTCGACTCTGAGAAAGTCGCCATTGTCAGTGTCCAGGAAATGATACTTAATAGACACGAGCATAACATTGGATGCTAAAAAACCTGGGTCAACAAGGGCAGAGATGAAGATAAAGTAACAACTACCAAGTGAACACCAGTTCTAGTTTTTTTTATCTATTGTGTGTAGACACCGTATCAGTGTCAAATTTGGAATCGAAATGTAAGTTCCATGCGTCGAATACCCAGAAGGGGATGTTTCAGGAGTGCATGTCTAACTTGTGCAAGAGGATGTGCAGATTTCCAAGCTGTCTTGATGGCCGCTTATGTCGGTGTCTTCTTATTGTCCAGTTGACAATGTGAACTGCCTTCGAATGACTAGAAGGCATCCTTGCGCAAGGTGACAATGCTGAAAAGTTAAAAGCGTGCATCGTTCGATCGATGATAGTGGATTTATCTTTATCGGTACCGAACCATATGTCTTATATGGTGGTGCCTATACTTCCTAGGTCTGCACCAAATGATGCTGATCACCATAATTGTGCGTTTCATTCCGTAGCGCGCTTTTAGGGGGATACGGGACTGATAACTTGGATAAACTCTACGTAGTGATACGGCGCTTCGCAAATGTTCGTCGTACTTTGTAACGACCTCCCAGGGACGTGAGGAGCTTGTTGACAAGTCCAACCAGCTGGGGACAGTTAATGAAATAAAATGTTTCAGCAAATAGATTTCACTGTGTCCAACAATTCCTTCATTCAATTCACCTGGGAAAATGAAATTCATCGAGGAATTCGTTGCCTCTGTAGTACTTTAATCTTCACCCAAGAAATTAGCATTTCGGGTGAGCTCTGCTCTTCGTGCAATGGCCGCCAGTTTACGTTTCACGTAAGGGTGTTTTCCATCCTGCTTCGGGTCCGACCAATGTAAATGAAATACTCCTCAAGTATTCTAGAGAAGATACTTTTAGGGACTTTAAGATCCTAGAAACTTTTGACAGGTACTTCCTTCTTCATTTCTTAGGATAAAAAGTACATCTAACAATCGAATGTATTTTCAAAAATCTCTTTAAATCTCCACGTTACTCTTCTTCTTGCTCGTGTCCATGACACGACTATGTGTTTAGCCATTTTCAAATTCGCTTATTGCCATAACATATTTCGCTTAAAACGCGAGTCTCCTTCCTTCTTCCCATTACGCTCTGTTTTCCTTCTATTTTCTATTTCATAACGAGTCTCGGTCCAAGTGCTGTTACAGCAAACAGTTTGGAATTGTTCTGTCGTTATCGATTGCGGCGAATAACGGTGTATCGGTAATTGCTTGATTACGACAGACTTCTGCTGTACGCAAAGATGGACGAACACGTTGCACCGACGATTCTTCGCCCTTACGGCCAGAAAGTGCATGGTTCAAGAATTATCAAAGCATCCAGTTCGCAAGGTTCTTGCCTGTTGCCAGCATGATCATTAGTCGCGAGTTTTGCGTTACGAGCGTATACGTAATCTAATTGTTCAATCTGCTTCTACGAACAACGTGCTTCGTTTGTTTGTTTCTTGGAAAGTTTATACGATTCCTCTTCGCGCAATGGTCGATGAGTCGGTTGTAGTTTTTGTTTTATACGTACATCATGGCAATCCACAAGAAATCAAAGAACATTTGATCGTTCTTTCCGGAATTTGAATTAATTTCAAACGATGAGTTATGTGTTTACATTTCCGTGTCTCTTCATCGATGTCTTATGAAGGGTTGCCGGCGTCTAGAAGCACGTGACTGTAATTTCGCGCTAATTTGTTGCCATCGTAAATTGTAAGGCACGGAACAGGGTCTTCCAATGTGTGTCATCTCTCGTCTATAGCCGGGTATGTACTTGGACTTGAGATCTTGACCTGTGTTCGATTCATCAGTTCTCATGTCAAGCATAAATGGCATCTACAATACGTTATAGCATCGACCCACCCAAGACAACAGTTCTGAATGCGATCTGTTCGTCGGTTAACAGACGGCACGTTTTCTAAGTTGTTTAAAAAAAACAACGGGTAACGTCTATTATAGTGGCGTTCAGTAAAGTTGAACAATAGTGTTCGAACGCGCACTGGGGCATCTTGCGGCCCAACCTCTCATCCACCGACATCAGGTCACGATATGTTCGTTCGACGAGGGTGGGAAAAGTGGAATAGTCGAGGTTATGTCCGTACTGCTGTGTTATAGGTGTGAACGGTCCGGTTGAACCCACAGAGTACAAATCCTCGGCAACATCAGGCGTTGCCGTCCTAGCCTTATACTTGGACGCGACGTTCTCAGTCGGCGCCATTGGCTCTTCGCCCTTGGGCGGCATCGGTCGTGAGGGCTTGACACGCCACTTTTCGGACCGGTTCTTATTGTGCGAAGATCGGGAGGGCGTCATTTTTTTGCCCTGGGCCAGTGCCGATTCGTATTTATCGGCAACCTCATCTTCATCGGCCCAATTGAATCCTCGCTCGAGGTTCTTGCGATCGTTAAAGTCTCGCATTCCTCGTATAATCACGCGGTTTTCCGCGGTTAGTTTGCCTTAATTCGGGACGGCTCATCTTAGCCACATCAAATTTCAGCAGTTGTATGTCAAGCATAAATGGCATCTACAATACGTTATAGCATCGACCCACCCACGACAACAGTTCTGAATGCGATCTGTTTCGTTGGTTAACAGACGGCACGTTTTCTAAGTTGTTTAAGAAAAAACAAAACCGAGTCATCTGTGTTGTTAACTTAATTCTTTTTTTACGTTCCTTTTTAGCATTTCTATTCCTTGAAGGATTCCGAAATTTAATGAAGAGATTCATTTGATAATCTCTCCTGGAAGCGTCTCTGTAGTTTCAAGAATTTATAAATATAAAAATACAAAACCGGTCGTTCGACCGTTAATAAATACATAGATGTACCTAATCATTTCTCAGCCTCGAAGTTGGCGGAGAATTCATTTACCACCGAGAGTTTTCGAAGCGAGAATGTCGTTCTACGTGTAACTAGCGTAGGGTGGTTTGAACTCGGCTCGGAAAGTAATTTCAGCTCTTACGAGCAACTCCATCGATCGGCCAAGAAGGACCATCCGTAGCAATTAATCGTCGGCCCTGTCGGCCGATGTTCCTCATCTGTGGCTGTGCTCACGATAGTGTTTCTGCTTCTCAGATGTTATCGTCGTTCATCCTCATCCGTAGAGAGTCGCTCTCGACGCTTTCCAAGAGAATCGGTCCCGTTATCTCGAACATGGCCCGAGCTTTCGTGCCGTGTACTCGAGATACCTCTCGGAGCACCAAACAAAGCTTTATTTTCATGCCAGTCTCTGGGTAACACGAAATCATGTGTGTCCCGTTCACCAGCAAAACTAGCATCGATCCTGACACTGGGAAATTCATTTTCATCCAGTGTCGCTTTTTGTCGGGAGTACGAATGAATTCGAGGCACTCGCAATCGATCAATTGTAACTTCATTTTGAAATCGGATTATTTGTTCAAAGACAAGCTGCTTTGGCTGTCGATGCGCGGTGCCAAAGATTGGAATAGCAATCTCGAATTTCCGATCGCGAACGTTCAAGACTGCCAAAAGATTTGTTGATCGAACCGTCTCGAAAATATCATTGTCGCACGCAGGAGCTAGGATGTTACCCAACGAATTCCTAATCTACCGATCCGACTAGACACAATTTCATTCCGGATTGATTAGGTGTATTAGATTGTTACATTAGGCCTCTAAAACGTCTAATTACAGTTCTGATTGGACCGACTGTGGGATCCTTAGCGCAGACATGCCCGAGTGGGCCCTTGACGGGCAAGAGTCCTCTTCGTGGCTCGCAAGCCGGTTCGTAGTTTGGTTGACTAGGTTCTTGTCGCAGCGGTATTTGTCACAGCGTCTCACTCGCGCGTTGCTCCATCAAGCGTGCGTCACTATGCAGAGCTAGCTCGGGCATGCCTTCTTCAATGCTAGGGAGGATGCTAGGGTTCCGAATATAATGTTTTAGCAAAATATAAATTGTGTTAAATTAACCACTATTTTGAAACTTACTGATAAGATGTTTGTCTTTTCAATGAAATTATTTCCAGAAGTGAAATCTTTATTTGGATCTGATCCCGCTATAAAATCGACGAAACACAATTTGTAAATGGTTGATGATCAGGGTGCCATTTTTGATCACCTGGTTCGCGGAGGGTTGACAACACATGGAAGGCAACACGTCGAATTACAGAACGTACAACCTGTCGCGGTAACACTGGATCTGTGAAAATATTATTAAACAAATTATTAAATACGAATCAACGAAATCCGTCGCAAGAGAGTCTCCTAAGAAATGAACGAGTAAACCAGTGTCAGCGGAGCCTGCTCTAATCATTGAAACAGCAAACGAAGACGGACGCCTCGTTCACCGGCATTTAGGAGCCTAAAAGACGTTGTATTATCGAACCAAACTTTCCTACGAAATGATACTGTTATTCTATAATTATCGTGGCCCGTACTCTAACCCAGCCGGTCTCACGCAATGCGGCAATAGCCCGTATACTTCGGTCATCAGTTTCGTCCGCGATGAGAGCATAGTGATAAATGTCTACCACTTTGTGGGAAACTGTGACTCTACAGCAGCTATGTCAAGTGCCTCTCCAATGACCCCCATTGACCCGTCGATATATTGCTCGTTTAAACTGCAGTTTCGTTTTACACCGAAAAGCTTTAACCTTAACACACCGTTTAATGCCCTCGGCATTAACAACATAGACTTCTTGATTAGGAACCAGTCCATCTAGTTCTGTCCACGCGTATCTCTGATCACGAACAGGAAGTCCCGTTCATCTACACGCCATTGTCTAATGCGTCCGCTCGAACAACGTTGTACTTGTTTCTGTTTAATTTTATGAAACTTTTGGGACATCAGTTCGAGACAGATTCTCAGCCTTTCCATTTTGATTGTTAATCCTCATACTTTCCTCAAAAATTGCTGCATAAAAGAGACTAGAATAACAATTCGCCCATTTTTATTTTACACGTTAAATTAACACATTATGTTCACATTTATAGCGTCACATTTTAAAGACATACATCTCACAACGTAGACATACAGGGATGAACGATTGTACAGTATGTGAAAATATTGAATGGGTGAATTTCCACCCTGAGGATAGCACGAGGGTTAACGGCTTCAATTCAGAGACTATAATATCGTTCACAACAAACAGTGTTTCACAACAAAACAATTTGGAAGTTTTCAATGATTAAAAGAATCTGAGTCCTCGTCGCACATTGTAACTACCTTCCAGGGACGTGAGCGGTGCTCTATCGCAGAACGTTGATCCAGAATTATTTAAAACTGATTGGCGTTATTAAGGAGGGATAGCAAATCAGACTATTCGGAGAATTTTTAATTTTTCTTAGAGATTCACAGTACGATTAAACGACCAAAACGTCGATCTTCATCGCAGTCGCCGCGGATCGGCAGCAGCGTTCACAAATCGTCGAGGTTGCGGTAATTATCGGTTACGTGTGTCGCTCTTTTCGCTGTTGCGGAGCACGTACACGTGAGATAACGAATCCGCTGGTGGGGCACAATGTTGTGCCGATGTGTGTCGATAAGAGAACGATTACATTCGTAAGAAGAACGTGAGAGGTGACGCCCGTCGCCGATACTTGACGCAATCGTGCTACTGCTGCGTTCTCCATCTGTCGAACACTCTATGCATTGACGTACCGCATAATTTTAGTACGATGATGCAACTTGATGATGTACATCGTTTTCACCAGCCGACTACAATCCGATTTGGACTGGTTCTTTTCGAATTTCCACCAAACGTACCAAGAACCAGCTATCCCAGTAAACTGAATATTTGTCGCTCATAGGAGTTCATCGATCGTCCCTCTTTCTAATTAGCAATTCATCATTCGCTTCTCACATAATCAAATAGTTTCTTTTGTTTTCAGTCGACCATCTGAATATTTTTCTATGTTAGTCTAATAATTGTTTATTTCGCTGTTGGAACGATCGATGTCTTCGGTGTTGGACACGTATTTCATCGTTCGGCCGATTTTCCACACAAGTTTGAGCGCCGTGTGGATCGGCCTTGACGAAGTTCGTTGGTTTTGCGCACACAATGACCCGACCTCCGAAGGCTAGCTGCATTCATTACGCGTTCGGCCGCCCGCAGAACTTTTTTCGCCGCCGCCTAAAGACAAAGTCGTCTCAGCGGCCTCTTTAATTTTCTCTTTCCAAATTTAGAGACCAGAAAGAACAGAGAACTTCTCGATCGTTGCTACAGAGATGTAGACCGCCTTTCTCCCTCCCTACGGACGCGCACAGATGAAATGCTTGTGAACTTTCGCGAAGTATTCACAGATTGCAGATAACGGTCGGATTCCAGCCCCATTTTTATGAATGTTTCTATTGTTCGCTGTGATCCGGTGAATTTGGAGTTCCTCCAATGAAAGCTAAAGGACCGCCAATCCTGTTTTCGTTTCCGCATTGTTCGCCACCGGGACTATCACTATCTTTGGTCCCAGGGTAAACAGGTTTCTTGGCTAGTGCATAATTTTGTTAGCGATCGGCGACAAACGCGACACTTCTGTTGAAACAGCGATCATCGTGGCTGCGGCTGTTCGGATCGACCAAAACTGTTGTGTAAACAAACATCGCGATGGATGGGATTTTGATTTTCCACGGGGAGAATCGCGATAGATAGCGGACGTTTGTGATCGGAACATCAGAAATGAAAGCTTAAACAATCCACGGATATTTTTATTTTCGTTCGCCCTTTGTGGGGTTAGCGGTAACCGATCGATAGACTGCGGATTTGATGAATTTCTCTGAAAAATGTGAAATATAAACCAGCGAGAAAGACCAGAAAAATTTTCATATACTATTTGCGTCGTTCACAGGTGAATTAACTACCTTTTCCTACGTGATTGACGCTCAAATTTTTCCATATAAAATCAATTCCCCTTTGTTCACCTCCGTACTCTGAATTAGTTGCATAATAGTTCATGTTTACTTTATTTCTGCTTCACACTTCGAAACTACCAATTATGCCTTATACACGGTCTCATATTTCAAAAATAGAGTGAAACGAATAGTTCCAACACTGCGAAACTAAATGTGTAAAATACACGAGAACTTTTATTCCGCATAAAGTCCGACGATCGAAGATCTTTCGCGAACGAGACGCGTCCGATCGGTCGCAATCGATATATTCCATCGAACGGCTTAGCTCTGGAGATGAAGCGTCGATTACGTCCTCTAACTCGAGCAATAGCTACGCTGTCGTTAGTCTTTATAATCCGCCATATCGACATCATATCTGGCCACCAGATGCGACACACAGTTTCGAACGTCTCGCGTGTAATTATGCAGCAGCTCCCGATATTATTAACTCTCTTGCACGTTCTAGCGCCGATCTATCGGCACTTTCTGCAGAGTGGTCTGCGACGTCTAAGAGCCGCGCGAGTCGTGCAGCAGTAAATCAGTTAACGCAGGAAGAAGACTAGACGAGGGATCGATAACTAATTAATTATCGCGATGTGTCCCGCGAGACCTCGCCCCGTGATTCTCCGAACGTCTCGTTTAAACGTCCGGCCTCAGAACTGTCGTTTCATAATCCTGCCGTGCGTGAAAACACGGCTGCAAAAATCGACGAACTCGATCGATCGGGATCTCGAGGCTGTTCTTTCTCGAATTTTTAAGAATTCTTTCCAGAATAACCATTGAAATTTTTGCATCGGTATTTACGGGTATTTTAGGTACAGAAGTGATATTTTTAAGAAATATAAAAATAAGCGAAATTGCATTGTATCTTTTATCAGATCGAGTGCGTGTCGGAACACTTTTCGGCTCGGCTATCGAAACTGACGTAAACGCGGCTGCAAAAATCGACGAAATCGACAAGGTTCTCTCTTCTCGAAATTTTCGGAATTCTTTTGAGGAGAACCATTGAAATTCCCGCATTGGTATTTGTGGGTATTTCAGGTTGAAAGTGATTTTTTTTAGAAACGGAACGTTAGCGAAAAGCGTTAGCAAAAAAACATGTCAGAACACTTTTCGCCTCAGCTATCAAAATATAGGACGTGCCCGTCAAATATTGCCCGTTAATAATAACAAAACCTACGCAAACACAGAGGCGAGGCGAGAGGCGGCTTTCGACGGGTACAAAAATCGACGACCTCGATCGATGGGGACAGCGGATTTCAATTACCCAGGCGCTTTTTCGCAGCTATAAAATAATTGAAGGTCGATCGATCGGAAAGCGTAATCGGTCGGCGAACAAAGAATCCCCGTTAACTTTTAATTCGCCGAGCGTGCGTGTACTTACACGCGTTCGCGAGTTCGCGCGAATGTAATTACTCGACGCGGACAGATACAATTCGTCAAAGTGCATTCTCAATATCGCATCTCGCCCGGAGCTGTGTATCGCGGTTCCACCGCTCTTATTCCCGTTCAATTTCGTTTTAATGATTCCCGCGGTCCGTGGCTGTTTGCATTGGAAACTCGTTTCTTGCCTTACATCTCTCCGCGCGAATTTGACGCGATCGCCTTGCCTTTCTGGACGTCTCGCAGAAATATTACCTCGGGGCGCCGCAAGGTCGAGGAAATATGTAAATTGAAAAGCCCGGAGGAGAAGGCCAGAAATCACATCCGCTCGAATTCCCGTTTCAATTTGTCGGAATATTCGTCGAGCCGCGGCTAAACTACCGATTTGTCTCGTAAAGTCTTTTTCCCGCGGCAACCTTTTTCCGATTTGCACCGGAGATCCTCGGTTTCGCCGTTAGCCCCTGCCGGCGATTCTTATCGACGATCGCGCGTGGCATAATAAAGCTGTTGCGAGTATCAAAAGCGCCTGATCGATAGTTAATGTACACGATGCGTGAAACGAAACATCGATTCTACGATTGAACGCGACCGGCCGGCCGTTCCGCCGACGTCTTCGCGTTGATGTTTCGTTTACTCTAATAGTTCTATTGACTTTCGGCGGTACCTCGACGTCCAAGTTGGTTCATTATGTCCCCCGATGAAGTTCCAACAAATCGATCGTCACGGTTCTCGATAACGTCGGTACCAGCATCTACTAACCTAACCGTTAACGAATTTACCGTACCACTGGGTCTTTTCGGAGCCGCTAACCAGTGTTATGTCTGTGATCTGAACTCCGGATGTGTTTACCACGCGAACTGATTAGGAAAGTTCTCAAAATCGAATTTCCCCGGTCCAACTAAAACTCACCGATTAGAGGGTCCGACGTTATTATGCCCCGACATTGTGTAATTCTCGTTACCAGGATTTTCGGGCATTGGTCTGCTAGTTTTAGAACACGATTATCCTCACGCTTTCCTAACAGCACGGTTCGCTTCAGCAGAATGTGGAACCACTCTCCTCGCTTGTCTTGTTGGATCATGTCCTATGAACACTCCACTCCCCGTTAGTAAATATTTCCCGCAGTCATTCTTTCCTTTTCTGTTCTTTTTAGTTTCGTGCATTCTAGTTTACTTCCATCCTTGCAACCATCATCCTCTTTTCCTTTTGGTTTTCTCCATTCCAGTTTACACCCTCGGCTCTTTTCTTATCAATTTCTCTAATGTACCTTCTCTTCTTCTTTCTTTCCCATCCTCGCAACCATCATCTTCTTTCTCTTTGGTTTCGTCTATTCTAGTTTACACCCTCAGCTCTTTTCTTATAAATTTCTGTAGTGTGTCTTCTCTTGTTTCTCAGTTCCCTTGCGACTATTATCTGCTTTCGTTACGTTTCCACCACGAGATGGGATTCAGGTTTACGACCCCCTCCACAGGGTAGACTTTCAACTTCACCAGGCGTTTCCCGACATCCCCTGTCAATCTGACAGAACATAATTTGCCATTCGAATGATGAGAGATACGTTGATAGATTCGACCAGCGTCCGTTGCTCAAATTCGAACGGCTTTTCGAGATAGCCGATGAAATCGTGCACTCTGGTGCAGCGACAGCTGTTGTGGCTCTAGGCATAATCGTGGACTGCAATAATAAAGACACGCCCGCGGTATGAGATCGATAACAGTCGACTAATTTTGATCAACGCGTTTTTTCGCGACTCGCGTGAGAATACAATTAAATTCTGGTTTCTCTCGTAAATCTCTTTCAGTCGCATTTCGATTCGTCCTCGATGCTGATCCAATGTTGTTGTTCGGGTTCTGAATTTTTGACGATACTTGAGAATTCTATCTACAATGTGGTTGAAATTTTTAATGCATTGTATGCTTGTCTTTTAAAACTCAATAAAATTTCACAAATACGCAGACAAATTTTTCCGTTGATTTCGCTCCAAAAATGTGTAGGATTCAATTACTCACAGTACACAGTGAGAAGGTATACTTTAAAAAATTGAGTTTCAATCGATCAGAGATTTGATAGTTACCCTTTTCTGTGTGCTCTGTTTTTTTTCGGCTTAGAATCTCTTTGTCGACGGATCGATTCTTCGAAATGTTTACACCCACGCGTAAATTGGCTCGCGTAATTGGCAAACGGTTTTGTGATAACTGTCGTCGATCTCCGTTTGCAACGACCTGGTATCCTCGTTTTGGCCATTATTAACGAACACCGGATACGCGGCTCGGTTATTAATGAGCGCGGTGATGTAATCAAAGGATGAAGGCTCCACAGTAATTTCTAGCATTGTCCGATGATAAAGTTAAGTGCGACAACAGGTTGACTGCAGAGGGCGTCGGTTTGTTTAGAACGATTTTATTCTTTCGCAAGGTTCACGTGTACTCATTCTTCGTTGGATTCATTCTTCATGGAGTGAATGTTATAGCAGTCAATGGAGTCCCATGTTGGTCTCGACGATTGCTTTGACGATCGTCGTTCGAATCCACGAGCCAGAATAAGTCCTTGCTCTTAGGGAAACTCGTGTGCTTCGTAACCGAGAGGCCAAGCTACCATAACAGCGTATTTCACGAATTTATGATAAAAAACAGAGGGTACAATTTCAAACAGCGAAACGATTAAACGAATCTAAGAGTATTAACATATATCTGACTCAATAAATTAGTTGTCTCACCGTCAGTCACCAACGACCAAATGACGAGGAGGCATTTCTGTCTTGCGGTAAATAAATTACAATACTTCAAAACATTCTGGAACACTTATCGAAGTCTCTATTTTAATAATCGTTGGAACATCAAATGTTTAACGGGGTATTCTGGTTACGAGAAATTGATTGAGCTTATACTTCAAGAAAATACGAGAAGGAAACGATTTTGTGAAAGCGAGAAACCGGAATATCCTCTTGAAGGATTAACGGGGAAGAATAAATATTGGGAAGAAAGAAATTCAAGAGTGAAATTTCACTGGGGACATAAACGAGCCAGGCTGGGTTCCACGGAGGATTAATGAAGGAATCCTCTCTGTCCAGGATAATTCCATCTCGCCAAAGAATCCTCGTCCAGACTCCGTGCCATTTCTTTTTTAAGCTCGCGAAGAACTTAGCGCGAATGAAATTTTCCCAGCCCGACAATTGACACGAACGCTTACCACCTGGCGAGTCCCTTTTACAATAATATTAATGTTTTACGAGGAACGTGAACTGCATGCATCGCGTTTAGGCGGCGATCGGACCCGCGAAGTGAGTGCGGGTCACATTGGACAGACAAAACCGATACTGAACTCATGAATCACCTGTACAAAGAACACGAATGAACTGACATGCCAAATTTTGATATATACAATTATTCACCCGGGCACAATCGGTTTCGTTTTGAAACGTCGGGTCTAGTCTGGTCGGCTTCCAACGGTACCGTTCATCCTATAGCGTTACGATGCATAAGCTCATTAGGCATTATTAGGCATTCATCGCGAGAAAATGTCTTGATTCTGCTGTTTAACACTGGAACTACCGAACGCTCTTCACGATAGCAAATAGACTGCGGGTCTTCATGCGAAATACAAAACGAACATTTATTATCCTTCAATCATTTCAATTGTTCACGAACTAAAAAATTGATTTCGACGAATTTTCCTTATGAAACGGGATCATACACTGACGAGTTAAGTGTCTGTTCATAATTATGAAAGTGGTCTAAGTGAAAATTTCAACAAAAATTAGTTCATCAATTATTTCGCATCGTACTATTTTTAACTAAATTATTTCTGCTATGCTTGTTATTTCAACATTTTATGGAATTCATTTAGTATTAATATATTTTTCATTTTTGAGTCGTCAAAAATTGTGCTATACCATTATTCACGATATTGTTGAGATTATTAAATATGTTGGTATCTAATCAATTAGTGAACATTTAAGTATTCAATATGTTTAAGTATTAAAATAGTTCTGACCGCAAAGACTTAGACCACTTTCATGGTTATACATATAAGAATTGACTGAAGGAGAAGGCGTCGACAAAAATGATCTACATCATGGAGATCCAACTTGTTCCTCTCCGAGAACTGTGAGGTCCCCACCATTAGTCTAGATTCTCCCACTACTGCGTACAGCCTTATAGGTAGTGGGGCGGCAGTAGCGGGACAATGTTCTACGGGAAGGGTGGGCATTTTTGTCTAAATCGAGACAAGACCGTCCTCGAGCAGGAGTTCGAGGGGCCCTTACCGTGTCCACCTCTATTTTACGACAACGACAAAGTCTAAGAGTGGGGAAAGTACCTAAGCAGGGAAGGAGCTACCTCTGTCTCGCGAGTCACATGTTGGAATTCCCTGATCTACATGATTTTCAAGAAATAGGTTCAACTAAAATCTCTATTAATTAATTATTATTATTTCTTCATAAAAGCTGCTCTTTCACAACGTTCGTTCGGGGAAAAGCAAATTTAGGATAACGTTGCCTTGCTTGAATTCATTTCGTGCCATCGTAGTTTCCTGTATCATGCTCGTTTTTGTCACGAACGCATAAACACACCGCAGTCTAATAATAACCGTTCGTTTCGATTCAGTTTCGGCGGGTTTTACAAAGTTCAATTGTTTTTCAAAGCGTCATCCTCGGAATTTCCGAAGGATTCGAGGTCTGGTAGTTCTAGCGTTAGCAAGTTCCATATACAACACCACTGACAGAACCATCTTTTTGTGTCGACAGTGATAAGAGTGGGGAGCATCGAAGAGCGAGGATGGAACAAAGAGAAAAGTCGAAGCTATTGACTGTTTTGTTTTCTCCGGCCCACTCGCCTCCGAACGGATTGGAAGTCAGAACGAAAACGATTTAAACGCGTGTGAAACACAAAGCTGCAGCTAAACGAACGCGCCAAAGTCGGCTTCGAAAAACAAACAAAAAAGAGAAACGAAAGAAAGAAGGATTTGCGTTGATGTAGCACCCGAAATTGAAAAATATAATGGAGAACTAAGGCCGGCCGATTGTAAAGAAACTGTAGAATATTGGATAGAGTTGGTCGAAAACACGTTGTTTGCCCACTGTGTTATCGAGCCGCATCTGTTTTTTCCAAAGTCGCCGTGTTTGCGTGTTTCCGTGTTGTTTGCGTTGCGACGTTCCAATAACCAAAATAGGTATTAGCCGTAATTGGTTAACAAATACAGCTGTTCGCGAGTCAGCGGACAGTGTTCGACGCTGGTCGAATGTCAGCGTTGCGAAAAACGGGAAAATCGAGTTGCATCGATGCACGGGCCAGTGTACAAGTACGGTAAAACCTCGTTCGTTGCAAACGTTAGAAGTACTGGAACTCCTAGAAAAACAGATCGTTTGATTGGTTACCTCCTTCGTTGCAGAACCTCGATGTACGAACGCGTTCTCGGCCCCGTTTCGTGCAACGAGCGAGGTCTTACTGTAGATTGATGTTCGGTTAAATTTACATTTAGATCTTCTTTGTTGTTTATAATTTCCTAGAGGAAGAAGTAATTTTGGACATTCTCCAATGACTGTATATTAACAACGACAAAATAGAATTGTATTTCGGTTCAAAAAAAATTCATAACATTTATTTTTAGAAGATTCTATTCGAAAGCTTGTAGGGCAAGGAGTTATCACTGAACCTACCACGATCGTGTAACTTTTTATCGGTTTTCTACCTCACAATTATTGAAATTTTAAAGACGCTTTCATAGGGAATGAGCGAATCGACGACTTCTTCATTTAAGCGCGCTATAATGAAACCGGTACAAGGTTCAAGTAAATTCGATCTTGTCAATTTCATGTTTTCAGTGAAATTCTCGCGAGAGCAGGACAGCTTGCTCTCTATTCATTCTCTATCCTTGCCTCCCGTGTAAATTTAACCGAGCACTACGGTAATCCACGGTTAGATGTTCTTGTCGAGTAGGATAGCGTTGTTTTTGTCCATTCTAGCATTGTATTTACTCTCTTTCCTTATCTACAGGGCCCCGAGGTATACTAAGTGGTAGGGGATGGATCGCGGACATCTAACCGTGGATTACACTACAGTCTCTGGCCAAAATTTAGGGTCCCTTACAATGTCCCAAATTATTCGCGGCAATCCGTTATTTTTGGATGATTTCGCCAACCATCCAACACATTTGTTTCTGTAAATCATCCATTGCGATGACAGTGAACTCCAGACGCTTTCAATGTGGTATTCATTCCTTCTTCAACAAACATAAATTAATATGCAACACCTTGATAGTCAATGAAATTAAACGATTAAAGTAATTACGGAATTACATTCCGTTCAGGCGTTTCAAGTTTACTGGAAAGCATATAAGACGTTGCAAATTGTGATCGACCCTAATCTTTTTACCAGGGACTGTGGCATCCTCGTGGGTAGCAGTTAAGTGTCGACGATCGGTACGGCTCGTGCGTCAGTCGAAATCGCGCTTTTGGCAGGCCCAAATCCGCTTGTTCGTGCTCCGGGAAACTCGTGTCAATGTTTTACAGTTTTGTCACACCGGTAGAAATTAAGCGTCGTCCCGACGAGCAGAAACGAGAAACGCCGCGCGGTTCCGTTTACCGTACCGTTCTGGACCGAGCGCTCGTTAATCGATCCATGGAAAGACGAGAGAAATAAAATATATTTGCATACAGCCTTAGCCTAGAAATCAACAAAAACGTAGCCGATCCGGCCACGAGAACGCAATATGTACCAGATAGCCGTGGTTGTGTATTGATTTTCTCTGGTCACGCGTGCATGTGCGATAGGAGATTGTCGCTCGCTCACCTTTATACGAGAGATTCCCGCGGGTGGGGGACGTGTAGGGGAGGGGGGGATAGAAAGGTGGGGTGCGTTGATACGTTATCGATAATTTGGAAATTTGCACCGACGAATTTGGCGATCTGCTTGCCTACGGTGATTCGAAACGGAACAGCGAATCGTTCGATTAACCGGGAACCCGGTGAATCTTCGATATTCGGAGTTCCGGTGGAAAAGGTCGAAGTCGTCGTGAAAACAAATAGCCGATTCCTCGAGATCTATAGATAGTGATGGGAACGGGGTCCGCCATGTGCTCGTATATGCACACTCGTCGATCCGATATCCAAAGTTTATTTAGCCAGATACGATTAATGCCGATAAAGCCGGCGGATTATTCAGTTCGACTCGAGCCAAACGGGACGAGCACACGCGAGGATCGGAGCCGAACGTGCTCCGACTCGGAGAGTCCGTCACATTTTTTGGACAACGTACGAATCGATTTTGCAATGCGCGAGTGAAGGTCCGATATCGTCGAATAACACTAAGATATCGAGATGCGAAAGTTCCGCGTGTAGATTGTGCGAAACTCGCCGAGCACACGTACGTGTAAGCATCGTTTCTATTTCAGGGTGGTCATCAAGGCTCGAAGAAATTTCCTAGTACTCCGTTACTTTACTAACACGTTCCCCGCCACGTTGACTTTAACATCCACGTCGATTACCATGAAATATCACGGCAGAATCATTTATCTTTTCCATCGTTCGAGCCGTTCAATGCAAACGCGGTGTAGGTCAATGTTTGTCTTAATAACTTCCTTCGATATTACCATGTCTCGCGGAACTTTTTTTCCTCATTGTCCAACTGCTCTGTTCCGCGCCACTTTTGCATTAAACGCGGCTCATTCGTTTCATTGTACACCTTCGATTGGATAACTTGGTGTACTGCTTGAAAGCGGGGAACGCGTTGAACGCTGCATTTGTTTTCTGTGGGACATGTGCAAAGAGAGAGACTGAATGTGCGAACTTCTCGTAGAGGTCAGTGGTCGTGATTTTGCGACGATTTCGTTGGCTGGATGCTCGCGACTCGTCCTGGTCCTTTCCAGTCGCGTTGACCTTCGGATATTGCGTGGACGCCGACGAGGGGGCCACGGGAACTATACCGAGCGTGAAAATGTATTTTATAAAGGGCGAAAGAACCGCTCCGACCACGAAAGTCGATACTCTGGACAGCGGTGTCTCGAGAACTGTCGCGTTTCAGACGGAAATCTACTTCGCTACCATAACAGAACATATCCGTGGGTCTCGGCAGTTGCTACAGACCTGTACAGATCGGGTCACAGATTCGTGTCGCGGCAGGTCTGACTCTGCGACAGTTATCGAGACTTAGCGTCGATCTCGCCAGAGCGTCTTTTTCTCGCGACGCGTTGGTTACCTTTGAATGGATTGTTTCTTTAAAAAGTCAACACGTGCATCTCACTATACAGCCCGTCTCAAAAATTTAGCACTCGACCGAGGCGATTCGCAAAGTCAAAGGAACTGCCTCCGCGGCTCCGATCAGCGAACTGATTGGTCAGTCTTTATCGATGATAACTAGACTGCGGATCTTTATGCAAAATAAAAATTGCGTTGATTGCAAGAAATAGAAACTAAATTCAACGTTGTTTCTGACTTTAATGATTTTGATAGAGGAGAAATCATTGACAATTCTTTTTCCGAAATGTTTCAACAATTTTTGATTTTATCTACTCAGTTTTACTGTAAATGTATAAAGCTCCACGGTCTAGTAATAACTTTTCAAGAAAGCCGCGGAGAACGTTTTCGCACGAGAAGAAGTTACTTCAAACAACGTCAGGAATCGCCCTTTGCAAGTGCAACATTTTTTAGCCGTCCTGTATAGAAAACTGTCTGTCTTCCTGGCATTTGTACATATTCGTTCCACAAATATCGTTTCGTACAAAATTCGTATACGTATGCTCTGGCGGTAGCGACAAAGAAAGTGGAGCATGTGTACACGATAATTTTGCAAATGGGTTAATTTTATTTTCGAAAATGGAGTAGAGAGGTCATTCGTCCGCGAAGGGTTGTGGCTAGACTGCGGATTGTATGAATTTTTGCCAAGAACGAGTGTCAGTGTATTCTTTTTACAATCGAGGGGTCCACCGCAGGAAGGAGCTGTGCAAAATGTGGGAAATGAGATTTGCAATAATTCCGACACCTCGCGGTTGTCTAGCCATTGTTCCACAGCTGTGCAGCTAAGATTATATTCTCGAATCATCGTTTTCCTTGCGCGCAGACTTGCGGACATTCGTACGAGATGAAAATTGTCTGATTTGATTGCGAGGAGCACAAGTGAAACGACAATCTATTTCTTCTTTTAGTAATATCGAGACGTTGGAAACAACGCGAACAGCATTCTAAGCTGTTCGCATTGTCTTCGGGAGTGCACAAAATCCGCAATCCACGTGTTACGGTGTAAAAGAAACAAAACGAATGGCTGTTGGCGCAGCACAATGTTTATTTCGCATGAACATCCGCAGTCTAGTTCTATGCTTGTCACATTAAGAACGCCGCATGTCACGTACTTTCAGTTTCGAGATGTTGCCATTTTAACACTAAACATACCGAGCCCTAAAATTAATTGGTACGTTTTCCCTTATAAAAATGACAAGATTTTATTTAGACCCGGTGCGGCCCCTGTTGTAACACGTGCTCTACTGAAGATATCTGCACAACCATTCCTTACGAAATCATTTTTATTATTTCGATAATTGTAAAATAAAACATCTGGACCCGATCATCTCGATCGGTGGTGGTAGCTTTGGTGTTAAAATCGTGATCGCTAACGATTGGACATAGGACATCGGTTAAATTATTTCTTTGAGCCTTTCAAATTGATTTTTATGATTTTCTTCTGACGTAAGTCCTGTACTGCAAAGCTCAATTTTGAAAGTCGAATTTTTCAAATTGTGACATGCTGCGTTTCTGGCCATCACAGAGTTATGTCGATACAGCTTGCGACCACGGTTCCCTCGTCCGAACGTGAACGCTGTGCGACGTTGGGCTTCAGCAAGTGTTGCGTTGGCCCCATCACTATCTAAAAGGACTCGCAGCTTCGTACGTTGTAGCGTGAATTTTCGTCGGCTGGCAGGATGGTGACTGGCAGAGAGACTCGATCGATCACACCGCAATATATCGGTTGCAAGTTCAATGTCGTAGACTCGCGACGTCGGCCATCTTCTCGCGGAAGATGTAGCTAGCTAAATGGTAGCCCGCGGAGGTAAAAAGCTATTTTCATGGATCGGTTCGTTCCACTGCATCGCCGCATGCGCACCAATCAAACCTCCCGGTGTACCTATATTAAGGTAGGCTAAGAATGATTCACGTGCCGATCGCGTGTGAGTCTTCCCTCCTACGTGTCCGAGTGTCGTTTGCGAAAATCATTTTTTTTTCTCGCGTTCCGCCCGGCCGTCCAGCCGCGAAACGGGACGCGGGATGTCGAGGGTACCTCGTTTTCGTTTGCGAGTCGAGAGAAAGAGTGAGAGAGATATGCGACGACCATAAATATTAATTGTTTGCTGATCAAATTGTTGCGCCAAAGTACGTACGAGCGAAGTATTTATCTCTATGTGTAATAGGGACACGATAGAAATCCTACCCGAGTTTAAGATATATTTAAAGAAAACAAATATACAAGAGGGAGCGAGAGAGAATGAACGCGAGCGAGAAAGCGTGTGTGTGTGCGTGCGTGAAAGGAAGAAAGAGAAAGAGGGGAGAAAACGAGAGCGGGGATGGGATATGGGAGAAGGGGGGATGAATATTATCACTATTTTGCATCAGAAGTATTGTAAAACGAGAAGTTCTTCTCACCTTGTGATTATTATGTTTGTAAATCGTAGCCGATTACGATTCCTATAACGATGTGTATGTAGAGATGTTTGAGAACGGACTTGTATTATTTGATCTAGTACTCGATGAGTTACGAATTTAATCGATGGACATACCAACCTCATTTTTTGTAAATATTAATTTAAAATAAATCCTATTGTAAAGATTGTATAATTTAAACGTGTCGTTCCGTTCATTGATTTCTATCTTCGTTCAGCCCAAGCGTTCTTTCGTCTTGTTTCTGCATGACGTTCCTGTTTGATCCTTCCACTTGGGTGAACGTACTTATTACTGCGGATGTACGTTTTACTGTGGTATTCACCTTCGCGATGAGATCGAAATACGTAAAAACAAGTACTTTCGCGTGAATAAATTTGTAACAAATCTCTCGTGTTTTGCAATCGATACTTTTTATTCTGCACAAAAAGATCCGCAGTCCAGTAATAAATAAAAAATTATTTGTTACTGTATTCAGGATTTATTGAAAGTAATATCTAGACACGTGGTCTGTTTCCTTATACATCTCGAATTCTAATCCGCAGTATTGGCTACGCAGTAATGCGTACAAAATGTTGATTTTATTTTTTCATATTTCGTTGTATCAGGTTTCGAAGCCCATCAATATTTTCTCGTATTCAGGACACATTCTTCCGTAAAATGCTCGCCCGTATTATCATTTTTTCAATCAGGAATAATATGAAAATAAATCACGATCGAAGTACGATACCGCAGTAATTGGTACAGTTACTCTATTTCGTTTTTCTCATCGTAGAATATATTCATCTTATCTTCAAAACAAAAAGAAACGGTACAATGAACGTTCCCCGTGGATTTTTCTTCCCGAATACGCGAAATTCTACCGTACAATCGTTGTATCCTACACGTTTTGCCGCCGTTCTTTCCCGCTAATTTCCGTAATCGGTTGAATAACTCTCAAAAAACGAGAAGCTCGTCAAAGGTGATTGGCACGAGTGGCTGTAAAAGTTGCGCGGCTCCCTGTTTTGTTTTGATCGGATTATACACAGGGATGTCTCTTTACCGCGGGGAATAAAACTGCGACGAATGTCGCCTTTTTTCCCTTTCCTCTCGGTTTCTTTGACGGAGAATAAAAAACGTCGCGCACCATTTAGAGATCCCCGGTCGCGTGATTCAGTTTCATCGTGCACCGTCACTTGAAACACAGCGGAAGGTAGAAGTTATAATTTACGAAATTATAATTACACTCCAGACCAGATGACTTTTACGTTTCACGGAGCTCCTGGCTTATCTGATTACAACCTTTTTCATTCTGATATTTAGACCGCGAATTTTATGGCGAAATTGAAGAAAACGCAGACGAATTCGAGCGCATTCCGTCGATCGTGTCGCGTAATATCAAATTGTTTCAGCGATTGTACGTATCATTAATTAATCGTAAACGATACGGAAAGGACGCACGTTTACAAACTCGACTGGCGTTCATTTAAAATTCAAAGTTCGTCGAAATTAGAATGTAAAAACTATTGTCACGAAGGAATACGTTATTCTCTTTATCTAAATTATTAGACGGAATATATTTATGCAAAATTTTCCGAAGCACATGCAAGAAGCGAGAGTCGAAAGAAATTCGCTTTCCCCTGTATTCGTTTTAAAAGTCAAAGAGGATCCGTCGGTGTTCACGGACAAACATTCTTAATTAAATATGGACAACAAAGTCTCAATATATAACACAATGATCAAACCAATCTGAACGTACAGAGCTCTGGAGTATGGCTGCGGAAAGTCACGTTCCTATAATTGTAAGCTAGAAGCACTACAATCCATAGAGTTGGGAACTATAGTTAACGCACCGTGGTACATCGTGAACGATCAGCTCGGAAAAGACTTGGGAATATTCTTCACTCTAATCCACATCGATGCAGACAATTTTTATTTTCCTCTAAAGTCCGCAGTGATTTGTCTTAGTATCGTAATGGAGTTATCAATTTCTGATGATTCACTTGAATGAATAGCCACCGCATTGAGAACGATAGAAAGACAGGGAACTTGAGACATTAAGAACGATTGAAAGGGATTTCTGCTTCGCCTTGTTAGGTACTTCAAGTTATACGGTTTGAATTTAATTTGTTAATTACTTTGTTATAGAATTTGTTCTTTAATTAGTGTGTAAATATAAAAAATATTTTCGTGTGAAGCAAAATAGTTTCGCTTTAGTTCGTTTTCTTCGCTTCCAGTAAAATTTACTTATTTGGACTTAGGTAATTTTCATATAATGATGTGTTTTCGTATCCATAAGATGAAAAAAATCATATAAAATGGAATTATTTTGGCTTGGAGGAGGTGTTTAATTTTTGTGTTAAAATATCTCCGAGTGCAGAGGGTTAATATAATCATTTCCTGTAACTCTTAGCACTCGAATGGCGCCATTAAAAATTGCTGTACCATTTTCAAAGTACGTTTCCATTATTAAATATATGGTATTTAATCCATTACTAAACATTTAAGTAATGTATGAGGCGTTATATCAATTTAAAATACATAGTATAAAATTAATATACATGGAGTGGAATTATTCTAGTCGGAAGAGAAGTTTAATTTTCGTGTTAAAATATCTCCGAGTGCAAAGGGTTAATATAATCTTTTCCTTTAACCCTTAACACTCGAGTGGCGACTCTGAGGCGCCATTAAAAATTGCTGTACCATTTTCAAAGTATGTACCGTTTACATTATTATTATATCAATACAAATTACATAGTATAAAATTAATATACATAGAGTGGAATTATTCTAGTCGGAAGAGAAGTTTAATTTTCGTGCAAAAATATCTCCGAGTGCAAATGATTAATATAATCTTTTCCATTAAATAAGTGGAAACTAGAAATATATTACTTTGACAGGTTTCATAATTATGGGCACATATCAATGACCGTAGGGACCACGCGTAGTGATTATAGTATCGCGGTTATTAGAGTAATTTTGTTGGCACCGGCTCTGGTCCGTGACGAATTACTTCTTGCATTCTTATCACTGACAGATATACGTACACACGTATGAATGTACTGTAGTCGACGCAATGTTGTAACCGTGATTGACCCCGAAACGTCATTGAAACAATAATGCCAGAAGCCGCGGCGCGCGTCGTGGCATAAATTCAAATTGATAGCGCCGGTGTGTATTAGAGGGGTATATAATGATCGCTGCCTGTGCCGGACGATAAATTTTAGAAAATCCTCGAAATAGAATGGCGGTTAAGAGGAGCGGCTACGAGTGAAAAAGCCAACGGCACGACCTTGGCTCATATGTGGATTGTTGCTGCGTCTAAATCCGTACCACTCCCGTGTGCACATACAATCATAATATTACCGCAACGATACATCGCCAGCCGACGAGCACGGTCTTTCAAAATGGCCATCCGACCATGAAAAATCATCATTTTTCCACATTTCTTTCCGACAGTTTTTTCAACCATTACGCGAACCTTCAAAATATAGATTAAATGTTATCGGCGCATTGGTTCGATCGATTAAATATAATTGAATGTAATTTAATTGATCGAACCAATGCGCCGATAACATTTAATCTTTGCTTAAAGCTTATTACGATCGCTATACTTACAACCGCTTCAAAATATACTTTGGAAACGCAACGAATCAATGAAATTATATTTAATATTATATCACGAATAGAAACAGGTAGTTATAGAGTATTCACGGTTAAACGCATTAGTTATTAACATAAATTTGAGCGGGCCAGTCTCGGTCCCAATAAGTTAAAATTTTTAGATTTAATATGACGCGACAACTCTCTATGAAATTATTGTTTAAAAGAAAATTATTTACCTTCTTATACACACAGTCGTTGAAAAGCGTGTAGTTTAATAATAGGCAGGTGGGTAAATTGTTAACACGTTCGCGACTGGCATTTATTTCAGCACTGGCCTTCGTAGTAACAATATTTTATTATGTGCAGCGCATCCTCTTGTAAAATTGTTGGGTCATCATAAAATCATAAAAATATTGACACTAAACGAATTCCATGTAGTGTTGAAATAACAATCACTATCTAACGGTTCTTCTTTCGGAATACCGAAAAAATTGCGTTCAATTAATTTGGTTTAAAATAATGTGATGCGAGACAACTGATAAACTCGATTTTTTTAAATCCTCGCTCGGCCACTTTCGTAATTATGAGCTCATATCAACGGATTATAAAAATCGTAGATTGAATTTTCATTTAATCACGGTTGTCTGCATTTTCAGAGAGTCAAAACGAAATTTCATTTTTATTTCTAGTACCTAAATCATTGATGTGAAATCTGATTTCGATATAAAGATACTCAGGGTGTTTTCAAATGCTGTAGTCCGCCAAGGCGATGCTTCAAGCGTAATCGCGTATTTATGTTCGAAGAAGAATTAACTTTCACGTTCGAAGCGATATGCCGTGCATTCATTCCGAGTACTTGAGTCATACGTTGTTCAGCTCGGAGTTATTAGAGCGACGTGAATAAAACGATAAAGTTGAAAAAAAGCACCTGTGATGAAAGATCCTTTCTTTTACCGGATGCTCGTGACGCAATAGTCGTACAGTTCGACTCGTTCGAAATAATACATGCTTTTTGCTATGCTACTTGAAATTTTTATGGAAAGTGAAAATTGTCTGCATTAATAAAACAGCTACGTAGACATTTATTTATTATTTAAATAATTTCATAGGACAGAAAATGATACAACGGTGTCTTTAAAATACTTTTACCGTCTTGCACTCGATCTAGCCATTTTTGTTATAAAAATATCAAATCCGCAGTCCAGCGAGGATTCACGAAATTGTAACAAACAATTACAATAAGGAAGTTGCTGAATGTTCCGGTGTTTCCATTCAAAACAGTTTACGCACCTCGGTAAAATTGCGTGGGGGACGTTCGCTGTGTTGCTACAAGAAAAATAAAATGCGAGACTTCTAGTCAGGTAGGTAAACAAATACTTATATCGGGCCTGTGCAATTTGCGGCTCGCGAGTCACATTCCCCTCTCCTTGGGTCCTCTCCACTAAACAGTGGGGAAGGGGCTTGACCAGTTGTTCTAATAGCCGTTATTAATAAAAAATTAAAAATCAGTAGTATATTCTTCCTTACAAAATTACAGATGGATGTTTGTAGAGTACAATTTGGTTAGAACGTAACGCTCCTTCTTGCGAGGACACGCAGTCCGATTGATTAATTAAACCACTAGCTATTAAAAATATTGAACCACTAGCTAATAAAAAATTAAAAATCAGTAGTATATTCTTCCTTACAAAATTACAGATGGATGTTTGTAGAATACAATTTGGTCAGAACGTAACGCTTCTCGTTGCGAGGACACGCAGTCCGATTGATTAATTAAACCACTAGCTATTAAAAATATTGAACCACTAGCTAATAAAAAATTAAAAATCAGTAGTATATTCCTCCTTACAAAAATACAGATGGATGTTTGTAGAGTACAATTTGGTTAGAACGTAACGCTCCTCGTTGCGAGGACACGCAGTCCGATGGATTAATTAAACCACTAGCTATTAAAAATATTGAACCACTAGCTAATAAAAAATTAAAAATCAGTAGTATATTCTTCCTTACAAAAATACAGATGGATGTTTGTAAAGTACAATTTGGTTAGAACGTAACGCTCCTTCTTGCGAGGACACGCAGTCCGATGGATTAATTAAACCACTAGCTATTAAAAAGTAAAGAAATATCACTAGTATATTCTTCCTCGCGCAAACACAGATGGATAAAATTTATTCAGAATGCAACGCGCGTTGTTTTGCCATGTGAAAACAGTCCGGTTGAATAATGACACTAATCTATATAAATAAAAATGAAATGATTTTCGTCGGTAAGCGCATCACTTGAGAACGGCTGAACCGATTTGTCTAATTTTTTTGAGAAATTTTCGTAATGGTTCGAATAAGGTTTTTAGGGAAAGAAAAATTGGAAAAATGGAAAACTCGTGAAAAATTGAATGGTTTTGTTCGTAATGGTTCGAATAAGGTTTTTAGGGAAAGAAAAATTGGAAAAGTTGCCCGGAAAAATGGAAAACTCGTGAAAAATTGAAAGTGCTTTTTTCTATGGGATTTTTGTATGAACTCAAGACCATAACTCACGATTCGACAGTTGGTTTTCCTTAGTTCTTTTTTTGTTTTGTTCGTTGTTGTTCAGGAAAAGTTTACAGGAAAAAATTCGGGACAATTATAAGGGACGTCGGAAAATTCGGACAAATTGCACAAATCATAATTTTTGAAACGGTACACAAAACGATCGCAAACAAATTTATTAAAATTTGGACAGGACAACGTCTGTGGGGTCAGCTAGTAGTTATTAAAAATAAGAAATGCAAAATCCTCACGGAAATACAGATGGATGTTGGTAGGGTAAAATTGGTTGAGAACGTAGCGCGCGTTGTTTTGCCGTGCGAGGACAGTTCCGTTGATTAATTAGACTAATAGCAGGCTATTAGTCCGAAGTTCATGACATAGGCGAAACCGACGGAAGCCAGTTCACGGGCATCAAGTTCGCAGGGGTTAAGGGACGCATCGTCCACAGCTGTTATCATACTTCGCTGATCGAATGTTGGAACTTACCGGTGCGCAGATGGGCGGCCACGAAACGTGTTATCGTTTCAATTTGCATTATCAGCGTTTCACATAATATTTACGCGACTCGCGGTGACTCACGGTTCTCGCGGACTGGAAGCAGCCGTTCCGAAAACCGGAGTCTGCGGGTAGAAAGAAATATTTATTGCTCGACGAGTCTGAATTTCAAACTCCAGACAACCGAGGGTAATCGTCTTATATCACTGTTAATAACGGGTGATGTAAACTACTCCGATCGATAACTGGATCCTATATATTCTCTTTTGTTCGGTCCATCCGACGTCCACCAATCAAAGATAAGAATCACGAGAGAACAATATGATGATAAATATTGAACGTTACTAATGTTTATGTTCAGTATGTCTCTGTGTATATTAGAAAATGACAACGGGTGATGTAAACTACTCCGATCAAAAACTGGATCCTATATAACACGAGTATTACATTGCAGTTCTCTTTTGTTCGGTCAATTCGACGTCCACCAATCAGAGATAAGAATCACGAGAGAATAATATGATGATAATATTGAACGTTATTAATGTTTATATTCAGCGTTTTTCCTGTGTATTAGAAACCAACAACGGGTGATATAAACTACTCTGATCAAAAACTGGATCCTATATAACGCGAGTATTACATTGCAGTTCTCTTTTGTTCGGTCAATTCGACGTCCACCAATCAAAGATAAGAATCACTAGAGAAGAAGATGATTAAAAATATTGAACGTTATTAATTGTTAATGTTCAGCGTCTCTCCGTGTATATTAGAAATCAACAACGGGTGATGTAAACTACTCCGATCAAAAACTGGACCCTATATAAAGCGAGTATTACATTGCAGTTCTCTTTTGTTCGGTCAATTCGACGTCCACCAATCAGAGATAAGAATCACGAGAGAACAAGATGATGAAAAATATTGAATGTTATTAATGTTTATATTCAGCGTGTGTCCGTGTATATTAGAAATCAACAACGGGTGATGTAAACTACTCCGATCAAAAACTGGACCCTATATAAAGCGAGTATTACATTGCAGTTCTCTTTTGTTTGGGTCAATTCAACGTCCACCAATCAAAGATAAGATTCACAAGAGAACAAGATGATGAAAACTATTGAACGTTATTAACTGTTTATATTCAGCGTGTAGAAAATAGTGCAGACGCATAAACTTCCGCAGTATGCTGATCAATTCCTGGAAAAGCGATTACATAAAAATATATGTAGCTAGACTGCGGATTCTATGCATTCGTAGCATGCACACGATTCTCCGCAACCTACTGTCACACTGCAGTGAAATGTTTCCCGAACTTTTTATTTTATTCCGAATCTGGCAGCGGTCTTGACGCGGCACGAGGACATTTTTATTCGACTTCCGGTTTCGTAAACTAGTTCGCGAAACGTGGCATTTGTATCTTAGAAACTTCGACGAGTGTGTTCGCGATGCCGTCGAGAAATATTCAATCCGCAAGTTGCTTTTAAAAGACTTGTGAAACGATCGTTTCGCTGTGCCGATGTATCGATTTACATATCCCATCGGTTTTTGCCGGTATTAGTTTCCCAGTTGATCCGCAGCGACGTTCGATTCTAGAAAATCAAGATTAACCAAGATTAACGCGAGTGCGAGGTCGAAGTATGCAGAAGATGATCTTGGAGCGACGATGTCGATACATACATATGCATATCGAGTGGCCGCCATTTAATTATCGCAGTGAATCCACGATCATTTTATAATCACACAAAACAAGACCCGTTAACCCACTTGCTTCACCAGTTCTTTCGCGGCTATTATCATTGTTATACAACCGCCGCGAACAACTTCCTAGAACGAACTCTTTGCATGTACCTCTTGTATTTAGTGAATGTATGCTCGTATAGTTACAGTGAATTATACAATTATTACAGCCAAGTTTGAACGCGTTTATCCCGGCACAACTTTTTGTTCGTTCGACTGGGAAATGTTGATGTCGTCTAGGTGGAATTTTTAAGTTTATATTCTTAATTTTTAAAAACCTTCCTACGGTGTTATAAAAACTGTAAAAAATTGCGACAGACAGGATAGCACACATTACTAGCTGATTTTCGTTGGAATCCCTTCCGTATAGTTCGAACCTAATATGCAAATATAATTTGAAGATTCTTTAAGACTAGCTAGTTCTGCTCCAATAAAGTTAACCAGCGGCATAGAAAATTGGTAATTAAACAATGTCTAAAAATTACTGTGAAGCAGTTTCCTAACGAACATTGTGAACATTAACACTAAACCTACCGACGATCGAAAGTGAGTGATGCGTATAGTATTATAAAAATAACCAGATTACATTTAATTGTAATATATACTGGAATTAAAAAATATATTCAATTAATTCCCACGAAAACACCTTGACAGTTTCAATAATTGTCAAATAAAAATAACACTGAAACTACCGACCATCGAAAGTGAGGGATGCGTACAGTATTATAAAAATAATCAGATTACACTTATTTATTATACTGGAATTGAAAAATATATTCAATAAATTCTCACGAAAACACCTTGACAGTTTCTATAATTGTCAAATAAAAATAACACTGAAACTACCGACCATAGAAAGTGACTGAATTAGTGACTGATTACATTTATTTATCATACTGGAATTAAAAAATATATTGAATAAATTCCCACGGAAACACCTTGATAATTTCAATAATTGTCATGAAAAAATCGAACATGGGTGATTTGACACCTCGTGGCAAGTTAATGTAAACATTTACTTACATTAATATAGCAAATCGTACGTGGAAGCTTAAAGATTCTTATTTGTCGCTCTGACACAACTTCGTTTTCTCAGAGTATTGATTTCTACGCTTATATCGCTGTTAAATGGTATAATCAGGCTCGGTAAACATTTCCAAAGAAGAATACATTTTTCCACCTAAAATAGCCATTTGGTTCACTATGGAACGGTGCTGCGTGTTGCAGATTCCTGGTAGAAGGTGTTTGTGTCACGCTTGTATTTCGTTTATTTATTTTCATTTTCATTTTGCCGGTTCAAAGAAAGATTATCTCTCAGCAAAGTGATTCTTCTTGCTCAGCGTAAACTGTCTGCACAAACACCTGAAAATAGAGTGCAAAGTATACATATTTTACACAGTGTCACATAGAGACTCGAATGGACGCTGCTTCAGCCTGTGCTGTGTCCGCTCCATGTAATAATAATGTGACCCCAATTCCTCCATTGGCATTATTCTCAAGTTGTTGCACGAATTTCTCTCATTTATTTAAACGTTCGCACTAGAAACGCCAGACGGACCAATTCCATTAGTCGCAAAATTTCTTTTATTTAATTTCAACGAGCTAATTCACAAGAGTACCAAACTCCTCGAAAACAATTTATTCAAGTCTCGCGCGAAATAATTTCAGTCTACGTCATATCCGAAACAAAAACAATAAATTATTATTTGTTATTTAATTCCACATTCTGCGGACGCGCGCGTTCACGTTTCATTTAAAACATACAAGTCGGAAAATGATTAAATAAACTGATTTACTCGCACCGCTCTATACGTCAATCACCATGCGAATAAACGCGCTCCCATAATTGTAACGTCAGCATTCTACGAAATGCGAGAACCGCGGTAATGAAAATGTAATTCAACGAATCCTCTTCGCTCGAATGGCGACTTTATACTTCTTATAAGAATTTCGAACATTCTAAAAGACGCTATCGTGATATCCGCAAATCCGATTGTCGATTCAACATGAAAATTTCGCGATTCATGCCTCGACGGCAATTATTATTTGGCACGAAAATTAGAGCCAAACTCGCGGGAGGAGAAACGAGCGAAAAAACTCGTCATTTTTGGGTCACCCCTTTCAGTCCGGGCCATTTCTTCAGATTTCCGGGCGCAAGCGATCCAGATGTAATCCGTAGAATTGCCGGAGACTTACGACTCTCATTTTCCATAAAATTTTCGTTTTGGCATCGAGCCAGAACGAACGTCGGTGTAGTGGGGACCGTAGCCACTGCTTCAGGTGGTAGAGCGCGAAAGCTGTTCGAGCGAAACGTTAAAGGAGTAGCCACGAATGTTGCCGATGTTGGCGACAGTGTCGTTCTGTCGGCTCGCTGATTCTCCGAGAAATCAAATCGTTGAACCATGTCCGCGAACAGGTTAGTTTTCCGCCGGTGTGGAGGTCTATACGTGTACGGTAATGGGAGATTCGGTTGGCTGATTTTGTTATAGCACGGTATGTTTGATAGCTATTTTGACAGAGAGGAGCAGACTCTCGCAGCGGATGTGCGAATTATTGGTGAATAAGGACGTTAACAACAGGAAATCTCCTTTCCAAACGCCATTTTCAAACCATCTCCGCCAGCTATCGGCCAATCGGCAGTCTGCTATCTTTCTCATCCGCGCACGTTTCTCGTTTTTTAACAATTTTTCAATTATTTAGTTATTTACTTTCTGGAATTTTAGTTTGAATCAATTATGTGAAATGTACGTTAAACTTTTGCAGTCGGAGCTATTTTCACTTGAAATTTATACATTTGTTGTGACCTAGAATAATTTCATTCTATATCATTTTTTTTTCATTTTATTGATATGAAATTGATATAATGTCTCATGCAATATTTAAACGTGTAGTAATTGACTAGATCCGACATATTTAAAATTTATTAGGAGTCGGGATGAGCGGAACAATTTAATATTTTTTCAGTGTTTTGATTTTGCAATTTTAGTTGTGTAGGATTTGTTTCATTTTATTGATATGAAATTGATATAATGCCTCATGCAAAACTTAAACGTGTAGTAGCTGACTAGATGCGACATATTTACAATTTATTAGGAGTCGGGATGAGCGGAACAATTTAATATTTTTTCAGTGTTTCGTTTCTGCAATTTTCGTTGTGCACGATTTGTTTCATTTTATTGATATGAAATTGATATAATGCCTCATGCAAAACTTAAACGTGTAGTAGTTGACTAGATCCGACATATTTAAAATTTATTAGGAGTCGGGATGAGCGGGACAATTTAATATTTTTTCAGTGTTTCGATTTTGCAATTTTAGTTGTGTAGGATTTGTTTCATTTTTTGATATGAAATTGATATAATGCCTCATGCAAAACTTAAACGTGTAGTAGTTGACTAGATGCGACATATTTACAATTTATTAGGAGTCGGTATGAGCGGGACAATATGATATATTCTTCAGTGTTTCGTTTCTGCAATTTTCGTTGTGTAGAATTTGATTCATTTTATTGATGTGAAATTAAATGTCTATTAATTGATTAGATGCCAACATATAGTAAACAATATTTCGAATAACGACGCAGCGATTTTTAATGGTATTCTTTGAACGCTGTGTGTATTATTCGCTACCGTAAGTTATAGCCATAAATGCATCAAATCCGCAGTGTAGTTAAGGGTTCTATTCAAAATGTGGCATAGTACGATAAACGCGCGAGGATCAATTTGAAAGCGTGAGAACCCGAATTGAATGGTCACCGAGTAATTATACAAGTTAAAAGTGGAAATGGGACAGTATCGAATGGACGGGACTCTCGAAGTAGAGCAATAGCAAGCACGCCAATGGCGATATCGATAGACCTCGCGGAAACTTTCCTATCGTATTAATAAAATCGATATTGCTTCCCGTCGAAGTACCGTACGACGAGTCAATTGATTGATACAAATCCACGAATAATTCATGCCCAAGCAATTTTGAACTTCGACCGTGTTCGATTCTAAATCACCTACTAACTCCATTGAACTCCGTTGTATGCGCATACGTAACGTCCACGTGTGTTTGTAGTTGCAATTTCGTAAATACAGGGTGGCCCGGTATTGTCGGTGTTGATCCGAAACGAGATTCTATTCTCTATGCTATTACAAATATTTCATAATTCGAGTACCATAATATTTCAATAGCATAATAGAGCTCTGGTCGATGTGTTTTCCTCTTTCGACGCTAGCTGGTAAGGGGTTGAAGAATGGCGTATGTACTATGGATGGCTTGCACAATCATTAACCACGATTTATCACTAGACAATAGATGTTATGCACTTACAACAAAAATAAGCATGCGTTGTTATGATGAAATAAGATGAAAAAATAATGGACGATCAAGATTTGCGACGCAAAGAAAGTGAGAGCGTATGGGAAAGAAAGATACATAGTTCATAGCATTTCCCATACGCTCTCCTTCTTTACGTCGCAAATTTTAATCGTTCATTATTTTTTCATATTAATTTATCATTTCCAATCGTTCATCATTTTAAAAATTAAGTTCATTTATTTTTCCAATCTCAATTTACATCTTGCAGTCTAGTAATGTTTAGAAGTAAACTATGATAGGAAATGATGAACTTAATATTTAAAATGATGAACGATTGGAAATAATGAAAAAATAATGAACGATAAAAATTTGCGACGCAAAGAAAGATACGTAGTTCATAGCATTTCCCATACGCTCTCCTTCTTTACGTCGCAAATTTTGATCCTTTATTATTTTTTTATATAATTTTCTACGATTCTATCATTGAATCAATTGGCTTGTGACAGCTGAAATATGATATAAATATTCTTGATTCAATTTTGTCTAAATGTCTTGCAAATACTGAGTCGAGAGTTGTTCCTGATCTTGTTGTCGCTTCATCAGAATTATTTACCATCTCCAATCTTAATTTACTTCTAAACATTACTAGACTGCAAGAAGTTTTATTATTTTTATTTAAGCATTACGTTACGCATTTTCGTGTCGCGAATTAGGCTTACTTCCTGCCAAAAGAAGTTTCACTTCAAAAGAAATAAGTTCCGCAAATTAAAAAAAAAACCTTGGCAGTACACGATATAAGCGACATTTGGTCCCGAAGTAATCGATCATATATCGTGACGTACTCGGTCGAGCTCGAGCCAGGCTGGCCCGATGAGACCGTATTTTCGAGTAGGTTTTCGTTTGTAGCGGGACCAACGAATCGTTTTCCATTCGGATCGCATGAGGTCACATGAGTAGGCAGCGCACGTAACGACAAAAGGAAGGCAATTCGAATGCCTTGGGCATTCGTCTCGCTAGAATGAGTGTGCGTGACCTGCCAATTGCTGGCTCCAATCGTCTGGACAGCCGTTCAAGGCGTGCTTTTTGTTAATGGCTCTCGTCGAGGTTCGTTATCGGCGACTAACAGTCCGGTCTGGTGTCGTTGAATGTGTTGTAGACGTGCTGTTATCTCCCCGTTGTCGATATCACTCTGAAATAATTAATCGGCCGTTCCCGTCGCGTCGCCCACGTCTTGCATCTTTTTCCGCGTTGTTCGTTCCCCCGCCAATAGGAACTCCCTTCCGATGGTGCATTATACGTAAGGTATTCAACAAATAGTTATTCAAGAAAACTGCAATATTGATTCTTGTGCCACCGGGCCCCCCGGGGCTTAACTCGGCTTAATCGACTCTGTTTAGTTAACGAGCGTGTCGATCGCTGACGTCTCAAACTGTCCGGGCTCGCGTTTGGCTTCCGTTCGAATCGAGTGTATATACCCGCGATGTACGGGAACGCGTATACCAGGAAAAGGATTAATCGATCGAATTGCTGAACCGGGATGATATCGGATTCCACTGACGTTTTCATACGCCCACGCTCTTGTAGAACACGGTAATCTACTTTTACAGGTCTCATAGAGGGTGTCCCGTTGCTCCCAGATCTTCTTCGAGAGTCAGGTGGATATATTTTTCAGTTTCCGCCATTTTTACCTCAATCGCAATGAAAACTGCGCTATTAACAAAATAACGTTCTCACAAGTAAGTTATTCGTTCAGACAAGGAACTTTTGTCCCCACTCTAGCTTCCCCTTCCACGAGGTTGTTCCCCACGTGTCTGCCGCGATCCGGTCACGTGACACTGAACGATGTCAGACTCCATTTCCTACCAAAGCGCTGCATTTTCGTTCGTCTTCGTCGCTTTCTTGTTTTATTAAAAATAGAAAATACAAACTCATTGATATATCATCATTACGCAAATACAAATGGGTCTTCGTTCAGGACGTTACGCGCATGAAATACTAGAACTTTTACGACCGGGCTCTGTTCACAAAAAGTTTGCTCACCCTGGTCCAGAGAATTAGGTTAAGGTACAATTTCTTCCTGTTGACATTTGTAGATTTATTTGCACTAGCTTACGCGTTGAATCATCTTCAATTTCTCTTGGACGGACCTTGGTTTGTTCGATAGATCACGTGTAATTCCTTCATCTCTCATTTCTGTCCCTTCGAATCGATCGTTCGCCACTCCGTGGCAAGAAACAAGCGACGATTCGCAAAAATACTTTCGTAATCTTGGTGTATACGCGAATGCATACGGTATACCAACGTTGGATTCGTCTTAAACTTGCGTAACAGACACGGAAACGGGATCGAAATCAAACACGAAGCGGGAGAAACGCGCGTCTATTAAACGGGGTCTACCGTAATTGCAACAGCGACTGTGTGCAGCAAGTGTAATTCACCGTTGTCCTATGTAAATCAAGACGTGTAATCAGCTTAAGCGAAGCTCGTGTCGCTGAAGACTGATTCTGTGTCCCCTATAAAATGAAATTCCCGTAAAATATCATTCGGAGCTTCATTCTCTCGCCTGGCCGAGCGAGAACGAAACGCGAAACTTTCCGCGAGGAAAATTAACGAACGTCCCACACTTCCTCGAAACCGAAAACCTTTCAAGCCTTTAATTGATCGGAACACGCTAAGTTAGGTCTTCGGCAACTAAATCAGGAGAGTTTACAAAATTTCCCGCGCCACTCTAACGTGATAAATTGCAGTCCGATTGGTTTCCAGCCGCATTGTGTGCTCGACCTTGCGCACGTTATACTGAAAGGCGCACTGCATACGCCCTTCGCACACAAGCAATTATTTTTTGAAGGCGTGCACGCTCTTCGCAGCTGAATGCTCGAAAGCCATCCACGTCGAACTGTACTTTTCTGAGTCGTCTAGAGCACGACGAGAATGCACCGACGTTTTGTAACTGGACAGAATTTAAACATTACGCGATCGTATGATAATAATTATCTCGCTGTGGATCTTTATGCGAATCCCTTTTCGTTACGTGCAGATGAGTCGCGAAACAGACTACGCGATAACAGCGTTAATCTTCGTCGGTGCACGTTTTCAACAATCCTGTATGCCGGAAATGCACAAAGATCCACAGCTGAATGATTCAGAATAACCGGGTCCCGAGCAATTTTGTTCGCGAACCAACAAGTTCCATCGGCAATGGAAAATTTAGATTAAATACAATGTAAAAGCAGAACAATCAAATCTGTGACGTTCAGCCGCGTTACCCAGCATTCGAAGAAACTGCTGCGGACACGGAAGAGCTGGACAGTGTCGCAAAATAATAGATGACACCGAACGATATCAGATTCCATTTCCTGCCAAATCGCCGTATTTTCGTTTGTCTCCGCTTTGGGACTTTAAGCAGTTATTAGCTCGAACGAGCAGTTCGAATGTGAGTATTTACTCCAGAGGAGAGATATTATTTTTGAAATGGCCATTTTCGTGTGCAATGGAAACTGAACTGATAACAAAATAACGTTATTGTACGTAGATTATTCGTTCAGAGAAGGAACTTTTGTCCCCACTCTAGCTTCCCCCTCCACGAGGTTGTTCCTCACGTGTCTGACGCGATCCGGTCACGTGACACTGAACGATGTCAGATTCCATTTCCTACCAAATCGCTGCATTTTCGTTTGTCTTCGTCGCTTTGGGATTTGAAGCTTTAATCAGTTATTAGCTCGAACGAACAGTTCGAATGTATGTATAGTTACTTCAGAGGTGAGATGCTATTTTTGAAATGGCCATTTTCGCGTCCAACGGAAACTAGGCTGTTAACAAAATAACGTTCTCACAAGTAAGATGTCCGTTCAGATAAGGAACTTTTTGTCCCCACCAGTGATATAGTCCGCACGGCGAGAGTTGGCACGAGAGCTTGTAGGTACCACGTGGTGCTCCCAGTGCGTTAAGAGTGGGACTCGCCGTTCCCCCTGCACCCCACTGACGCCATTCTGTGCCAACTCTCGCCGCGCGGACAATACCAGATTCGTGGGTCTTGGCATTTTTCTCCTCCGCTTGCTCAGCCGACTCGACCCCCCACTTTGACGCACCGTAGTCGTTACGTTGCTTCTACTGCGCACGCGCTACACACGAACGTACCTCTACTCTGTCCGTGTGAGTGCCTGTTCGATTGCACGCGCGCTACACGCGCCAGCGTACCTCTACTATGTCGCGACGGTGTGTCAGAGTGGGGGGTCGAGCCGGTTGAGCGAGCGGAGGGGAAAAATCCCAAGACCCACGAATCTGGCATCACTGACAGGGACCAGTGTTCCGATTGAGTCCCAGTGATGCGAAACGGAGGAACCTGGAGGAACTTCCCCCTCCGGCTTGGGCCCCCCACTCTTACTTCTACTAGTTCTACTGCGCACGCGCCACACACGAACGTACCTCTACTCTGCCCTTTTTTTTTTAGCGTGAGGTAAATGCTTTTACGCATACCCCGTACCCCCTGGGAGAGATACGAGGTTATGTGGGCCTACGTGGCCAGAAGGGCTCACAATACCCACTAAAAACCTCACGACAACCTTCCCTAAGCTATTCGGGGGCGGCTGGGATCTCCAAAGAACACAACCAGCCAGCCTCTACTCTGCCCTGGCGAGTGCCTGTTCGATTCCACGCGCGCTACCAGAGTGGCCAGACGAGTCCGACCTTGGAACTCGCGAGGGGAAGACAGTATCCCTTCTCTGATGACCAGCAATATGCGCAAGCGCGACGGGGATCAAGTGGCGCGAATGGCGACGCGTGGCGCTTGCGCATATTGCTGGTCATCAGGGAAGGGGTACTGTATTCCCCTCACGAGTTCCAAGGTCGGACTCGTCTGGCCACTCTGCGCGCTACACTCACTAACGTACCTCTACTATGTCGCGACGGTGCGTCAGAGTGGGGGGTCGAGCCGGCTGAGCGAGCGGAGGGGGAAAATCCCAAGACCCACGAATCTGGCATCACTGGTCCCCATTCTATCTTCCCCTTCCACGACGCTGTTCCCCATGCGTCTGCCGCGACCCGGTCACGTGGCACAAAATACAAGATGACACTGAAGGATGTCAGCGTCCATTCCCTGCCAAATCGCCGTATTTTTGTTTGTCTTCGTCGCTTTGGGACTTGAAGCTTTAAGCAGTTATTAGCTCGAACGAACAGTTCGAATGTGTGTATAGTTACTTCGGAGGAGAGATATTGTTTTTCAAATGGTCATTTTCGTGTCCAATGGAAACTGGGCTATTAACAATAGCATTCTTATACGTAGGTTACATTAGCCTCTATCGAGTAGAGCCAGTGTCGCCAGATTAACCCCTTGCCTTACAATATCGTGTCTGGCTCGTGATGAATTTTCTGAACAGATTCTGATAAAAGTGTACAGCTATTGGAGAACATGTGGGAATGTAATAGATATCAATTTTCTGCTTTTCTAGGAAATTACGATCTACAAAAAAGTTGTAATCACTGAAACCGTGAAATAAATCGTAGGGCAAGGGGTTAACACTAGTGTCCCCACTCTATCTTCCCTTTCTACGACGCACAGAGAGGGTAACTTTTTCCCCTGGTCTGACGACACGGAATAGATTGCCCACCGACCGAAGCAAAGTGTTCGTAGTAAGCTAAACGTCTCACACGATCTTTCACATTGTACTCCCGAATCGTTTCGATCGTTGTTTGCGAAGCTATCCTGCGGAAGTAGGACAGACTGCAGCGGGTTGATGCGTTATGCAGATTTTCATCAGTTTAGAAAATAGTTTAACACTAAACCTACCGGCTCTAAAACCGGCTAGCAATTTATACATTTCCCTGTAATTTTGATTATAATATGGATACAAAGTCTGTGAACCAAATGTTATCTTTGACTTTATACATTGTAAACACTAATTAATATAAATCCAATATTGTTATTATGCATAGTACGTACTTCCAGGAACAGCATCCATCCAGGATCGGAAAATGGGAGGTTCCTTGGGTCATTTGAAGCGACATTTTCCTTTACAAAAATTGCGTTCGCGGCTTTGTTTAGGAGTTGTTAACGAAAAACACGGACCAATCAGAGCGCGATCCAGACATGCGTTGGCACGTTCGGCCAATTGACAGTTGACGCGTCGGGCCCACTGTGCTACCTCGTGTCTAGGTCGCGCTCTGATTGGTCGTCAGTGTTTTTCGTTAATAACTCCTAAACAAAGCCGCGGACGCAATTTTTGTAAAGGGAAATGTGGCTTCGAATGACCCAAGGAACCTCCCATTTTCCGCTCCTACACTAGTTTTGGGACACCCTGTATAATAAATTCCATAATAAGGACCAGTTCACTAACAAACTCGAAATAGCTAGCCATAATTACGCTAGATATACACGGTGTTCAGATAATTGTGTTGCATTAACCTGCCCCTGTTTCAAGCTGCCCCGGCCTCCCCTAAGCGTCAAAGGGTATAAAGGTACGTTCTCATGGGCTCCGATGTGGCGGCTGCTGTTACGTTTACCG
This sequence comes from Lasioglossum villosulum, assembly GCA_963971365.1. NCBI lineage: Eukaryota > Metazoa > Arthropoda > Insecta > Hymenoptera > Halictidae > Lasioglossum > Lasioglossum villosulum. Next base: position 44,254,804 of record OZ020496.1, on the reverse strand, counting down.
CATGAACGTACGCAAAGGAACCGAAAAGTGGATCGCGAAATCCTCCACGAGGCTGCACGATTGCCGTTCTGCTTGCTCGTCCTGGCATTAATTAGTTTTGGACATCACCCAGGCGATGGGAAACATCCCTCCACCCACACAGACGGCCAGACTGCGTTTCCTGAGCTTTTGATCGTCGGATCTTGATATGTAACTACACCCAGCGCTCTATTTATCCGGGCAAACTTTGATTGCTAATTCATAAGTTTCAGCTGGACCGTTTAAACGACCAGTCTCGCTTTGTAATTATCTACAGACTGCGCCAACATAACGGAGCCCAGCATTTCACCCCGAGGTAAAGCCACCAGTAACCGACCTCGTATCGGCACCATAGTAACGTTTATGGTTGGCATTTCGTTGCGCCTTCGTTGGGGTATTGATTCCGATTTTCTCTTTTACGATTATTTTTATGGTATAATACTGTACACGTTAACAATGTGTTCAGCGATATCAATAATGTGTAAACGATATCGAAGTAACCACCCTTTGTGTTTCCGCCTTTACTATTGGTGGTTAACCGTTAACTATCGTATGCTCAATTAGTAGTCTTCTTGTCTTTCAGGATAAACAACTTACGGAATTATCAAAAATATCTTTTAACCCTTTGCACTCTGAGCTACTTTAACTAAAAAATTAAACACGTTTTCCTACCTGGAATATTTCCATTACCTATGATTTTAAAAATTTTATGGATACGATATTGATATAATACCTCATACAATACCTAACTGTTTAGTGATTGATTAGATACCCATGTATTTAATTATGTATACAATATTTTGAATAATGATACAGCAATTTTTAATGGTGCCTCAGAGTCACTATTAGAGTGCTAAGGGTTAGATAATATAAAGTCGGTTTAAACAGCATTTTCAGAGTTTCTCTATTTAATAAAGACTAAAATGAATTCACGAAAATTTTTCTTAACTGGTCAACCATTGGTGCTTTTACCTTACCTCGCCGTTGAAAACAGCCTGCTTAAATTCAACCCCCTGAATCGGTGTCCGGGGTCTCTCGTGACCCAAACAAAAATTCTGCACAATAAATTGTAGAAAAATACGTGTACATGTAAGGATTAAGAGAACCGAACAACAATATTCGACGATGAATGAAAATTCGATTCGGCTCCTGTTCGTTGCGATGGTAGATGTTTATTTTGCATAAAGATCGCCAGAACCGCAAGCTGATTAGCCGTGATCGGCAAGAATGATTCGAGCGGTAGCAGCCGCAGCGTCTGAATTTGCTTGTCCCTCGACAATGTTCGGATAAATGAAGTTTTATTGAGTAATTAGAAGGGTCATAGACACGCGACGGTTGCGAACGACACCGTGGAGGGATCGCTGATCCAGCCTTCACAGGATACAATAAATATTTAACCTAGTTCTCCGCGAAGCAATAATTAAACGGAAAAAATGCACGAGCTGCATCGGTTGCGCGTGTCATCGACTCGATGTGTTTCTGTTCTATTCGCCCGCAAGGAAGTACCTATCGAAATCGAATATTATAAGCGTATGTAAATCGACGAGTGCACGTGTATATGTGTATATATATATAGTTTTATAAATAACGTGTAACAAGAAAGACTGTAATTACAGATCAAAGTCTTCGAATTAGCCGATGTTCGCTGCTATTCGGCTTCTTTGTCGTCGTCTATGATCCGAGACAATACGGGTCAATTGTATATGCATAAGATAATTTTGTGAATCATGTTCCGAGTCGTCTGCCTGTGAATATTCTATCCAGTATGTAAACAAATATATCTTAGGCTAATAAATTGTATGATATCGGCGCTAGGTTCGATCCTTAATAGAAAAAACAACAAATGTGCAATTATTTACATGCTTTTTTGTTTCTTCTGGAACCACGCTGTTTTCAAGTATTTGGTATTACATTGAAAATTTATTTGTTTTTTCTTCTTTTTCGGACGCAAAAATGTTCTCTTTGAAAAAGATCCACATAGGGATCGAAACGTTAGAAGCATGTAAATAATTGCACATTTGTTGTTTTTTCTATTAAGGATCGAACCTAGCGCCGATATCATACAATTTATTATACTATTACTTTTCGATTGAGAGGAATTTACCTAATATTTTAGGCTATTTGCATTTAGACTAACTTCAGCTGATTGTTTACGTATCCCCAGTACTTACGAGTGATTGTACGGTAAATAAATTGATTAAATGGTTCATCATTGTGTCTTTCCCTTTCGCCTTGGATAAGTGTCACATTCTCGCACCATTTTCCTCGAATCGCCTTGTACGATCATCGAAACGCTGTTCGGTGAAAATTTCTTTCATAAAACACGTGCGATCACGGTTTAGAAGGCACTGTTTGTTTTGTATTATTGTAAAATATATAGTTCTACAATTGTAGTATCTGTAAACCAATCGTCTTTATCTGTTTCGCTTTCCGGGTTGCCTTTTATTATTCAGCCATTACGTAACCTATTATTATCCCTTCCTTGTGTTTCAGCTCTCCTTGTTCCTGCAAGGAAACAGTAACCTTTAATAAAACTACGATCTCGTTTCTAAGAGAAAGTTATCATGTCTACATGATTTTCCTGGTTCAATATGAACTTGGTTAAAACGCAATAAACCGCATTCAATAAATGGCTACAATCTATGTCTCCGTAAAAGATTAAACGCTTTAAATTCGCCGGTTGAAGATAAATGGAAAATAGCTGTTTGCTTTCAAGCTTGAAATTAAGCTGCGCGCCGTTTCGTTTAATCTTGTATTTTTTTTTCTTACACGAGATTTGAAAATTCTCCTGTTTTATAATTAAATTCCGTTGCCATGTGAGAAACACTTGCATATTTCGTATTAATAAATTCTCGAATGAAGGAATCCGTTAAAAAATTTGTCAAAATGATTTCACCCATTCAGTTAATTTATTTTTGAATTATTGAAATTATTAAGATGATTCCATTAGAAATTATTCAACAAATTTGTATTAAATTCTCGAAAAAAGGAATTCATTAAAAATTTTGTCAAAATGATTTCACCCATCCAGTTAATTTAGTTTTGAATTATTGAAATTATAGAGATGATTCCATTAGAAATTATTCAATAAATTTGAACTAATAAATTCTTGAATGAAGGAATTTAATAAATAATTTCACCCATCCAGTTAATTTATTTTTGCATTATTGGAATTATAAAGATGATTTTATTAGAAATTATTCAATTTTGTACTAATAAATTCTCGAATGAAGGAATCCATTAAAAAATTTCTGTCAACGTAATTTCACCCATCCAGTTAATTTATTTTTGGATTATTGGAATTATAAAGATGATTCCATTAGAAATTATTCAATTTTGTACTAATAAATTCTCGAATGAAAGAATCCATTAAAAAATTTCTGTCAACGTAATTTCACCCATCCAGTTAATTTATTCTTGGATTATTGGAATTATAAAGATAATTTCATTAGAAATTATTCAATAAATTTCTCCATTCCAGCACTTATTGTAATAAAAATTGTGAACAATCTAAACAAAATTCAGTCCTGTAATTTTTATAAAACAATATAAATCCGACACATTTTGTATCCGATACGGTCAGTATTAAGGAATCGGAAAGCGATAAAAGCTATCGAAAAGTTAGATCGGAGTTGCACGAAAAAGATTGGCTCGTTACAATAATTCGAGTCGTTTTAAAGCGGTAACATTCTAGGATTGTTTCGCGCGTGCGTTTAAACAGTCTCTAAATAAACAGTCTGATAGTGATGGTAAGCAAGACTTGGTCCAATAACAGGAAAGTTATTCTAACGTTCATCAGCCGGTGAATAATAGCACTAAACGATGTCACGCGTTTGAATGGCGCAATTATTGTTTAAATGTCTGCGCCCCGGAGTTTCTGCTCGGCTGTGAATCGAAAGTAGCTTGAAATTGAGCACCAAATGGATTTAGTTCGCACACAAAGGAGCTTATGTGGAAGCGTGCGTTCAGTCTGGACACGTGTGTATGTACGTTGGTCGATGCGGTTTTACCACGGACTTATGGATCTATTAACGGGAAACAGAATGAAGCGCGAGCGCAGTAATTGCATTATACCTACTTCGCGAACAATTAGATCCTACGCACCCGCTCCACGTTAAAGAAATTATACACGCCGACGAACGGATCGGCAGCAGCAAATAAAACTTCGATTCGATTATTCTCCTGCGCGAATTTTCACCGACTGTTTCCGCTCTCTCGTTTTCGAGAAATCCACTTTTTCCTTCAAACTTTTTCCATTATTTCTTCAGGAATCTTTCGGCAACGCGTTTGCAACAGTTTTCTGATTCAAACGAGACCAAACACGATGTGGTTCGGATCAGATGTTCAAAATCACCCTTATTTCTCTTATATTTTAAACATGCAGCGAAATTGAGTACACGAAATGCGATATTCTTGAAAAATTTTATAAATTGAAGGTGTCAATGTATGTTTCCTCCTCTGTTACAATCATTGAGGGAAGAAATAACGTTCGATTTAGTTTCTGTTTCTTGCGATCGATGCAGCCAATTTTTATTTTCAATAAAGATCCACAGTCTAGTGATTAAAATTGTTGTACCATTATTCAAAATATTGTTTACACTATTAAATGGACCTTTAACGTTCGACTTAGTTTCTGTTTCTTGCGATCGATCCAGACAATTTTTATATTGCATTAAGATCAGCAGTCCAGTGATAAATGTGGAAGAATATTGAAAAGATCCATTTGCGAATAATCCTGATTCTCAAGTTATTTTTGGTCTTATTTTATTTCTGATTCAGTTCGTTTATTATTCAATTTAAGTCTTCGAGACTGGCCATCTATTACGAGATTAGCCTTCTGCATCGACGGTTTTGCTAATGACACAACCAACTTACCAATAAATGCTTTTAATTACCCTGCGAATCAATAATTCTGACTAATAAATGACTAAAACAATCGAGTCCGACGCGACCATGAGAATCATTCAATTGATTAATAGTTAATTATCGAACATGACACGATAACGATCAAATCGGTAAGGTAATAGTATAAACACTATTATCTTGTTTGCACATTACCGACCCCAGTTGTAGTTGTTTGCACCAGATCTCTACAGCCACAATTACATGTGCAATTACTATATTTTACTACTCTGATAGAATCACTTATATCCACTTAAATAAACAACTTTGCTCGCGGCTGAGTCTGCTGTTCATTTTTCTACATTATCTCCGTAATTGTCGCGAAGATCTCTCCCGTAACTTTTACAATTTTACCCTTCTCACCACTGGAGAGATTTTCCTGGAAACCAGTCAAACAGGTAATTTCTTATTATGAAACTTTCACCATCGTTTTCATCTTGTTGTTCGAAACTCGATATACATAGCACCTCTTCTAGGACATCAATAATAATTTATTGTCAACATGATTATCTAAATAATTGCATATTTGTAACGACCAGAAAAAATATATATGCACGCCTTGTATATTACAATATTACGTGTTCTTCGGCTGAATAGAATGCGGAATATCAGAACCGAATCATAACCGAAAAATAATAGTTATAGAACCGAAATACATAATATCGGTTCTCAAGTACCATAACCAATATTCTCGTAACAGTTATTACATCATTTCGGTTCTTCATAACTGTTTCAATCGGAACCGATGTATGTATAACCGTTGCAAACAGTTATTTTTAGGATTGTTTCAACCCCTGCTTCAAACCTATATCTGCTCGCAAAGTTGTCCGAAAAATCTAATATTTTGAATTACGAGGTTTCGAAGGGTTCTTATTTTAGAGAAACAAAATTTGGTTAAAATTTGAAGGACCAGGCTCCTGGACCACTGGGGGACGATGCGACAATTATGGAGAGACTGCTGTATCAGGAAAAGTAGCTCGTAAAATCGAGAGACGCGGAGCTGTCGGTCTATCGTCTTCAAGTTCTTAAACTATAAATTGTTCGAAACTCTAAAAAATGTAGTAATTTAAACTATATTTATTTTTACAAAAAAATAACTTGATTACTCCGAATACCAATAAATACACGTGCAAAATTCTAATACAGAAAATTGAATAGTTTTTCCGAAAAGAATTTTTAAAAATTGGTCAACAGAATCGCGAAAACTGTTGAACAAAAAAAAATTTGAAGAAGCGGGCTGCTGGACCACTGGAGAGCGAAGCGACAGTTACGGAGAGACTGCTGTATCAGGAAAAGTAGTTCGTAAAATCGAGAGACGCGGAGCTGTCGGACTATCGTCTTCAAGTTCTTAAACTATAAAATATGTAGTAATTTAAACTATATTTACTTTTACAAAAAAATAACTTGATCACACCGAATACCAATAAATACACGTGCAAAATTCTAATATAGAATATTGAATAGTTTTTTCGAAAAGAATTTTTAAAAATTGATCAACAGAATCGCGAAAACTGTTAAACAAAAAAAAATTTGAAGAAGCGAGCTCCTGGACCACTGGAGAGCGAAGTGACAGTTACGGAGGGACTGCTGAATCAGGAAAAGTAGCTCGTAAAATCGAGAGACGCGAAGCTGTCGGTCTATCGTCTTCAAGTTCTTAAACTATAAAATATGTAGTAATTTAAACTATATTTACTTTTACAAAAAAATAACTTGATTACTCCAAATACCAATAAATACACGTACAAAATTCTAATACAGAAAATTGAATAGTTTTTCCGAAAAGAATTCCTAAAAATTGGTGAACAAAATCGTGAAAACTGTTAAACAAAAAAAATTTGAAGAAGCGGGCTGCTGGACCACAGAGTGAAGATGCGACAATTATGAAGAGACTGTTGTACCAGGAAAAGTAGTTCGTAAAATCGAGAGACGCGAAGCTGTCGGACTATCGTCTTCAAGTTCTTAAACTATGTTTACTTTTACAAAAAAATAACTTGATTACTCCGAATACCAATAAATACACGTGCAAAATTCTAATACAGAAAATTGAAGAGTTTTTCCGTAAAGAATTCCTAAAAATCGGTGAACAAAATCGTGAAAACTGTTAAACAAAAAAATTTGAAGAAGCGGGTTGCTGGACCACCGAGGGACGATGCGACAATTATGGAGAGACTGTTGTACCAGGAAAAGTAGTTCGTAAAATCGAGAGACGCGAAACTGTCGGACGATCGTCTTCACGTTCGACTAAGTAGCAGCGAACTCCTGCCTAAACTAATTCTTCAATTAAGCCAGTTCCCCCTAGTCGAGACCGCGAACATCATTAATTGCTGCATCGACCGGCACGAATCGACTCTCGCAACGGCGACGAACTCGCGGCGGATACATTTCCCGTCTTACCCGTCTATTTCCTCCTCGAAGACTTCGTATCGCATACGGTGCAATCAGATAATAAATCGTATCAGATGAAGGCGATCCGATCGATCCAGTTGACGAAGGGGATCGTTTTACGTAGCCGCGACTCGCAGCGCTGCGTTCGTATCCATGATTTTGTTCCACCGGGAAAACGACATGAAATGTTTCTTCCCTCTCGTCCCGCGGCTTTTTACTCGATCAACGTCTACGGCCATTTCTCCGCAAAATTGTAGAACTTCTGACAGAATCAAGATAGAGCGACGAAACTTTTCTTAAATCGAAGCTGAAGGATTGCACGCCAAATTAGGCTACAGTGATTAGAACGTCGTCTTCGTTGATCATAATTTTTTTAGACAACGAAATATGTATATAGAAAATTGATACTAGATCTTTATACGGAATGGAAATGTTTTACCAGATTTGCAAGAAACTGGAGCAATGAATAATATTTATTTTTCGTGTGGATTTTATGCAATTTTGACAGAAACGAGTGCATCAATTCACATACTGTAGCAACATTTGAGAAATTTAATCTGCAGCCTTAAATATAATTTCATAGCTAAGGTGTAAAATAAAAATGCAAAATTTTTATTTTAAAACGGAGTGACATGGAAATTAATTTTTTCTCTTGATATGTTCAACAGGTTGAAAATAATATGTCAGTATCTTTTGATTCTTCTGATGTTTCTACTGTTTTAAATTACACCTACTCATTTTCCTCATAGATGCATAAAATTTATTAGTAAATAGGCTAAAATGAAGCTAGAATATAAAATAGTGTTATATTATGTGAAAAGAATCTTGCAATTAATGGACAATTTTCTTTTTTCGTGATCATCCGCAGCCTTAAATAAAATTTCATGGTTAAGGTGCAAAATAAACATGCAAAATTTGTATTTATGCAAAAATTTATCACCTAACTTGCAATAAACAGGAGGGACGTGGAAATTAATTTTTTCTCTTCATATGTTCGACAGGTTGAAAATAATATGTCAGTGTCTTTTGATTCTTCTGATGTTTCTACTGTTTTAAATTACACCTACTCATTTTCCTCATAGATGCGTAAAATTGATTAGTAACTAGGCTAAAATCAAGCTAGAATATAAAATTTCACAGAATTTGGCAGGATTTCTATTTATTTCTGATTATCTTGCGTGGTTCTGTAGATATTTCAGATTCAATTTGGAAAAGTTCCACGATTTGATCGCGAAAATGGTCAAATGTCCACTAGACGGAATGGCGGATTATTTCCGATCGAGTTTAACTGGATATGACAGCGAGGTATTCACCGGGAACTGATCGTACGAGCAATTTATGAGCTATCCCACTTTTTATACTCCGGTGTACACAATCGTTTCACTGTTTATTCTTAGTGGAATTACCTTGTGTTCTTCAATATTTCACTCTAATGGAAGTCAGCCCGGATGGCCGTACTTCCGACTCGATCGCTGGTAACTTTTTTTATTGTTCTGCGAGAGTACCGTGGAGTTATAATTGATTTTTCCAATTAATTTCCATTGAATTTCTAGAATGTGCGCAACCAACTACTACAAAACGTATCTTTTCAATTTTCAACGTGTCCTCGCAAAATACGTTTCTTGCCTTTCCAAAAAATGTTTGAAACAAATCGCGTGGTCCAATTTTGAATAAGTCATTTTCTTCTGTGTACGTCGATGGTCCCGCAATTGTGTATCGCAAAAAGAAATTACTCGAGTGGCTTTAATAAAATTGTTACCGTGTACAAAGACCTCGCGTGCTTTGCTTTTATTAATCCGGCATCTGTTGATTCTTTCATTTCCGGTTCAAACCAGATTCAATTGGAGAAAATTAATTTTTTCCTCACGTGAGCTGCCCGATTGGATTACAGCTAGCGAAAGTTTTCCAGTTACGATGACAATTGCCCTGTGTTTTATAAACGACGTTGTAGTACTGACTAGTATTTAAAGCATTTCGTTAAATAATATCATATTATACCGCTAACGATCATTCTATCACTCGTTTCAATCACGCTTCCGTTTCAAGCGGCACGCGTTAAAAGAGATCATCTCAACGTGTAATTATTCAATTCCAGTTGTTTATCGTTGTACGAGCCGACAACATTCTGAGAACCTCGTGTACCCGATAATTTGTACATATTTCCACTTGCGTGAGAATTTAGACAGACGGTAGCCTTGCTGTTGATGCGTCGACTCTGTTAGTCGGGAAGTAGTTATGTAATACAAAGCTTCCGGAAAAATGTGTTTCAACACGGCACGGAATTCACTGCACATAAAAAGAACCGCGGGAATAAATCATGACAAAAATGTACAGCTATTAAGTACCTACATAATTTATTATTTTCATCATTGGTAAGCTGATTTATGCAATCCCCTCGATTTTTTGTTTCCGAACAGCAGAGACGACCAGAGTCGTGGCTACAGACGACGCATATTTTTCAAAGCATGGTCAATAGTGTGTAACATAATATATAACTCGTGCAATTTCGATTATTTTTACTTGAAAAAAATAACCTGTTTGCTCTAAATATCCGTAAATACGTGGGCAAAATCCTAAAACAGATACTCAAATAGTTCTTACGAAAAGAATTTCTGAAAACTGGTGAATAAAATCGCGTAAATTATCAACAAAAAATATTTAACTGCCGTAATTTCAACTATTCTCGTATTGCAAAAAAGAATAACTTGAGTGCTCCGAATTCCCCTAAATACGTGTACAAATTCTGAATACAGATGCCCAAACAGTTCTTTCGAAAAGAATTCCTAAAAATTGGTGAACGATATCGTGAAAATTATCAAACAAAAATATTTAGCTGCCATAATTTCAACTATTTTCACATTGCAAAAAAGAATAACTTGGGTGCTCCGAATTCCCCCAAATACGTGTGCAAAATCGTAATACTGACGCTCAAACAGTTCTTCCGAAAAAATTCCTAAAAATTGGTGAATAAAATTACGTAAATTATCAACAAAAATATTTAGCTGCCATAATTTGAACTATTTTCACATTGCAAAAAAGAATAACTTGGGTGTTCCGAATTCCCACTAATGCGTGTGCAAAATCCTAAAACAGATACTCAAATAGTTCTTGCGAAAAGAATTTCTGAAAATTGGTGAATAAAATCGCGTAAATTATCAACCAAAAATATTTACCTTTCGTAATTTCAACTATTCTCATATTGCAAAAAAGAATAACTTGAGTGCTCCGAATTCCCACTAATGCGTGTGCAAAATCCGAATACAGACGCTCAAACAGTTCTTTCGAGAAGAATTCCTAAAAATTGGTGAATAAAATTGCGTAAATTACCAAACAAAAATATTTAGCTTTCGTAATTTCAACTATTTTCACATTGCAAAAAAGAATAACTTGGGTGCTCCGAATTCCCCCAAATACGTGTGCAAAATCGTAATACAGACGCTCAAACAGTTCTTCCAAAAAGAATTCCTAAAAATTGGTGAACGATATCGTGAAAATTAGCTGATGTAATCACAAGTATCTGTACTTAAAAAAAATAACATGTCAGTTTCAAAAACCAGAGAATTCCCTTGTATAAAAGGTGAATTCTTCTGGATCGAAAATTTTGCTAATTAAAACTTTAACTGTTATCGGCGCCAGGTTCGATCACGCGATAATGATTCTTTGAGAAAGATCCACATCTGGATCGAAACGTTAGAAACACGTATTAATTGCACGTTTGTTGTTTTTGTTCTAAAAATGATCGAACCTGGCGCTTGTATCGTCGGCTGGACTAAACCGTGGCTGACCGACTGGCGTTTCTCAGGATCGCGATAGTTGGTGAGAAAAACGTCAAATTAATTTTAGAGCTTTCCAACGAAATTGCTGGGTTCTTCGTCGGTGGGACCGCGGCGTGTACGGCTCGGCTCTTTGCTTGCGTAACTACAGTAACGTTACGTTCGACGTAATTACATAATGGTGCGATGCATTCTAAAGGCCAAAGTTGGATCGATGTCTCTCCTCGTGCAGGAGTATCGTAAGACTCTTAAGGAGCTGCTGCACCAGTGAACATCATCGGTCGAGCCGATCGTATCCATGGAGTGTGTGCGATCGATGGGCGAACGGTATCGGAGTCGTTCGAAACGAACCGCGCTCCTCGATTCTCGGTTTCACGATCGACCTTGGACACCATGCGAGCCCGGAGAACCTCCCAGCCAACTTCGAGTCGTCGTTGAATCGCGTCCGTTCAACAGTGCCGTGAACACCGTGTGTTAACTCCTGATACTTGCTCGCGGAGTTTAGTGATACCTCAACTGCCACAGTTTACCTTCAATCAACTATTAACTATAACAGTTTGATATTTGCGCGGAGTACAGAGTGACCTTTCGGTTTCAGTGTCATCCCAGAGGTCTGATGTTCCCCGACTCCTCAATCCTGACAACTACACTACGGATTTAATCCATTTACGACAAAAATAGGCGCGCACAATTTAAACCAGTGGACACGTTAAAAATATTTAAAGACGTCGTTGTATTCAACTCGACGGTACAATTAACCAACATTTTTCAGACGCAAAAGTGTCTCTTTGAAAAAGATCCACATCGGGATCGAAACGCTAGAAACATGCTTAAATAATTGTTGTTTTTCTAAAAATGATCGCACCTAGCACCGATATCATTCAATTTATTATAGTACAATTAACCGTTTATATACTGTGCCGGAGTCTACTTTGACGGGGAATATCGAAATTGTCGCTTCAATACTCAATCTGTAGTAATTAATAGACTGCGGATTTTATGCACTTATGGGGGAAATTGTATTCAACTTGACAGTACAATTGTTGAGGACGGGTTACTGTATAAAAGAACACGTTAAAATGAAAACAGTTTTAATAAGAGTCGTGTGGTGCGTAGCACGTACAAGAGACGAGTGAGTATCAAAAAAAAAGAAAAGAGTATAGAATAGCGTTAGAGAAATGATTATCGATAGAAACGCGCGGAGCGGCCCGTTTCTAATGCGCACGCATCAGATAGAGCGCGATTAATACGTGAAATAAAAGAGCCTGAAGTATGTGACTCTATGTCACTCCAACAACAATTAACCAAAATTTTTCAGACGCAAAAGTGTCTCTTTGAAGAAGATCCACATCGGGATCGAAACGTTAGAAACATGCTTAAATAATTGCACATTTGTTGTTTTTCTAAAAATGATCGAACCTAGCGCCGATATCATTCAATTTATTATAGTACAATTAACCGTTTGTATACTGTGCCGGAGTCTACTTTGACGGGGAATATCGAAATTGTCACTTAAATACTCAATCTGTAGTAATTAATAGTCTACGGATTTTATGCACTTATGGTGGAAATTGTATTCAACTTGACGGTACAATTAACCAAAATTTTTCAGACGCAAAAGTGTCTCTTTGAAAAAGATCCACATCGGGATCGAAACGTTAGAAACATGCTTAAATAATTGCACATTTGTTGTTTTTCTAAGAAAGATCGAACCTAGCGCCGATATCATTCAATTTATTATAGTACAATTAACCGTTTGTATACTGTGCCGGAGTCTACTTTGACGGGGAATATCGAAATTGTCACTTAAATACTCAATCTGTAGTAATTAATAGACTGCGGATTTTATGCACTTATGGGGGAAATGAGTGGCTGCAATTTAATACAGTAGAAAGGTCACAACGATTTAAATTTTGCTCAGCTTGTTAAAATTATTAAAGTAAGAATAAACTGATTATGTGGCTCCAGTCACATTGGTACAAGCAATTTTTATTTTGCATAAAGATCCGCAATCTAGTAATTAAACTAACTGAATAGCCGGTTCGTTGAGAATATCGGACAGACGTTTGCACGAGATACCGTCGAAAGTAAATTTTTAAAACTTGTCCTAAGCATTGCCAATTATACAGCTATAAAATTGTCCGAGGGTTAAAGGAGGAATAACAATTTTTATTTGCTCCTCTGTCCTGCAAACAATGCGAACATTTTTTACTTTAAAGATCCGCAGTCTACTGATGACCGTGATCGTTGGCAATTTTCTTCGAACGTGTCGATACGAGGAGAAATCGCCGATATCAATCTCGCCTGTTTATGCCAAGACACCACGGACTGAGACACAGGAAGAGCTCTTCCTGTCACGAAGTGAGCAAACGCTAACGAGGAAACGCTTGCCGAAAACTTTCCCTCAAAAATAACAACCTCCGTATCGCAATATCTTCGGTGAATTAAACTTGTGTATTTTTAGCGTCGCGATAGTGCGTGCGGCGTGGCAGTTTCGTTGGTTCCGTCAGGAATAAGCATTGCAAACGAGGATGATAGGACGATGGAACGTTAGGAGATAGGATTTCGTTGATTTTCAAAACGAACAGATATAGCAGCAGTTTTAACGCTGACGAGTTCCTCGATGACGCCAGGTTGCTTGCTCGATGAAGACCTTCCGTTGCAAAGGGTCATTGAGTTACTCGAGAAAGTAGCAATCGATTGGGGAGTGGCCTGATGAATGAACAGAAGCAGGCAGAGTTTCGCGTGACCCTTTAACGTTCTAATGGAATTTTTGCCTGAAAAATTTCAGTTTTATTCTAGTTTTATTCCGTGGAGCGGTGGATTTTGTTCGTCTCGAAGTGACATCGACGGAATCGACGAAGTTGAATCGACATTGTATGTAGTGTTCCTGATTTCTCAACATTTTTCATTTCTTGAGAAATGAACCTATAGAACTACATTTCTTGAAAATTCTCTAGAATTTTTAATAAGATAAAACAATATTGGAAAACTTATGATAATTCCTTTCCAATATGTACGTAACTTTAAAAACAAGGAAAAAATAGTTGCTAAATGTAACCGATAAATTTATTTATTTAAAACCAAACTTTTATCAAATGAAACGTTACGCTTTTGTTTTGAAATGACTTCTTAAGAAGCGTAATGCGTGTAATGTGGAATCAGACAATCTACTTTTTTTCCTGTAACGAAATCTGTAGTCGTAGAAAAATTTCTTTTATTTTGTGTGGACGTTGGCTTTATTGTATATAGATCATCCAAAAGTTGCTGCAGATTGGATGTCCTCTTCCATTGATCTGAAAAATCTGGAATTCCTTTGTTAGAATCCGGAATTTATTTTCTTCCGACGCTAACCTCTTGACACTAAATTCTTGAAGGCTATCTATTCATCAAAGGTTCAAGGCAGTTCGAAATAGCAACAATGAGTTTTTTGAAGATCATCACAGTGTTCTTCTGTACGATTCGAAATCACTTCGAAATGATTATAGTTAACGAAGGTTTTCATTGGCCAACGAGGAAGTCGATACAAATATTGTTGAAAATGGTTGTCAAGGATAGTGTTTCAAGATAATACTTTCTGCTGACAGAAATTCTGTAACTTGACCATGTTCCCTTGTCGGTTCTAAAATTACACTGTCGAAATGCCCCACTCTATTTAGTCCAGCTCTGTCTCGTTAATCCTTCTGCCTTCTAATTGGTTGGCTCACCGGAGGCTTTATTCGAAGGAGACCCCTAAGTTTAAGACGCTATCAGCCCTGAACTGGGTTGGCCCTTCGTCTCAACGGTCTTCCAGTCTCGCTGTCTCCCTCTTTTCGTTATTGAACATTTGTACTTCGCCAGATCAAGTTTATATTGTACTTTATATTCTTTGTATATCGATTGAAACATTACTAATTGAAATGTACTAAAATTTGCATTTCATCATTGTGTAAATAATAATTTAATTGTATCTCCTATCTCATAGTTCTGCACTTCGAACTCTCTATCTGCTAGGAAAATTCGCTGAAAGATCTAATATTTTGAATTTCGAGGTTTCAAAGGGTTTGTATTTTTGAGAAAAAAAATTTGTTGAAATTCGAAAGTCACCAAATCGAATTTTACCCGCAGGAATACACAAGAAAATACAAGTACATACAAAAATATGCAAGAAAATACAAGAATATACATGAATTTACAGGAATACACAAGAATATTCAACAATATACAAGAATATACAAGAATACATTAGAATGTACAAGAATACAGAACAATATACAAGAATACACAAGAATATACAAGAATATACTAGAATATACAAGAATATACAACAATATACAAGAATATACATGAATTTACAAGCATATACAAGAATATTCAACAATATACGAGGATATACACAAGAAGCAGGCTTTTTGTCTCAAAAAATCTGTTTGCTTCTTTTTGTTAATGAATATTCAGTTCCCGCTAGATCATAAAAACTGTAATTTATTAAAACATTACCTAACGAGAACGCTCAGAAGATTTGACAAGAGGCAAATTTTGTGTTCCTACACGGTGCATCAAAATGCTAAAATATCAGAATTATATTCTACCGATTTCTTCTATAATTTCGCTGAACGTAATCGAATGATGTGTTGGTTTACAGGATGCCGATCCACAACTATACTTGTGCGAAGTCTCAAAGTCCAGGACCGCATCACCGGTAAATTGGCTAACTTCAGCGGCCGGTTCTTTTTGTTTCTGGACACTTGGCTTCCATAGTCTTTCGAGGGTTATAGTTCCAAGCCTGTCGAAGTAGGGTTTTCGCGAGGGAGATTCTTTTTTCCAAGTTTCCCCAAGGTTCCAGTGACGAGTGGAGAGAGCTAAAGTTACCTTGCTTCTTTGTGGTGTGGCTTCATTAGCGGCCGACTTTTGGCACATGTCTCGTAAAAATTGACTCGTGCCGGTAGCAGTTTGGACAGGCTTACATCGCACACTCTTAAAGTCTTACTAGGATATTGCTACCGTGATAAGACGGTGGCAGTGACACAACTTGATTGTAAATATTGCTTCTCCTTATTGCACCACGTGCTTTTCAATGCAGACTACGATGCCATTCCAAACATCGTCTTTCCAGGCCACTGTCATTTGCAATCGTGTTCAATTTCATGTGAAA
Organism: Lasioglossum villosulum; assembly: GCA_963971365.1. Taxonomy (NCBI): domain Eukaryota; kingdom Metazoa; phylum Arthropoda; class Insecta; order Hymenoptera; family Halictidae; genus Lasioglossum; species Lasioglossum villosulum. The sequence goes on along the minus strand of OZ020496.1, from coordinate 44,238,592 downwards.
ATCGAAGAACTTTCGTTAGAAATAAGATTGAGCCATCATCTTGTTTACTTTTTATTTAAGATGACAGCTGGACACCTTGATCACGAAAGTATTCCTACTATTACAATTTCAATGTTTAATCATCAAGGAACAATTTTTAATAAGAAAGTTATTCAAGCATTTATTCTACTATTCAAAGTTAAGTAAGCATAACAGTACTTGAATGAAGGAAAACTGAACCAAAGATAAAATTTAACAATGTTAATATTAATTTCTGAAGTTAATTTGTATAGTCGCAGGAATCAAATTGTTCTTTTTCTTTGTAACATTGTCAGAAATAAACTGCGGAATTTACGCATTTGTACACTTAAGGAAAATAATTTTAAAAAATTTCTAATCGTTTCTGAACCTGTAATCGATACAGGCCATTTTGATTTCGCATAAATGGGGCGATAAGTAGATGTCTGATAAATTAATTCAATCCATTGCGATTACACGAACCAGATTTATTTCCCTCTTGAATAGATTTAATAAGTTTCGTATAACCAATCAATATTCTCGAGTTCTTTTACTCTTTCTGCTGTTTGAAATATTTTAACCTCTCGTTTTATCGTACGGTATTGTTACGAAATGTGTAACCCACTTTGTCTCCGTGTACACCGCGTGTGTGGTGTTTATTATAATTTAATAGGAAGCTCGCAGAGAGAATGTCGTCAGAATATAAAGGCTCTCATGAAAGTGATTTTAGTCGAAGATACTTTACGACTTCGTTAATATTCAGGTCGAGTAATTTACGTGTTAGCCTTGTTCTTCGCTTATTTCGTGCGTTGCGTTCTCTTTCTTTCGACCATGCGTTACGAAACCTTCGGGACGAATAAAACCAGACGTTTCACCGATATCCAAAATAATTCAGGGAATTGTACATACGGACCACGTACAGGATGATTGAACCGAATGTGTTAGCTTTAAGGGTAGTTTTCACCGTCAGAAAAAGATGTACATGCTATACGCTGTGGGAAGAACTATTTTCTGCTACAGTTACGTGAAAATAACCGATTATCACTCCGGTCAGTTTGCACGTCAGTTGGCAGCTAGCGAAGATAGGAAAACAGGAACTGGAGGAAACAGCTGAGGAAAACATTTTTCACATTTTCAGGCATCGTGAAATATTTCACCCTGTGTACTCGGAGCTATTTGAGCTTCTCACTCTTCTCAGTTTTAACCGATCTAGAATGTTTCCCATGATTTTTCAAATTTTATGGATACGAGATCGATACATTACCTCGTATAATACCTAAATGTTTAATAATTGATTAGTAGACGGCGAATTTTATGCATTTGTTACGAAAAATTAGTAGGTGCAATTTATCAAACATATTAGGAACGAAAGTAAATTTCTATTTTGTTCCAATTTTGATGGAAAATTGTCATTTTGCATAAACATCACCTGTCTATTGATCGAATACCAACAAATTTAATAATGTGAACACTATTTCGAATATTTGTACAGAATATAAAAAATAATTGTACTAGAAGTTAGGGAAATTATGATCCTATAGCGTCCTTTTTTAAGTTCCATGCGTTCAGAGTATTCAGGACAGTGTATTGTACAATATTTTATTATATTGGGTTGGCAGGAAAGTAATTTCGATATTTTATGGTGAAATAGAGCCCGATTTTGTGAAAATTTTTGAAGTTTTGTGAGCGCGGAATTACGAAGCTGCCAGAAAGATGGCAAAAGAGCATTGAGCGATATGGAAAATATTTTACCGATTAAAGTTTATTGTTTGAAGGGAAAACTTGGGTTGTTCGTTTCACCTTGAAATATCGAAATTACTTTCTTGCCAACCCAATACTAGTGTTATCCGGGAAAACGAATGCGACGTCCGATGCAAAATGGCGAAACACTGCTGCTGGATAGAAATGGAGCGTACTGTTCGTCGCTCTATCAGAGTATGGGATTTTATACAGGACGTCGGTTGTAACATATGTGGGTCACCACGTACGGAATGAGAGTTTGATGTATGAGCCGCGCGTCAAAAATAGACACGTTGCCGCAGAGAAGACAGATATTCTCTGAAACGGTTCGGGGAAAAAAGTGAAACTTCAAAGAGGGGAAAACGTCTTCATTAGGAGGTCCAACGATTAATCGACGATTATCCATCGATAGCGTCGACTTACGCGACACAATGGACCCGACGACGGAACTGCTTCTCGACTCTAATCGCGTTCTCGCGAAATCCTAAATTCGTTTTTACGTTCGTTTACCTTTTTTCTCGGAAACCTACTGTTGATCGGTTTAAACGGATTACGATACAGTCCTACGGAATTGCTTCTCTTTCTCCCGCCGATCGATTCCAATCAATTTTATCATTTTACGGGACACGGTACAATCAGTTTTATAATTGAGAATATACCTTTTTTAATATTATCCTCTTCGAATCTCTTCGGACGCAGGGTATGAACGGAAAATACTTTTCTCTGACCGTTATATACTTGTAAATGTGGATTTTATGCAATTACGACGATAATTATTACAGAAGGTGAATTCTTCTCGATCGAAATTTAAATAATTAAAGTTTTAAATGATATCGGCGCCGATATCATTGAAAACGAAAATTATTACATTGTAAAAACTGCTGTACACACTATAGAAACATTTCAGACGTTTAAATAAAATAATATGTTCGCGTCGCTTCTGTATCTCGCAATTAATAGACAATTTTTATTTTTCCTAAACATCCGCAGCCTTGAATACATGAAAGAAAATAAAGATTTAAATCCTCGAGCTTAAAAATTAATTATTCAAAATACATTTCATCTCTCTTAAACGTATTCGTTATTTTCTTTTCCAAAATATAAATTGAAATACATCCTTCATTTCTACCCTTGAAAATAATCCCGTTCTGTCGAAGAGCGCGATGTGGAGACAGGATGAACTGATCCTTAAGGGTCGATTCATACATATCCGGCCGGCGTTTTTCGGTATCCATGCATTTCCGGCCGATTTTTGAGGCAACTTGAGTTAGAATGTTTCTCATTATCATGATGTTGTAAAGGAGAGCTACCGATAGTTCACCTGAGGAGGGATAGAAACCTTTTATTTGTTAGTTACGGCCTGTTCGACTCGAAGGAAAAGTATCGGAGGAAAATCGGACTCAGTTTTCCGGTTGTGGACGGTCTCACTTAAACCTGGGTAAGAATATTTTGTCAGACTCCGATATCCGAGATGTATGAATCGACCCTTAATCCGACAGTCAGTGTCGGCCTTCCTGATAAAGGGGCCTGGGTGCAAGAGACCATTTGGGGCCCTACATTTTTTTGTTGCAGGAGTACATTATTAACTTCCCGATTCATAGGGAAGTTACTGTAATTACCCCGAAAATCGAAAATCGATTTTTTAGCAGATCTTCACGTTTCATGGTTATTGAAGTCATTTTAGACTATTTTTATCAAATTGTTAGTGTGTGTGTGTCCGTGCGTATGGCCGTTTTTATGTTATCAAATTTTTCGTTAACGTTTTCTGAAAAAGTAACAATGCGATCAGAATGATGAATGATGCAATCGATGTGCCCCGTCGTAACTTAGAGCTGATTAGATTTTGGTCCATATTGGTCAAGTAGTTTTTTAGATTTTTTCCACCGAATAAACAAACGTAATTATATATATCTCATTTTTTTTTTAATTATGCAACTAATGCTAATGTTACCGCTTACAACTAACGAATCGGGAAGTTCTTTGTGTGGCTCGTGGAGAGTCACACACAAAATAAATAGAAATACCATTAAGAGCTGTATGCCCCACTAACCCTCTCGCAAGAGCAGTCCTACCTGCGAGCTCGCGATGCGAGCGAGCAACAATAACCAGCTAGTTTTAATTCTTGATTATGTTGGGACCGCCCCAATCGCGGGGCCCCGGTGCATCCGTGTGCATAGCACAGCATACACAGCACGCCCCAGATGGTGCCGGCCCTGCCGACAGTTGCCACTGGTTATGAACGATCCTGTATAATCGATGCAGGCGTAACAACAAAGTTCTGGCAAAAAGATGAGAAATACGAGACGCTAATGATCGGATTCGTATTCGACGGTGTCGTCGCTGCGCTGAGAAATTCGCGGAGCCGTCGGTGGCCGGTTCGCCGTTAATTTACTTTCTGCGGACGGTACGTTTTTGTTAAAAATACTCGGCAAGTCGGGTGTAAATAGAAACGAAAATACATTGTCGATCGCGGTACGTAGCGGCGCCGTCCACGTTCACGCCGGTGACGGCCAATTATTTTACCGTGGTCTGGCGACGGTTCTGTTTTATCGTGACGTGACGTTAGAGAAGCGCCAGTGACGTCACTGGACCCACTCACCCGATAGATGAGAGTCACCGAAGCGATAAACATATTTATTAAGTGTATTAAGAGGGGACCTTTAACGCAACCCGAGGCGTTCTTGCGCTTAACGTTTGCGCTCATTATTACTCGCAATCCCTCTGCTGGTCCTTTCTATCTTCGTTCGAGCCTCTTCGCGGAGATTAACAAGATCACAGAGCCACGCTGTTAGTCATGCGTCGAGACGCGGGATACCTGTAATCACCGGCAATGCGACGGTCGCAATGATTGACGTTGAAATCAAATTGATCTAAAAGTGACATTACGGTAACGTCCCTAGGAATCGGGAAGGTAATTGAACATCTAAATTAAAACTGATAACGCTAAACGCATCAAGCTGTAAAAGCAACAGGCACGTGGTTGTATTAAAAAATTTCACGAGAATTTATTTGTTTAGACTTGGAGTGGTTTTTATTATTACGTGCGCTCTAATAAAGATATTTACTAAATCATTTCCTGTGAAAGCATCGTTGTAATTTTATTAATTGTCAAAGTGACAAAAACTCGATAAAGTAACAAGTCGATGTTTCTTTATTTAAATCGATGAGTGAACATTTACATCCTATTTCCGTTCTAAATGCATGAAATCCGATGTCTATAACGTTTCTCGAACGAAACGTTTCAGGAGATTTGCGTTCTAAAATCTTCTTCGTTATTTTTAGTTTATTTATTCTATATTTTTAGTTATCATTCTCAGTCTAGTGTTAAAGCGCTGTTCTCGTTTAAGAGTCTAGCTTGCGGTCGGCAAATTCATCGAGAAATCGATTATTGATTTTTCAGATGCTTGTAAACCGATGAACGTATGGGAGGAGATATCGCCACAGGTATTGCACGTAGAATGTAAACACACCTAATTTCTACAGAGAAAATATCTAAGCGACGCTGAGGATAAGATTTATTTGCCCCGTATCGATATCTGTGCGTGATCGTTGTTTTCTCCTGGTGAAACTCGTTCGAAGAAAGTGTCCTCGGATCAAGTACTCTTCTCAACGTCTGCGTGTCATTTACAAGGGTTGCCGATGATGTCGAAGGACAATGCTATATTCTGCGACGCATTGTGCAAGCTGCGCCGCGGCACGCGCTTTTATTAAACTCTTACTCAACGTGTTCTTGTTATACGTAGATTAATAGCAAACACGGAAAAATACGTTTGTTATTATCCTGGAGAACGCAAAAACACTTGGACATGTTTGAGGACACACATCAGACAAACTGTCCAAAAAAGTATAGATGTCATTTTTAACGTTCTCTACTCAATTTTATATTCTGAAGTGGACGCATGCATTCGATTAATTAAATACTCGTGGATAGGGGAAACTTTATTATCCTGGAAGACGCAAAAGCTGTTGGACATCATTGTGGACATTTTTTGTTAAAAATCTACATCAGACAAAGTATTAAAAAGATAATAAATATCGTTTTTAGCGTTCTCAACTCGATTTTATATTCTGAAGTGGACGCGTGCATTCGATTAATTAAATACTCGTGGATAGGGGAAACTCCATTATCCTGGAGGACGAAAAAGCTCTTGGACATCATTGTGGACATTTTTTCTTAAAAATCTACATCAGACAAAGTATTAAAAAGATAATAAATATCGTTTTTAGCGTTCTCAACTCGATTTTATATTCTGAAGTGGACGCGTGCATTCGATTAATTAAATACTCGTGGATAGGGGAAACTTTATTATCCTGGAGGACGAAAAAGCTCTTGGACATCATTGTGGACATTTTTTCTTAAAAATCTACATCAGACAAAGTATTAAAAAGATAATAAATATCGTTTTTAGCGTTCTCAACTCGATTTTGTATTCTGAAGTGGACGCGTGCATTCGATTAATTAAATACTTGTGGGATCGTGTTGACAGAAAACTTTATTGTCCTGGAGTACGAAAAAGCTCTTGGACATCATTGTGGACATTTTTTCTTAAAAATCTACATCAAAGTATTCGAGAAATTATAAATGTCATTTGTAGCGTTCTCTACTCAATTTTATATTCTGAAGTGGGCGCGTGCATTCGATTAATAAAATACTCGTGGGGTCGTGTTGGCAGAAAACTTTATTGTCCTGGAGTACGCGAAAGCTCTTGGACATCATTGTGGACACCTTTTAAACAACAAAAAATTAACATCAGACAAATTATCCAAAAAATTATAAATGTCATTGTTAGCGTTCTCAACTAAATTTAATCATTCGATTAAGAACTTGCGGGCTCGTGTTGACAGAAAACTTGGAAAAGTGACCTCAATATATGGCGAGCCTAATCGACGGTTCTCCAAGACCAAGCCCTCCATACTTTATTATTACTAGGCACCTGGGTCCCATAGTCTAGACCTACCCTGTACCACAAATACTCACCCCTACTTATCGGCCGACCAACTGGAGCCTTTGTCCCGAGGACCCTTTGACCCAAAGACTACCTCCTTCCCCGGTGCCCTAAGCCGCCATGCTAGCCAGGTCCGGAGGACTGATCAACACCGACACACTTCCCTTTTAGTTACACTTTTGTACGCTGGTCATTTCACTTCTGTTAATTTTTTCACGGTTTAGGTAACACGCACCCCTCTTTACAACAAATAAGGAGATCTTTATATTTCCTGTGACTCTTCTTATTTTTATTTCTCGACTGTGTCGAGCAAGGATTTGCGAGAAATGGTTCTGAAACATTAGTTACTCTTTTGTGAAACATTGCTTGTATTTTTGTTTCTGTCAATGATGTAACTGTTTTTCGATTTTTGGGAACGTTCCATTATTTGTAACAATTTATTGACACACGTGTTATTATTCACAAGCAATATTACCAGCCTATAAAAATTACGACAGAACTTTCCCTCCAACCTAATATTTGATGCATGAAAAAGGATTCTAACAAAGGAGAATTAATTTTATTAACAATCCCAGGTCCACCATTGGAGCTTTGTTTACGATAAGTAAGGGAGGCGTTAATACCTCGTGATCGAAATTATTTTCAGTACGTTGTTTTAGCACTTGTCTATTTTTATGTCACATTTTACTTCTTTCTCGAGTGTCGTTATCTGATCAACGGTCTACAAAATCTTAATAAGTTGTAAAATATGAGCGTAGAAGAACTTTGAAGTGTCGTCGTTTAAAAGACAATCGATGAAGCCGTTACAAAGTAGATAAAAATAGACTATATTCACTGTCCGGAATGGATGACATTTAATTAGCTTATTAAAAGGTAGATGGAACTAGTTCTCCTCAGAGTAAAGTGAGCTTGCAAAACTTTCTCAAAAAATGACAACACTTATCACTGTCTAGTGATAAGCATTTGATGACCTTGGGTAAGTACTTTTACACGTAGAATAATAAAAAAGATCGATTGGTGTTAGCAACAGAATTTAATAATAATAAGTTGAATTATTTTATGTGGATGCAATTGCATCTGAAGGGTGCATCGGTGCATCAATGACATATAAATTGAACCAATAAAGTGTCCCAATATTTTCGTGACATACAATTTTGCATTTTTTCGATTTTTCTTTTATACTAACGCAATTATGAATAAATAGACTGTGGACATTTATGCAAATATGGCTTTTAAAAATTTTGAAATAATGGAGAGATATAAAATGCGACAAAATTTAGTTATTTCGATTCATTTTTAAAAAGGAAAATACCTACCATGGAGAATCACATTTTATTTGATTCGAGTTTCTTAAAATTCGTCTAGTAAAATTGAAAATTGCATAAACATCGGCAGTCTATTAACAAGAAACAAGCCGTTTTTTAGTGAATACATAGTTCACCCTGTACTTTATCATAATTCAACTAAGTTATGTACACAATTGCACATCTATTCAAAATACACAGCTTGGAATCCTAAATTATAATTATTAATTAGATAACATATAGATATATTGTGTCCCAGTATTTTCTGATTGTATACAGGCTGTCTCAAAATTCCTTGAACATCTGGGAGGGAGGTGAGAAATGGGAGGTTCCTGAGATCATTCGAAGCAACATTTTCCTTTGCAAAAATGGCGTTCGTGGCATTCTTTAGGAGTTATTATCGAAAAACAGCGACCAATCAGAGCGCGACCTAGACGCGTGTTAGCAGAGTCGACCCGGCGAGCCAACTGTCAATTCGCGCTCTGATTGGTCGGTGTTTTTCGTTAATAACTCCTAAACAATGCCACGAACGCCATTTTTGCAAAGGAAAATGTTGCTTCGAATGATCTCAGGAACCTCCCACTTCCGGATGTTCAAGGAATTTTGAAACAGCCTGTATACAAGTGGGAACTGATCCTAGGAAAACACCGAAGCAGCGCAATAAGTTACGAAAACATGGCGCCACGGGGTTGCGGACAACAGGTTCCATGACAGTAATTTAATATTCTAGTGATGTCCCCTTACAGTCTCTCCACGAACGTGCGTATTACAATACAGCGAGGGTGGCACAAGGTGTTACATTTTCTCGAGACCTATTTGGGGTAGTGACAAAACACTGTCTCGCTATTTTAAGACCTGAGGATATGCCACGACAAATATGTCTCTGCTGGTGAACGTAGCTTCAGAGATTACTGTCATTTCTTATCGTTTCATGTTTAGGGGGGAGGGATTGTTCGTATCTTGTAAATCTGTATTTCATTTCACTTGGCAGCGAGAGGAGAGGATGGGATTATGCAACACGTAACAGCGTTCGCAGCCTTCCAGGTATGTGAACGAAATTGCGATCAATTAAAACGTTTTAACGTTGCAAACGAAGTGCGTTTTCTTTGTTCATTCAGTGCCGCTGATAGCCACTTCAATGACTGAACAAGAATTACCATCGAACACGTACAATTTAAATTATCCTATCAAATAGTTGCATCAAAGGTATTGGATGTACAGGTTGTATAAAAATGAATGGCCGTCCATTCTTAATCACTGGACATTTGTAAGACCTGAAAAATTTGTAAATATACTTAACGTTAGTATTTTATAATGTAGGATTAGCATTGTTACGTATAACAATGAATATAATTATAATAATAATATATATTTCTATCGCACGTTGCAACTCTAAATTTAGTATCTGAATGGACAGGAAGACAACTTGGTACGGCTTTTAAATTTCAGTTTTCTTGAGTGGACTGCGGATCTTCATGCAAAATAAAAATGTTCTGCATCGATTATGAGAGGCAGGAATAAAATGAACAATGATTTCATCCCTCAATGACTTTGTTATGATAAAAACAATATTTCTTAAATTTTGCTAATCCTTTACTGTTTTATTTTTCATCCAACCAACTTCGTCACGTTCTGTGTCATCGTCACGGTCGATGCGGTTGAGTGGAAAGCGTTGATGTAGAAAGAAAACTTTAACAACAATATTCTTTGTTGGAAACAATTTTGCGGCAAGTTTCTCTTACAAATGTCCACCGATCCAGAAGCGTAGGATTCACCCCTAGAACGGCTGACCATTACTTATTATAATCCCTGTATAGTTCAAGTTTGTATCTTTCGCGTGGCACATTGTGCATTGACAGTGTCAATCCTCGAAATGAAGCAACATCACGTAACCGAACGCTGTTTGCGATAAGCATACAAGCACTATTGTACACGATGTCGTCCGATAAGCAATATCAGATACTGTATCTTTCGACATCTGAATAGAAAATAAATATCCTTGATGCTAAAAATACGGTTCACTTCGAAAGAAAGTATACCATTCTTTACAGCGTACACGTGGGAGCTGATCTCGTCAACTAACAAACTCCGTTGTAAGGAAACTGCTACCTTTCGAGAAGGAATTGGTGGCGTAACTATAAGACGAAACGAATCTGCGAAAGACGAGGCGAATTAACCCCTTGGCTTGGATTATCGTGTCTGACTCGGGATGAAAATTCTAAACAAAGTCTAATAAGTACGTGTAATATTAATTCTTAACCCTTCCTTAACCCTTAATTGGGCTCATAGGGTCCATTTGACCCCGAGTGGTATAAAGTAGTATATAACTTTGTCAATTTTAAAATCACAAATTCCATACTTCACGTAATCCTCGAAAATGATATTTCCTTCGTGTTTATCATGAAATTTGTCGAATATTTTAAAAAATTTTCAGTCATTGTTGAAATTATTTGAATATGGGCAGGAAAGACCTCGTAAACATTGGGGTCCCGAGAGACCCCATGAGCTCGGTTAAGGGTTAACCTCTTAGCGCACTTCCTCGAGTTAATTAGACAGTGCTTATTTCCTCTCACCCGAAAAAAGTTGAGGACGGCCATCAAACGTCCCGACGCCACTGAGGTTATCGGCAAGACGTTTCCCATCATTCGCGCCACCAACAGCAAAGAAAGAAAATACAGAGTTGGTGAAAAAACGACTGCTTTTGAATTTTTAATTGGGGCGTTGAGGGGTTAAATAGAAATTAAAAAATTCTAGTTTGTTTTTTTTTAATGTATAGCTATTGGAGAACATACAGGGTGTCCCAAAATTCCGCCGACACCCGAAAATGGGAAATTCCTTGGGTCATTTGAAGCAACATTTCCCTTTACAGAAATGGCGGCCGCGGCTTTGTTTAAGAGTTATTAAAGAAAAAGACGGACCAATCAGAGCGCGACCTAGACGCAAGGTAGCACAGTGGGCCCGACGCGCCAACTGGCGATTGGTCGGACGTGCCATCGCATGTCTAGATCGCGCTCTGATTGGTCCGTGTTTTTCGTTAATAACTCCTAAACAAAGCCGCGGACGCCATTTTTGTAAAGGAAAATGTCGCTTCAAATGACTCAAGGCACCTCCCATTTCCGATCCTACACCAGTTTTGGGACATCCTGTATAATAGAAATGTTTTCGTTTGTCAGGAAGAGACGTTGCTAATTTTTTTCGGCAAAAATGGTCGAGTACGACGTTTCTCTGAGGTTGTTAATAAGACGCGGTCCTTTATATATGCATACGATACATACAAATTTTTTCAAAAAAGTTCTTATCAACGAAACCGTGAAACGAATCGAAATGCAAGGGGTTAATTTATACGTGCGATATTTTATTCAATCATCGAACGCCCCCCGTGTAAACACACTATACGTCAATAGCGGATCGGAGTGGTCGCATTTAAATTCTCCGAACGAGAGGTTTCGAAGCAGCAGCACAGTGTGAGGCTTTTATTTCCTTTCCTTTTCCCGGGACAGAGAGACAGACGCGCGCCGTAGAGAATATTACCGAGCACGCTGTGTAATATTTATTCATAAGACCGACTTGAATTTTACTATCCATATAGCTGGAGGAGATAAAGATCACGTAGCAGCGCGGTTTGACATCATTTTCTATATTGCCGCTGATAATCCATGAGCTATTCGTAGCCCGTACTCCCAGTGGCGGAGAACCTGATGCGTATCCTGTTGCTCTGTGGGTGGAAGGTGAAATGGGTATCTCGGGATTCCGATTTTTCCGCCGTTCTCCCTCGTTTTCCTCTTTTTTCCCGATCCCATTCCCCCCTTTGTCTTCTGCGCTTTTAGCTTGCACCACCTCTTTTGCAAGGAACAGCTGCCTCTCTTTCTTCCACCGCCCCGCCGACCGAAAACGAATAAATAATCGGAGAAAGACGGAGTGCGCTCGTTAAACATGCACTGCGGCATTTTCGACATTATCTTTCTCTTTGTACGCGAGCAACGGGTACATTTATTTTTCTTGACACGCGTCGCTGCTGACAATTTTTCTTCTGCCCTTCCGTTTTTCTTCTCGGAAAATCTGTTCAGTGGACCCGAAAAGTATTTGAACAACGAATATCCATCGATTCTGGGAAAATTGTCGATATTAAACCTGCGAGGTCAGAAATAAATTTGGACTCGTTTTAAAAATAAGTTGACAATCCAATTTCCAAAATAGAACACCATATTCCTGTAAATTTTTTTTTTGAATTTTTGTCGTGGCTGAATCTAACACAGATTTGAAAATTGATGACGGTAAAAATACAACTCTTTTAATCCTTAGCACAGAGTTTATGCAGAATGTAAATTTTCTAATGAATTGCAGGAAACTGGAGTGAAATGGAAATTTATTTTATCTTTTAATATGTTGAATAGTTCGAAAATTACATAAATGTATTTTTAAATCCGTCTAGGGTTTAATACTGTTTTAAATTGGGTCCTATGGAAATCACCGACACAAATTTCCCCGACACGGTTTTCACTGACTCCAGATTTGATCGACAATAACATTGGCCGACAACACCTTTAACCGATAACGAATTTGACCGGCAACAAATTTGATCGACGACTTGAGACGACCACCATTCAGATTTCACCGACAATAACTTTGGCCGACAACACCTTTAACCGAAAACGACTTTGATCGATAAGGATTTTGACCGACAACAAATTTCGCTAACTGGTGGTTGTCTCAAGTCGTTGTCGGTCAAATTTGTTGTCGGTGAAATCTGGTGTCGATCAAACTCGTTGTCGATCAAAGTCGTTATCAGGTGAAGGTGTCGTCGGTCAAAGTTAGTGTCGGTCAAATCTGGAGTCGGCTAAATGTCGGTGAAAACTGTGTCGGTGATTTCCATGGAACCCTTTAAATTACACCAACTCATGTTTCCCATAAATGCATAAAATCTCGCTGTCTAATTATATTACAATACTTGGGTAAAGAATAGCCAGGCACCGAGGTGCTAAAAATATGAACAAGCAGAAAATATATATTTACAAACTGAATAGGTGCTGAGAGAAATAGAGAGAGAGAGAGAGAGAGAGAGAGTTGATTTCCGCGGTTCTATAAAAATCCGCAAGGATACCGGAAAAGTACAGGGAAGCAGTTTGATTTCCGCGGTGAGCAATCACGTGTTTTTATTCGGTTAGACACGAGCGCATGATTCGAGCACGGAGCGGTGGTTATTCGGATAAGCAGAGATCCATTTATCGGGCCAAGGATGTCGCCGGATACCCGCGAATATCCGGCAGACCGCAAACCTATATACATACGTATATACCACCGTTTTGCACGGATTGTCACGTTCCGATAAGTATTCTGATGGATTTAACTGTCGGCACGAATTGACATCAGATATAGTTGTGATACAATACCCCAGACTGTCGCGTCGAATCGTCATTTAATTTCGTTCTTCGCCAGTGTGCGTACGTGTGTCCGTGCGTGAGCGCGTGTATGAAAAACGGTATAGATTGCTGATATGAACGATCTCGTTCCAGGTAAATTTAATAACACCGCTTGTTCGCATTCGTTCTCTTGTCTTTTGTGCGTCATTTTTACTTCATTTTAATTTCAATTATTTATCGATTGTATACCATTTGCATGATCGAACGTTTAGTTTTCAGATGCGGCTCTGTCTCGGTTATTCTTATATACTTATTTTATATGTATGTATACGAGCAGTAGAATATAGTAGAATATACAAGAACATACAAGAACATACAAGATCATACAGGATCATACAAGGACGTACAAGAACATGCAGGAACATGCAGGGACATACAAGAACATACAAGAATGTATTGAAATATACAAGAATATACAAGAACATACAAGAACATACAAGAATATACTAGAATATATAAGAACATACTAATATATACTAGACTGCACTAGAATATACAAGAACATCCAAGATCATACAGGATCATACAAGGACGTACAAGAACATGCAGGAACATGCACAGACATACAAGAACATACAAGAATGTATTGAAATATACAAGAATATACAAAAACATACAAGAACATACAAGAATGTACAAGAATATACTAGAATATACTAGAATATATAAGAACATACTAATATATACTAGACTGCACTAGAATATACAAGAACATCCAAGATCATACAGGATCATACAAGGACGTACAAGAACATGCAGGGACATGCAGGGACATACAAGAACATACAAGAATGTATTGAAATATACAAGAATATACTAAAACATACAAGAACATACAAGAATATACAAGAATATACTGAAATATGCAAGAATATACAAGAATATACAAGGATGTACAAGAACAGACTAGAATATATAATAACATACTAATATATACTAGACTGCACTAGAATATACAAGAATATACAAGTATATACACGAATATACAAGAATATACAAGAATATCCAAGAATATACAAGAATATACTAGAATGTACTGAAATATACTAGAATCTACAAGAACATACAAGAATATACAAGAATATACTAGAATGTACTGAAATATGTAAGAATATACAAGAATATACTAGAACATATAAGAACATACTATTATATACTTGAGTGCACCAGAATATACAAGAATATACAAAACTATACAAACTATACAAGATCTTTGCTCGAATATACTCGTATTAATCATAAAATATATGCTCGGCTGGAGCCTGAAAAATGAAAGCTGTCTTCACTGTCAGCAAATGAAGTTCTTGAACACCGGTTTCACGTTAATCTACCGTCGCAGACCCGAAGCTAAATTCGCCGGAGCACAGCCAGTACAAGGACCGCAAATCGTGTCTTGCCCTAGTCATAGCAGCCGAGACCTAGTTTGCGAACTTGTCCAGGTCTCGTTCTAGTAGAAACAAGCGAAATCGTCCAGCTGCGAGGGAACATAAATATAGAAAACGACCAGGCCAGTGGAGGCAGACGCCGAAGAATCGACGCTAACACGCGAATACACGTGTGCCAACGAGCTTGTGTCCGTTTTAGTCGTTTAACTTCTCCTTTCCGTGTGTAGAACCAACCGTGCGGTTCCAGTCGTGTATCTCGCCTAAGCGGCGCGGCGTGGGAAACATTGTAATCAGGAACGCTTACTCTGCGCGAAATTCTTCCGAAATTCGTGGTCACGAAAAGTTCGACATTTTTTTGGAACGGTTCTCTTCCAGTTATCCTCGAAAGCTTCTTGAGAAATGCTTCGCAAATATTCTTTCGCAGTTTGCGACGAAGCTACGTCGATTTTTAAAAAATTCGATCATTTTTCTCTGTCAAATCCTTGTAACTTTTTCAATATTTACGAGAATAATGTAGCTGAAGAGATGAAGCCGAATACTTGAAAACTGCAGGCGGATTTCCAGTAGAATATTCATTATGCGAATCAATATGAAAATATAAATGTTTGAAAGGGAAGTGAGGAAGGGTCGAGCGCTCCCCCGATGCTACGATTTTAAAGCCCTTGAAGATATTTTAATATCAGCCATCGTACATATTTTACGCAAACCCATACTCATATTTCAATATTGTAGGTATGCCGCATCGATTTTGTATACTATGTTTGCGCGGAGATCAATAGAGAGATAAAAATGGCAGATTGTAAGTACTTGCTCCTAATTCGTTGAGAAACATATACGGGTAGATCGACACACGTTATTGCGAATTATATGCTGTAACGCAACAAATATAGAGAACGTATACATTTCTTCGGACAACCATTAATATTCATTAACGTGGCAGGAGGTTTGAAACGATTAATGGTCGAATCTGCCAGTAAATGGAGAAACGCGATAATGCCATTAACAACTGCCGAAAAGAGTCGGTCGTTAGATGTAAATAAACATCGAAGAACTAGACGGACCATGACCTGGTAAGCCGGTGTGTAATCTTAGCCGGATTCTCTGGGTTCACCCCCTTTTCCTCGGCACCACCCCCGCACGCCGTTTGCGCAGCTCTCGCTTCCGCGATGCATTTCTTGGATCCGTTTCTGCGCCTTCGTTCTCGTGGATTTATTTAATCGAGCTAACGATGGCACCTCAAGCTCAATATGCACCGACGAACACCAATCAATTGAAGGGGGTGCAGCGATATTGGATAGTTCGAATCAATGCTTCCTTCCGAGTCGAATCGCTTCGATCAACATATTCATAAATTTTCCAGTCAATCGTTCAGACATTTACCAGTAGTTTAGCAACAATAATTGTCCGGATGGTAAAAGTTATTCGTGTTGCCGAGCGATCAAGTCTCTGCCAAATTAATGTGTGGAAGGTAACTGCACTGCGATAAAACCTCTTAGAATACTAAAAATACTTTGCCAAAAATACTAACACCACTCTTCTTAAAATATTAAAAATACTCTTTTCAAAATACTAAAAATACTCTTCTTAAAATACTAAAAATCCTTTTTCTATATACTAAAAGTACTCTTCTTAAAATATTGAAAATACTATTTTCAATATACTAAAAATTTTCTTTTTGAAATATTAAAAATACTCTTTTCAATACACTAAAAATACATTTTCTACATTTCTACACTTTCTACATACTAAAAATACTCTTCTTAAAATATTAAAAATACTCTTTTCGATACACTAAAAATTTACTTTTTGAAATATAAAAAATACTCTTTTCGGTACACTAAAAATTTTCTTCTTGAAATATTAAAAATACTCTTTTCAACATACTAAAAATATTCTTCGTTAAATATTAAAGTAAAGTAAATACTCTTCTTAAAATACTAAAAATCCTGTTTCAATATACTAAAAATAGTCTTCTTAAAATACTGAAAATACTATTTTCAAAATACTACAAAAGCTCTTCTTAAAATACTAAACTAACTCTTTTCAATATACTAAAAATGTTCTTCTTAAAATACTAAAAACGCTCTTCTTAAAATGTTCAACTTTGAATGTTGACAACCATGGACATTTAGAAATTCTACTAATTTCTTCATTTATGAGGTCCACGGACATTCAGGAAGCAATATTCATTGATTCGATATCGATAAAGTTTCTGGCGAACTAATTGTGTGGAAGCTAACTGCGCTGCTATAATTGCTAGACCTACAGGAATTGCGAAAGTCGTACTGAAACGAATTTTCTTTCGCTCTTATTTTTTTTAACTTTCTAATGATTCGATATCGACATCCGAGTTCTTCTTCGTAATAAAAATTACATTCTACACCCTCAACTGATAAAAATAATCATCTGCTCGACAGGTAGTTATAAAAATACGATTTTCTACAACCTACGATTTTGCCAAGTCTTTACAGGTAATAAATGTATCACTATAAATATTTATTGCACCGATATGCGGTTACATATTGATATTAATACATTCCCCAGCAATTTATATATTAAACTGGTATTAAGTTGAACTATTTTACAATAGGTTCCTCGATTTTATTTATATTCTCATTCATGAAATCAGCTAGGTTTACAATATTATCCTATTTTTGAAGATTCACTTTCGCTACCCACTTATGTAGACACTCATACCTGTCCACTTACCTACGCTTCTCGTAATTATAGATCGTTCGACACATCTTTTACTATTTATACATAGTCATTTGTTATTTGACACAGCTCCCTCCCGTTGAAAATACTTCCGTGATCATCACGATGATAATACTTCTTCCATTAGAAACCAATTTAACGTGCTCGCCCAAATTACGGTAAAATTACTCGCTAAAATTGAATGTTTCATGCGCAGAACGCCGATGCTGTCCTTTCTATCGATCATTAATAAGCACCAAATACCCAATTAACGAGAACGTGATAGCATCGAAACATTAGTATAATATTAATCGTTTCGAGAATATCACATACGTATGGACGTTTCAGGTTTGTTCGATATTCAAACGAAATAATTACATACACGAATGTCCTTTAATATATTTAATCTGCTCCGAATTATATTACCACCCTTCTTTACTTTGTTTAATTATTCACCATCATTCGTACATTTCATCATCGTATTCGTACGTTTAGTTACAAGTAGCAAAACGATCAGAAAATTAATACAGTTCTAATTTTACCTGCTGCTCCATTATCCTTCTTCTTTCCTTTCTTTCATACACGAATCTCCATTAATTATTTCCATCCTTCTTTACGTTGTTTAATTATTCATCATTCGTAAATTTCAACATCGTATTCATACGTTTAATTGCAAATAGCAAAACAATCGGAAAATTAATGCAGTTCTAATTTTACATGCTGCTCCATTGTCTTTCTTCTTTCCTTTCTTTCATACACGAATGTCCATTCATTATTTCCATCCTTCTTTACGTTGTTTAATTATTCATCATCATTCGTACACTCAACGTCATATTGTGTTTATATGTTTATACAATTTTTTATTTTTGTAAACATCAAGGAAGAAGGGAAAAGATGTACAGGTGAAAGAAATGTAATCAAAAATGTAAGGAATGTAACCCTAAGGGGAAACATTAAATGCATACATACATACATACATAATTTTTGTAAGCAAATCTTAAGAAAATGGGAACAAATAAAATCACACTTTCTGTAGTAGCAGTATTTACAGGTCTGAAGTAATTAAAAATCCTATAAAATTCTGTGGAATTTTGTATTCTAGCATTTTCCGAACATTTTCTAGCCATGCCATAGATACAACGCATCACGTGACCGCGCGGCAAAAGCGTAGGGGAAGGTAGAGTGTGGAAACAAGTGTTAGTCTGGCGATTCTGATCAAACCGTAAGTAGCTTTGGTTTTTACTGGTAAGACACGCTTGTGTTCTCGATTTATGTCGCATTTAGTCCCATCACTACTTCGCACGTGTTACTGACACGTCTCGCTGCGCAATCACATTTACTATAACTCTACTCGCTTCCGAAACTGTACGCAAATCCCCGTGGTACAGATTTTCATGGAGTACTGTCACGTTATATTCCGTGTACGCTGCATTCATGCTGTTTCTGCTACGCCTATCAATATTTATTTTCGGCATCTCAGAATCTGTCGGGTGCAGAAATTTTATTTCTAAATCGATTCGTTTCGAAAGATTTCACAACCAAATCTAGTTCTGTTTGAAAGAAGCATAAATAAATAACTAATTTGCATCTCCGGAAAAATTAAATAGACGCTTCTTCAAATTTTCTATTTTCATTGTAACATATACCAGAATAAATTTTATCAGTGTCTTCCCATTTTGCTTTAAGGTAAAAAATAAATGCACTCGGACTGGTTAAATTGTGTGCATTAATTTTCATTGCAATGTACCCCTGAATAAATTTCATCAGTGTTTTTCCATTTTGCTTTAAGGTAAAAAATAAATGCACTCGGACTGATTAAATTTTGTGCATTAATTTTCATTGCAATATACTCCAAAATAAATTTTATCAGTGATTTCCCATTTTTCTTTAAGGTAAAAAATAAATGCAATCAGAATGTTTAAATTTTGTGCATCACTTTTCATTGCAATATACCCCTGAATAAATTATATCAGTAATTTCCCATTGTGTTTTAGGGTAAAAAATAAATGCACTCGGATGTTTAAATGTTACGCATTGCGTTTGCAACGCATAAGTTGGCCAGTTTTTCTATATTTTAATTGCCAGCTTATCAGAAAATAAACATTAAAAGTATCGCATGTTTTTTCTGGGATCAATAATGTGCAGGAGCATACTCGTTACTAACCGAAATGGTAAGGAACACAAAAGGAGCAAGGATAAAAAGATACTTTGTGGGCGGGAGATTTGAACCGGCTCAAAGGATAAAAGAAGTGTTTCGTGGTAGGCGTTCCACTGGGTTGTGGAGATTCAGTGACGAAATTTCACCTCGCACAGTTGATGTTCAGCGACCTAAATTGTCGCATGTTTAAGAATTTACGTTTTGAAAATGGGAAAACTGTTCCACTGCTGTACAAGGTCGTTTTACGTCCCCGATAAAGAAAATATTAATCAAAACGCCTGGAGTGATGTTTAACGAATCCCTGTGACGATGTAGATTACTGTAATAATTATAGTCTTCAATCAGATTCTGTATCAGTCGATTCTGTAAATACACATCCCGTCGTTCGATAAATTAAAATCCGCTGGCGAAGGACACTGACGGATAAAAAATTTGTTACAAATCTATTATTCCGTTTTAAAGGTCCAGTGTGACCTATGCATTTCATTCGACAATACTCGTTTCAACATCCTGGAGTTATTACAAAAATTCTAGACGATGAAAATGGGTTTTAATAAATCTTCAATTCTTTTCTTTATTTTACAAACAATTTGCAACGAATGTTTCTTTGAGGTAGATTCCTCGATGTAGAAAGCTTGTATATTCGATGAGAGAAATATTTACCTGATACGATAACAATTTTGCCGGTACGATAACAGTGACCAATAGAAATGTGTTCCTCGAGCAAAGTTTATCTCCTTTTCGGTAAATGTTGATTTTAATGTGTATGCACGGTAGATTTATTGTACGTCCACAGGTTTTTTTCTCGCGTTGAATGATTGATCGAACGATATCGGGGCGAAGAATAGAAAAGGACGATTGCAATTCAATCTCCATTTGATTGTTGCGGCAATGTTCAATCGCTCGTAACTCCTGACGTTCTCTGAAAGGCAGCTCTGATTCTCCTTGTTTTTATAAATACACGGCGATAACGATCCCGTCTTTTCCCTTGGACTACGGCAAATAAGCTGGTTATTTATAAACGATGCTCGCGCTTCTCAAGGAAAATCCGTTGTATTATTAATAAACGCGTGTTCCTCGGCGAAACTTATAGTAAATAAAAGTTGAACCTTAACATTTCATTGTCGGATCTTAGCGCGTCCTCCTTTTTCAACATCTACTGGAAACGTAGCCGCTTTTATTTGCAGGAAATATTAACAAATTTATTCAGTCAAATTTTCTATAACATGTTATACTATGTTATGTTATGGGACATAATAAATAATATTTGCACATTTATTATGCACATTTTTCTAGGTAACAAATTTCGGAATATGAGCCCAAAGTTATTTCACGGGCAAATTATTGTACAATGCAGTAGTAGTTTATTATTATCGTGTTCGATCGTCAAAGATATCGTAGGACGACAGACATTCTCGTAATCTATTTTGGATAGAAGCATATTCATCCTCTGTTTTCTGTAAAATTAGATCAATCCGTTTTTAGAAAATTCGAACCGCCGAAAGTGCTGAAGAAGTAATAAACAAAATGCGTTCCAAACAGATATTTCACGTGTTTATTTATTTATTCAAATATTTCAATAATTTTACCAAAAATTGGCACACATTGCCAAATATAAAATGTCTGACAAAGTAAATTTTTATAGATTGACCAAAAATTGAAGCACGCAGTCGACCACCCCGTATGTGATTATAAAATACGAATATAATACCATAATTAATAAAATTAAGAATTAAATACCGCCTATAAAATGTTCTAAAAAAAATTAATGAATCCAACGATTGATGAAGATGAAAGTGAGGAGAGCCAAAATTATTTGTGGCAGAAATTATGATATATTCCTATAGTTCGATGAAAAATTGATGCACGCAGTCGACCACCCCGTACGTGATTATAAAATACGAATATAATACCATAATTAATAAAATTAAGAATTAAATACCGCCAAAAAAATGTTCTGAAAAAAATTAATGAATCCAACGATTGATGAAGATGAAAGTGAGGAGAGCCAAAATGATTTGTGGCAGAAATTATGATATATTCCTATAGTTCGACGAAAAATTGAGGCACGCAGTCGACCACCCCGTACGTGATTATAAAATACGAATATAATACCATAATTAATAAAATTAAGAATTAAATACCGCCCATAAAATGTTCTGGAAAAAATTAATGAATTCAACGATTGATGAAGATGAAAGTGAGGAGAGCCAAAATGATTTGTGGCAGAAATTATGATATATTCTTATAGTACGACGAAAAATTGAGGCACGCAGTCGGCCACCCTGTAGATGAGAACATTTTCCCCCGGCGTCCCCACTGCCGCGCCTCTCGCCATTCTTTACCGATGGAGCCCGATAAATAAGCGGTCGGTTATTTATAAACGGCACCTGTGATTCTTGAAGAAGATGTATGTAGTGGCCTGCGCACTTCTGCCAATTTTCCTCTCGCTTCCACGGGCATATCCTTTCCACGGCCCTTTCCGCGCCAACAGCTTCGATAAAGGAGGCGCTTCTATGAGAACGTCGAGTCGAGACGCCACTTCGGAAATGTACCGACCCGTCCGAAGGTCTATTGATTACGTACAGGAATAAAGTAAAAAGGTAGGAGACTCCTTTAACGAACATGACGGGTTGTATGCGCCACTCGAATGTTACCGCATCGGATTCTACCAGGCAGACGTTCCTCCATGCGCATCGTATGCTCCTGGCTGCCCCTTTGTTCGCCATCCCGAGCCGAATCTGCAGTTTAACGTCACTTACGTAACTCATACGGAAACCCATTTCGGTATAGCCGCTGGACAAGATGCGAAGACCTCGTCGAATTTCCCCGAGCAATCCCATTTGCCGAGAATTCCAGGTCGGACAACCATACTGTGCTCCAAATGGTTCTCGTTCGTTCCTCGCTACGACAAATTAATTGGTCCTTTGCTATCTAATCGACGCAATAATCACCGATCTACACAATAGAGACACAATCGATGCTGTCCAACAAATTCTCTTCTCTTCCGCAAAAGCTCTCAGCAATTTCGAAAGAGTCTGACAGTTTTCAAATATCTAAATATCTTTAAAAAGAGCAATTACGATATTTCAATTTACGGTATTTTCAATTGAAACAGGCTCGAGAAAGAGCGGCGCCTATTTTATAGTATTTAATGAAGTCAACAAATTCTCTTGTCTTTCGCAAAAGCTCTCAATTTTCAAATATCTAAATGTGTTTAAAAATCTTAGGGGAGGGTGTGCTTGAGCATTCCCCCACGAATCTTTTTTTTTAAGGGCGGTGGGGGAATGATCAAGCATACCCTCCCCTAAGACGAAGTTTGGGGAGGGTAGTGCGGGACTCGGCTCCACCCTAAGGATGTTGTGCGGGGGGAATTATTTACCTGCATAGTAGAAGGCCATACCCGCTAAACTCCCACCGCCCAGGGCCCTCCGGCCCTATTTTGCCCCACTTCTATGCCGGCTCCTCCCCCGCGAGCCGCTTTCCGCATTTAGCTGCGGGGATGCCGGCTAAAAACCACGCCTGTTCTTGGCACTCAACACACGAACGTACCACTATTCTGCCCAGGGGAGTCACGTGCGGAGGTACGTTCGTGTGTAGCGTGTGCGCAGTAGAACTAGTAGAAGTAGGAGTGGGGGACCAGCCGGAGGGGCAAGTTCCTCCATGTTCCTCCTTCACTGGGACCAGTGACGCCAGATTCGTGGGTCTTGGGATTTTTCCCCTCCGCTCGTTCATCTGGATCGACCTCCCCACTCTGACGCACCGTCGTCGCCACATTGGTTCTACTGCGCACGTGCTACACACGAACGTACCTCTATTCTGCCTGTGCGAGTGCCTGTTCGATTGCACGCGCGCTACACGCGCCAGCGTACCTCTACTATGTCGCGACGGTGTGTCAGAGTAGGGGCTCGAGCCGGCTGAGCGAGCGGAGAGGGAAAATTCCAAGACCCATGAATCTGGCATCACTGACAGGGACCAGTGTTCCGATTGAGGCCCAGTGATGCCAAACGGAGGAACCTGGAGGAACTTACCCCTCCGGCTGGGCCCCCCACTCCTACTTCTACTAGTTCTACTCACACACACGTGCCACACACGAACGTACCTTTACTCTGCCCAGGGGAGTCACGTGCGGAGGTACGTTCGTGTGTAGCGCGTGCGCAGTAAAACTAGTAGAAGTAGGAGTGGGGGCCCAGCCGGAGGGGCAAGTTCCTCCAGGTTCCTCCGTTTGGCATCACTGTTGAGGCCTCATTTTCTCGCGCATGCGCGGCAATTTCAGCCTCAGTACCGTAACCTTCTCGATGAAATCGGGTAGCTTGGGCACCCCGCAGAATTGAAAAAATTTATTAGTGTATATTTACATATGGAATATTGAAATGATAAATCGATCAAAATATTGTTCTAAAATCATGACAACAATAATACCGGTTCACTCCCAACAATATAACTGCCTCAGAGCGTCAGGGCCCCGGCCCTGAGGTAGTAGAGGGGGTTGCCCATGTGCTGTCCTGGGTGTGCGTGTGTTTACGGGTTCGCCCGGTTTTAGCACTGAACAGTGATCGCGAACACGAACCCGGACAGTGAACGAGAGTTTACTGTACTTCTATGCTCCATCCTGTCGAGTTGACAAACATATCAGTGAAGGTATGACCGAAGTGCATCTCGGGTGCCACAGTTTTAAATGTCACATGGGGAATAATTTCTACACGTGCCGGCGAGATTCGAATCCGCAGTCGCGCGCTCTATCCACTGAGCCATTGCGCCCCGGCAATGTGTCCAGTGTGCGAAGTCTTTCGATAAACGGTCCTCGCCGTCGTGTTTACGGTCACATTTTCCCGTGGAATCAAGATGCGGAATTTTTCCAAGACCAGCGATCACCATGGCGGAACAAAGACGCTCGCGAATGCGATTTTCTAAACCGTTGCCGCTGGATAGCAGGGGTGTATCTTAGGCAAGCTGTTTGAGTTGCAGATGGTACGAGGTCCCGGGCTTGGGAAATCAATACCGTCAAAACCTCCCCTGGTCCTGTGTCACTGGTATCCCTATTCCTCGTGCCAGCTATAAAGTCACGACTCCGCCACGGAGAATCATTTTTCGATGATCGCTTCAGCAGCTGCGAGGATCCCTGCTCAACAAACACCGGAATTATCTTCTTCTTTTCTTCTGCGGCCTCTTCGCCGCGGAGTTTTGTTTTGAAAGGACGATCCGCTTGCGCAATTAAGGGATATTCTTGTGTAAACCTTTGAAAAAATCGATTTTCTTTCGCACTTTCTTAGAGAACCCAGCTACAGAGCTATATTTGCAAGAACCCGTGACCAAACTCCACAATTAGCGAGGCAGATTCATTTCTGAACTGATTAAGTAAGCAATTTTACAGTGATTAAAACGTCTTCGTCCCCAAGAATATCGTAGAAGGGAAAAGAAAATTTGTGTTTTTGGTATGGCTACGTTTATTTTCAAGCTCAAGTGTTGTTAAAAGCGAATAAAATTTTGTTGCATCTTCAAATACGGGCTGCAGTGTTTTACAGACCTTTTCCTCAACATCTCACTGTCCAAGGATTAAGGCTACGAAATGTCGGTTTCCAGGCGCAATGAGCCTTTTTTTTAATTTTTCTACAAAAAATCAGTGTTTTCAGTGTAACATAAATTGTCCTATAAACGGAAAGAACTACCTCGTACTTTCATAAAAATCAAGTACTGTACAAAACTTATTTTCGTTATAATATTTGTTGGAGGAAAAGTTCTGTCGTATTTCGAACAAAACATTTGAATGAATTTAGAAAAATATCATTATCTGTAACAACTTACTGCCATCTTCCAGGTAACCTGTCAATTCCCGTTTTCCAATGACTCACAATAGCAACGTGTCTTTTAGATTTACAAGCAAAATTACTTGCTTATTTCGTACTTGTTTAGAACGTTCGTTTTTCAAATGAGATTTGACAAATGCGTGTCAGTTGTTCTACTATGTACGTTGTTTAATCCTCGGCGCTGGTTAACATATCGCGATAGTCATTAATTTTAATAAATGCGTATATCCGTTACGGAGTGTAGATTATTCAATATTATGGGAGGCAACGTTGGATGATCCTGTATCATCGTTATTATGCGGTGTCATACGAGGCAGCGAACGTGTGTTACGGCAAAGATTATATCCGAGATAAACATCGATTTACATAGTGCCGAATATATCAATCATTTCCCGATCGCGGGCTATTAAATTTTTAATCAAACCCCCCCAACCGACTGATGATTGCGGCCGTTTAATTACATTACAGGACTTGAAATGGTCCGCGGGAGAAACGATGGATACGTACTCGCCGAGATTTCCATCGGATATCTCTTATTCGGGGAATCTTTGCGCCATCCTGCTGTCCTCGTTCCCTGTAAACATCGATAATCATTATCGGCCCATCAATTTCGTTGATTATCGCACTCGAGCGAATTTTATGTTCATCCGCTTTTCAAGAATGATCGACGAATCTCTTACTTTCGAGCCTGATCGAGTACAACGTTCTAGGGCAGTGATTCTTAACCTTTTTCCGAAGCCAGGAAATTAATTTCTTAATAATAATTTATTAATTTCTTATTAATAATTTGTCTGATTTATCTAATATTTATAGTTAGAATATTAATTGAGCTAAATCGAACTCCTTTTGATTTAGTTGAGGGGAATCTGAATTAGTTTCTTGATTTAATACATGAATATTTTATATTATTAATTATACATGAAATATATATATATATATATGTACAAGATAGATATTTAAGATGTGATGTGTTTTTGATTATGCTCCACGAAATATACTTTTAACAATTGATTGTTAAGTGTGAGGGCTTTAAATCTTCATTTTGTTTCAGATTAGTTTCAACAAATCTGAACGCGAGCAGCAGCGATTCAAATCTCCGAATGTGAAAAACCTTTTTCAGATAATACTTGACAAATACAGATTTGTACGACTTTATCGCCTGTTTAAATATTTCGAATCAACCTCCATCCGGGTATCTATGACGCTGATGTACAAGATAAATAGGTTCGAGAGTTTACATTCTTATTGTCCGAGAAAATATTTGTTCAGTAGATTACGATATAGGAAAGGCGTGCGACACTTTGCACCAAAGTAAATGTTTATATTTACGCTTGTGGTTTTCTAACGCAGATTTACAACACCGGTACCCTTTTGTTCAAGTTGTACGATATTCAAATGCCATTGGATTGGCTAAAAAATTTATTAAATAACTCCTAATACTTTTTTTTTATTAAATACATTTTCTTGCTTGGAGATACTTAAAGGAAAAGAAAATATAACAAGCACTGTCTAAACATTAATTTCTGACAATATCGTAAAAATTACACCGAATTGATTTAGTTTAAAACAACGCGGTGTGAAACAACTGATAAAATCATTTTTCGAGAATGTTTACTTTGACCACTTTCATCATTATGATTTCAAATGTATTTATCCAGTTTATAATTGATTCGTTAATTTGTTCTTTGTCCTTAATTCGTAAAGATGTTTTATTTAATAATATAGTATATAGAGCCACTAATCGAAGAATACTCACATGATATGTGACATTTATGTTTCATATTAGATAGTGGACACGCGATTATACATAGACCGAATTATTATTGGCGCGGTTGTTAAATTTTCTATGGGCTACGGTATCGATCGCGATATCGTTGAAGTTAACTATCCTTCATATTGACATACAAGAAATTAAGACTGGCGTGTACATAACTTAGCAATCGTGCTACTTGTCGATAAGTATTTTATCTTAAGTGTCCTGTTCGAGTGTTGCTATATGTAGGTATTACAAGATGTCTATTTCTTACTCGTGTCAATGAGCTCTAATCTAAGAGTAAACTCGTTACTCGCTTACGGACTATTAATAGGACCCATATAAACATGTGAATATTAATATTACCATTATCGCGAGTCCTCGAAATCGAAATAATCCACCATTACGAAAAACAGATTAACGCTGAACCTACCGGCCATCAAAAGTGCCTACCGGCCTATCATTTATATTTTCTGCGATTGTTACTAATAATTAGACTGCGGATTTTATGCATTTATGACAAAAATGCGTATATGTAATATACAGAATGTTAAAAATTTATAAACACACCAATGTATCAGTTCGAACTTAGTAGGATAACTAAAAGAAGAATACAATTTTTATTTGGCTCCTGTGTCCTGCAATCAATGCAAACATTTTTTATTTTGCATAAAGATCCGCAGTCTACTAATAATATACAGGGTGTCCCAAAATAAGTGTAACTCCCGGAAATGGAGGGTTCCTTGTGTCATTTGAAGCGACATTTTCCTTTACAAAACTGGTGTCCGCGGCTTTGTTTAGAAGTTATTATCGAAAAACACGGACCAATCAGAGCCCGGCTATAGCGAACGAAGTCCGACTCGGCGACAGGTCCCGCTTAACGTGATGTCGCTATTAGCCGAACCAGAATCAATCCGCTGTAACCGCGCTCTGATTGGTCCGTGTTTTTCGTTAATAACTCATAAACAAAGCCATGAACGCCATTTTTGTAAAGGAAAATATCGCTTCAAATGACACAAGGAACCTCCCATTTCCGGGAGTTACACTTATTTTGGGACACCCTGTATACTGGAGTCAAAAAATTGTATTCAATAAATTCCTACGTGAAAACATCTTTACAGTTTCAATAATTGTCAAATAAAAATTTAAAATGGGTCATTGGACCCCTCGTGGAAAATTTAGTGTTAAAATTCAGCCGTAAATAATAATTTCATGTAAAACTGAAAGTATGAATGTACACGCCGACGACAACAAATTATCTCCTTTACTGCAAACCTAATTAAATATAAATCAGAGATAATGAGGGGCCATATATATCGCGTACTGTGTTGTTAATTAATTAAATCGCTGTTAATGGATTAACAGCGGCAATGCAGGCCATCGTTATATTTACGACAAATTTTAATTCGAGTGATTGATCTAAATCAATTGTTGAATAATTAGTTCGTCATTTGGTTATCGGATTAATAAATATCCTATAAACCACAAATTTGATACATCGCGCTTGTAACTAGGTCATTCGGAAAGTAATTTTGTTTTTCGTGTTTTCAATAATTCTGAAATACCATTACAGTCATACTAAGTCGTTAGCGTTTACTTACTAGTGTACGACAGTAATGGTATTTTTGGGTTATTTAAATTGAAATATCTCCTGAACTACTAACTTTTCGACATACATAGGTTAGTACTTTTTTTATAACGAATGTCCAGCTGCATCGATCGATATATTAAAAAGTACTTCATTTTTGTAAAGGAAAATGTCGCTTCGAATGACCCAAGGAACCTCCCATTTTCCGCTCCAACACTAGTTTTGGGACACCCTGTATAATTTATGATTTCGGCGCAAGGTTCGATCATCTATAGTTATGTACTACATATATAAAGCAAACATGGTTTACGGCATCAATAAATAAATAAATTAATATACTATAAATGATATAGATGATTATTAGTTTAATTGGTTTTATTAGTTATTATGTGCAGTTGCGTGTTATTACTGAAGACAAGTGGCAACTATTTCATACGCAATGTATTAGGTAGATATAATCCGACTAGCTTTTCGAAAATAGGAAAAAATGCATTATACCATATTAAGACAGATTACTGTACAGCAAACCAGACTCAGCCGTCGGAAGTAATCCGCACTCGAAAGCCTGCACTAATGCGTGGCACAGTAAGCCAGAATGCTGATTCAGAATGCATTTGATTCTATTAAATTTTCGTTGTCATCAGAATTTCATCGGATATCCAGATATTAAAATGTTATCTGCTAATAAACGAACCCGTGTCCATGTATGTATTTATTTAATTCGTTACAAGTATCGGTGTAACGTGGTCCACGAATTGAACAACAATTTTTGAAACGTGCAGCGTAATACTATTTGCTGAAAATATATTGTCAGTGGGAGAAATTCTGGTTGTTGGTTGATTTAGAGTTCAGAATATCCTCTCTACCTCCCTTGAAAACAAGTAAAAAGTTACGCCATCGTAAAGGGCAAATGGATACTAGCATGAAAAATGTAAATGTGCACTTCACTTGCACGAGGAATCCGCGTGCATTACTACTAACACTGCGAAACTACCTAATATTGTTGTTCATAGTTTGGGATACATGAAATAGTTGCGCGTTATTCTCGGCAGTATTCGAACACCCGCAGCGATACATTATTGAAAATGCAATATTTCACACGGGAAAGTGCAGCTCGCATGGAAGATTTCAGTTTTATAGTTGATTAACACTAAACTTGCCACCACCGGTCAAATTGCCCGGTTCCAGATCTTTTACTAACAATTATTTCATAAAAAATTATTGCGTAGATATATTTAATAGAGCACGTGTTACAATAGGAGCCGCAGAAAGTCTAAATCAAATTAATCTTGTCATTTTTATAAGGGAACACGTTACTTTTTAGTCTCGGTAGGTGTAGTGTTAACTAAAGTAGGTTTAGTCGTAATTTCAAATGCAATTTTCAGTGCGGAAAAAAGATTGTCCTATTAAAATGAAACCTGCAGCGATACATTATAGAAAATGCAATATTCCACACGGGAAAGTGAAGCTCGCATGGAAGATTTCAGTTTTATAGTTGATTAACACTAAACTTGCCACCACTGGTTAAATTGACCGGTTCCAGATCTTTTACTAACAATTATTTGATAAAAAATTATTGCGTAGATATATTTAATAGAAAGTCTAAATCAAATTAATCTTGTCATTTTTATAAGGGAACACGTTACTTTTTAGCCTCGGTAGGTTTAGTGTTAACTAAAGTAGGTTTAGTCGTAATTTCAAATGCAATTTTCAGTGCGGAAAAAAGATTGTCCTATTAAAATGAAACCTGCAGCGATACATTATAGAAAATGCAATATTTCACACGGGAAAGTGCAGCTCACATGGAAGAATTCAGTTCTATAATGAATTAACGTATCAAATGCAATTTTCGGTGGCAAGAAAAAATTGTCCCATTAAAATAAAACCTGCAGCGATATTTTATGAATACTATTGTGATAACTGAAACTCACGTGGAACAATTTAACAATCCAACTCGCGTGCCAAGAAAAGATTCTCCTATTCATAGTTAGTCGTCGAAGTCTGTGATTGATGATTTGTTAATTAAACTATTGTTTAGTTCTCTGAAAGTACGGTATCGTATTTTGTATAATTTTTTATTGTTACCATAAATCCCGTTTACACAGTGTACAATTTCTTATTCAAATAAGTGTAACCTTAACGAGCTTTAAAACTGCATTAAGTCGGAGGAAGGTATCGTTGCTGGGAAGTTTAAATTGAATTTCGGTGGAATGATAAAAATACTACCGGGCAATAATAAAGCACAAAACTATACGAAAACGTTCAAGATGCAATTAGGACGGAGAATTTTCTTATCTAAAAATAACTTTAAATTGAAGAGTGGCAAGCTACGGGACTATGGAAATTCTAAATCGGAAAAACAGCGCGGAAGTCACGTTCGCAATGTGTTCCCTGATTATTCTGAAGTTACGTACAAAAATATCTACTTTACGTTAGTTGAGCAGTTTTCACCAATATCTAGTAATTATGTATAATTGTTATACAGCGGATCTTTATGAAAAAATAAAAATTTTTCGAATCGCGACAAACTGAAACATAGTAAAAAATTATTGTCTGTCCTAATACGTTTAATAGGTTGAAAATAATACAGCCGTTTTTAAATTTTTCTAACGATCTTGCCGTTTTAAATTACACTTGCTCATTATTGCCGTTAATTCATAAAATCCGCTTTCTAGTAATTATTTATGTAATAATTATTTCCGTAGGTGAAGCCGTTAATATATTCACTTATTAACATTGCATAGAATGTTTATTAATGAAACGTATAACAGCTTTTTCTGTTTAATCGAATGCCGCGAAAGATTCGATCTCGCCTCTGAATTAATTTTATGCTTCTCCGTTCTCTTCTTCAACATTAGTTATCGAGAAACTTTTGCGGTTCAGTTCTCCGGGAGTCCTGTTGCGGAAACGGAAGAATGTTAAGTTTTCCATTTCTTCTATAAACTTCGCTCCTCACCGAAAATTAGCGATGAAGAATCTTGTTTCAGTTATCAGAACTTTCCAATTAAGTTCGAATCTATTACACCATAACTTTAATTCGATATGATATAACAGCGGTAAATTCCCCTGGACAAATGGCATTTAAACGATCATTTTAATGGCGACAGAATGTAGTCGTGCATATCTACAAAATTTACAAACACATTCGAGTTCTTTCATCAATTTGCACGTCGAATTCGTTCAGTCTTTAACATGCGTTTCTGTACCATGAAAGTTTCCAGCTTATCATCGAGGACAATGACATCGCGTCTATTGATCAACGTCAATTATTAAAGTCAACTACCATCTCCTGCATGTACGGCACGTAAAACGTTGCTTAACACAAATTGTTGTTGAAACAATTTCTACAGGAAAGGAAAAAATAAATGTTAATGCGTCTTCTGTTTCTTGCAATCGATACAGACAATTTTTATTTCGCATAAAGATCCGCAGTCTAGTAACTACCAATCCATTACACATTTTCTGATTTATCAATTTTATATATGAATGTACATGTGTTTTTATTGAATCGTATTGACACTTAACCCTCGAAATGAAAAGTCTAATAACAATAATACATAAATAGTAAGGTAGGTTCTCTTAGATCCCAACAAATGAATTTCGTAAATTGCCTCGATTTTAATAAATTTGGAATAAATAATAACGCAGGATAAAAGGTAAATAAACTGCTTTAATGTCATTCATATAAAAATTGCGTAGGTTAATAATGAGTCCCATGAGTCTTAATAATACTCTAATTAAATATACAATTGATTCTAAATATTCTTAATGGGTGAAATTGATTTGCAAAAGGGTGAATTTGAGTTGCAATAGGGTGAATTTAATTGCAGGTATTAAACCGAGGATTCTGTCTTTTAAATTTTGGGAGGAACCTTCGATCTCGTATTACTTACCAGCTTAATAAATTTGGGATAAATAATAACGCAGGATAAAAAGTAAATAAACTGCTTTAATTTCATTCATATAAAAATTGCGAATGTTAATAATGAGTCCCATGAGTCTTAATAATACTCTAAGTAAATATACAATTGATTCTAAATATTCTCAATGGGTGAAATTGATTTGCAAAAGGGTGAATTTGAGTTGCAATAGGGTGAATTTGAGTTGCAATAGGGTGAATTTGAATTGTAATAGGGTGAATTTGATTGCAGATATTAAACCGAGGATTCTGTCTTTTAAATTTGGAGGAACCCTGGATCTCGTATTACCAGCTGAATAAATTTGGGATAAATAATAACGCAGGATAAAAAGTAAATAAACTGCTTTAATTTCATTCGTATAAAAATTGCGTAGATTAATAATCAGTCCCATGAGTCTTAATAATACTCTAAGTAAATATAGAATTGATTCTAAATATTCTCAATGGGTGAAATTGATTTGCAAAAGGATGGAATTGATATGCATAAGGTTGAACTTGAGTTGCAATCGGGTGAATTTGATTGCAGGTATTAAACCGAGGATTCTGTCTTTTAAATTTCGGAGGAACCCTCGATCTCGTATTACCAGGATTCACTTTGTGATATACGAGAGCGGGTGTATGATTCAAAAGGGAACACTAGCTCGCCATATAGATTTTCACTGGTATATCTCCGCGTGCCTTCTAAATAAAAGAGGATAAGAATCGATTTACGGTAACTGTCTTTCGTGTTGAAAATGCAGGTTCGGGTCGCTAGGCTTGTGCAAACATATTTGCATCGCCCTCGTGCGTGTACGCTCGAAATGCCATCGAGATGCATCCCGAGCCGATGACTTTCCTCCGTCAAAAAATCAGAAAACTAGGTTGATCAAGGCCGACCTATTTACGCGTCGCGAATGCGACCGCGGAACCAGCTGATCAAACAATTATTTAACAATTTTTAGAAAGTCCTCGATCCTTTACAGACGAGAATTCTTTTTTTTTAAATAAAACATGTTGCGAATGAACGTTATTATCGAAACATTTAAATCGTTAACTTTATTATTTGAATTGCTACATTTTTTATTTGGAATTAATGACGCTTTTTGCATAGTTCCCAAGATTCTGTGGAATCATATAGAACATGAAAGAGAATAACGTGGGACGCGTTCTTCAGATGAATCGATTGACGATTCAATGTGTGCCTGGCAATATTTAATGCAAATGTGTTCATGTATATTTGAGAAAAGTGTGCATGTAATTTTTCTTCAAGACAAATAGCCGTCCTATAGAATTTTATCGAACATTTTCACAAGTTGTTTCGCAACGTGGGATTATCTCTTTCAGGATTTCCATGGTTGTGGGCGTGATGGTGATGCGGTGGAACGTGAAATGATTTCATACGTAAAAATATATTGCAATCATGCATTGAACTTTTTACGGATGTCCTTGTTTCAGAGGAAAACGAATTTGAGAATGTTTGCAGTCCATATGCATTCGAACATAGAGTAAAGCTACCTATTAGCATGCCTCACCCTGTTATCGGATACAATACTAACTTTTTAGATATTAATTAAAATAACACGTGTGTGAAGTACCTGGTATTACTTTATTTTTAAAAACACAATTCATGTTTGCCATTCGTATACAACAATTTTGTATAAATCGAAAGTATTACAAGATATAGGAAGCATTAGTTAAAAACCTTTATTCCCCGGGACAATGCAATTTTTCGTTTCCGATTATAAGAAATGTTAAGAATCTGTAATACATTAAAGGATAATAAAATAATGATTTTATTGTGCTATGGCTTAAAAAAATATTAATTCATTCACTTCTTATGACATGTTTCTTGTGTCCGGTTTGTTTTCAACAAAATCGTGCAGAAAAATTTGACAATACAGAAAGAAGGTTAATAGTCAATCGTTCGTAACAAATAATGCAAAATAAATTACGGAATGCTTTCAAATTAAGAAAAAACTTCCAGTCGTCACAAAAAAATTGGATTGCATTAAAGAATGCAATTGCACCTGGCGGGTGCATCGGTGCATCTGCATAAAACATAAGGTCATAAGAAGTTAGGACGTATTATGACATACGATTTTTTCCTCTATAATCTTTTTCTATTTTTACTTAAAAAGCAGCAGCAACTTGTCCCAGTTCCTAAAATAACCGTATATATAATAAAAATGGATGAAATGCAAAATTGCAGGCAAATTTAAAAAATTGAAGATTCCTGGTCTACCGAAATTATTAAGAGAGGAAATAACGTTATATTTAATTGCTATATCTTGGAATCGACGCAGACAATTTTAATTTTGCTCGAAGATCCGCAACCTCGAAATCATTATAATCACAAAATAAATAGTACTGAAAAGGGTTAATTGGGTAAAGAATTGGGCAGAAATGTGATCTAAATAAAAATTGTTGCCAAACTTTAATTTAGTGTATACATTACTCTGCTACTCCGCGAATTTAAAGAGGTCAGAGAATTTGCTATTTCGCTCAACGACAGGAGAAACGGGGTGTCGAGGAAACACCCTAGAAATCATTATAATCACAAAATAAATAGTACTGAAAAGGGTTAATTATGTGCAGAGTTGGCTAGAAATGTGATCTAAATAAAAATTGTTGCCGAACTTGAATTTGATGTACGTATTACTCTGCTATTCCGCGAATTTAAAAGAGGTCAGAGAATTTGCTATTTTGCGCAAAGACAGGAGAAACGGGGTGTCTAGGAAACACCCTAGAAATCATTATAATCACAAAATAAATAGTACTGCAAAGGGCTAATTGGGTGCAGAGTTGGCTAGAAATGTGATCTAAATAAAAATTGTTGCCGAACTTGAATTTGATGTACGTATTACTCTGCTATTCCGCGAATTTAAAAGAGGTCAGAGAATTTGCTATTTCGCGCAAAGACAGGAGAAACGGGGTGTCTAGGAAACACCCTAGAAATCATTATAATCACAAAATAAATAGTACTGCAAAGGGCTAATTGGGTGCAGAGTTGGCTAGAAATGTGATCTAAATAAAAATTGTTGCCGAACTTGAATTTGATGTATGTATTACTCTGCTATTCCGCGAATTTAAAAGAGACAAGAGAATTTCCCGTTTCGCGCAAAGACAGGAGAAACGGGGTGTCGAGCAAACACCATCGTGTACGTGGAAATCCATAGGTATCTACACAATACATTTTAACCCCTCGATTGGTTCTATCGCGATGGATTCTACGGTTGCGCGCGCACTTTCGCACATGTTGGCAGGTTGGCACACGGACACGAGGCGTTCGCGCGAAAACGTAACACAGGCCCGCCGCACCCTTTGTGCTAAAATTAGAAGTGACGGAGAGCGTATACTCACTTCGGTGGGCATCGAGCTTTTATTCACTGGCGTTTAGACATAACGTGTTGCGGTGGCTTTCAATGGCAGCGATGGAGACAGAGGAGAACGGACGATGGAGGACAGCGCGATGGGGATGTCAGAGAACGATGAACAGAGACGGTTGCGGAGGGTTGAACAGGGACGGCGAGTGGGAGGGAGGAAGATGGAGCCAATGATATGGAAAAGGGAGGAATAGATCGCGATGGAGTAAAAAGAGGAAAGGTGTAGTCTCATAGAGAGATACAGGGCAACGGTGCTAAGGGAACGTTCACGATAAAGATATATCGGCAAAGAACAAGGGCTGAAGAGAGAGAGAGAGGCTCCGCCAGGGTAAAGGGAAAGGCGTGAAAACACGTGAGAAGCTAATCGTTCAGGACGGTCGAGTTTCAAAGAAATTCTTCGGAGGGTTTCACAGTGGCCACTGCCTTTTATTTTTTATTGGAATTTTTATTTACTCAAAACTTCCCTCCCTTGCGCCACCGCGCGAGCGCTGATTGATCCCGTGGACGTAACAGCGTAAAGGGCGTCTGTGTTTGCCCTAGCTTGAGGTAGAACCTTTTATTGTCCTTTCTTGTTTTTTAGCGTGCTCGATTACTATACACATACACACGACCGGGCAGCGTGAATTAAAATGGACGACGAATCTGTTGGTTCGTACCCTCATGTTGCATGTGATTTTTCCTGTACGCGGTGCAGGGTGCATTTCTCTAAAATTTAAATTTCTAAAGCTACATAAAGCTGGATGTAGCAGAGTAAAGGGCGTCTGTGTTTGCCCTAGCTTGAGGTAGAACCTTTTATTGTCCTTTCTTGTTTTTTAGCGTGCTCGTTCGTCGATTACTATACACATACACACGACCGGGCAGCGTGAATTAAAATGGACGACGAATCTGTTGGTTTGTACCCTCATGTTGCATGTGATGTTTCCTGTACGCGTTGCAGGGTGTATTTCTTTAAAATTTAAATTTCTAAAGCTACATAAAGCTGGATGTAGCAGGGTAAAGGGCATCTGCGTTTGCCCTAGCTTGAGGAAGAACCTTTTATTGTCCCTTCTTGTTTTTTAGCGTGCTCGTTCGTCGTTTAGTGTACACATATATACAACAGGAAAGCGCGAATTAAAATGGACGACGAATCTGTTGGTTTGTACCCTCATGTTGCATGTGATTTTTCCTGTACGCATTGCAGGGTGCATTTCTTAAGAATTTAAATGTACAAAGCTAAGGGAACGTTCAAGATAAAGATATTTCGGTAAAGAACAAGGGCTGAAGAGAGGGAGAGAGGCTAGACCAGGGCAAAGGCAAAGGCGTAGGAACACGTGAGAAGCTAATCGTTCAGGACGGTCGAGTTTCAAAGAAATTCTTCGAGAGCTTTCACAGTGGCCACTGCCTTTTATTTTTTATTGGAATTTTTATTTACTCAAAACTTTCCCTTCCTCGCTCACCCGCGCGCGCGCGCGCTGATTGATTCCGTGGATGTAGCAGCGTAATGGGCATCTGTGTTCGCCCTAGCTTGAGGTAGAACTTTTTATTGTTCTTTCTTGTTTTTTAGCGTGCTCGTTCGTGGTTTAGTATACAGATTTACCCGACCGTTCGCCGCGGATTAAAAGGAACGACTAATCTGTCGGTGTCGTTAGATCGTGAAAACTTTCGATGATTTCGGAGTTAGTTTACTCTCGTGTTGCGAGTGATTTTTTTCTGTTCGTGTTCCAGGGTGTGTATTTCTTTATAATTTGAAAGTATAACGCGCAGCTTGTTGGTTTAATTACTGAAGCAAATATCCGCTTGAAACGTACCTGTTGATCAAATACTAAACAAGCATTCCACTCCTTAACGAATACAAGTTAGAAGCTTTCCATTTCTTCCATTAATTTACTAAACTGTTTTCTCTCGATTCTCTGCTAATGGGATTCGCAATGATTCGTTGCGAGTTCGAGAACGTTTCGATTCTTAAATTTGTTGAATAATTTGTTTCGTACAAGGGTGTGCTGGATTTTACCGTGGTCGCCACGATTCTATGAAAAGCGTAGTGAAAGCTATTAATGTACAAAACGGTGCACGAAGGGGAACACAAGCGAAACGGCTTAAACGATAAAAAAATGAGAGAAGCTGGGCGATTACCCGATTGACTACGTTCGCGACAGGAACGCGAATTGTTTAATAGATCGAGAAATATCCCGAAGCTTGAGTGATTGTAATCGAGCGAGATCTAAATAATTAACAATTCGTAGTTGCGTATCCAATCGTATTAATTATTCCGCGTTTCTACATTCGTCTGACTAATTAGTAATTAGCATCTCTTCGCAAGGATTTTCGCTTTAATGGTGTCTGTCGTCTTAACCGGGGCGGGGAGAACAAGGAGGAGGAAGTTGCACGTACTTTTCCAATTAAAACTATCTCATCTGAAAACGTCTGCGTTTAAACAGAAAATGTTCCGCGAGATTGCATCGCGTTAATCAAAATGCATTATATCGTTTCAGTCGGAGCGGAAACGCCATTGAAATAATAAACGTTACGAACACGAAATAGATTAAGACGAATCTGGGTATGGAATCTTTTAAGCGAACAGAAACGATAAATACGAAACGACATTGTTTTAGAAACGATGAGCCCAATATGGATGTTTGCGTGTACTGAAATTAACACGAAATAAATTACCTACGTGGAAAGAGATTACGTTCGATCATCACGGATTATCCTCTGTTTATCAATTTGAAAATTAAACAGAGCATCGGTTAAAACTGTGATTCTATGTTTTAGCAGCGTATACACCGTATAAATCGACACGGTTCGAGGAACATTGGTTTTCATAAAAATAATTAGCTGTTACGCGAGAACTAAACGTGCGGAAAATAAATCTCGCATTTAGAACGAGCGTCAAATTTCACGAATTACTCGCTTCGGTAAATACAAGAAGTAGAAACGGCGTGTCATAAACAGACACCGAACGCTATTTAATGCTCCGGAGGACAGGACGAGCTCCATTTAGTATTACATAAAATCTTGGATGTTACTTGTCATCAACCGAAAATTCTGTAACTCAATAATGTCCTAGAACCGCGTGACATTTTTGGGGAAAAGTTTTCACTGTAAATGCGATGGGTTTTTCGCGATTGTAAGTTCAAATAAGTGAAATCATTGCTTTTATTTTGTAAGTACTTTTAAATAAATATTCGATGTACATCTTTACGATAAATAAAATGTCGAATTTCCTAACAATTAGTTTACATTTAACGGGACCTTTTTTTAAAGGTTAAATTTGATTTGTAAATTATAATATGATATCGGCGCCAGGTTCGATCAACTTTTGAACAAACAACAAATGTGCAATTTATATATTTAAACAACTCAACGTTTCGATCCTTATGTGGATCATTATCAAGAGGCTAAATTTTTGCGTTTGAAAAAGAAAAAAGAACGTAAAGAATTTTAATACAATAAAACCACCGTAAGCAAATTAACACAGCCATGAACAATTAAACGAAAAATTAATATCCGGTAAAAACCAGAAAAAGAGATTTAATACATACTTGCTGTAAATTTGATTTGGAAACGGGTGAAATTTTGATTTACAAAATAATTCATTTGACTTGCAAAAGGGTGAATTCCGATTGCAGAATCTGCGTAACACATGTTTTCGCTGGCACAAATATTGCGTCATTAATTCGTCAGCTCTCATTATCTATATAATTTTTGTGTTCGCCCGAACACATGTATGGATTTCTTGTGTGAGTGTGCGACATTACTGTAATTAATGCAAATATGTGCCGTTCATCGATATGAGAGTGTGTCGGGGTAATGTATTACGTTTGCTTTTCCGACGTGGACGACGAAAATTTCGTTAT
Organism: Lasioglossum villosulum; assembly: GCA_963971365.1. NCBI lineage: Eukaryota > Metazoa > Arthropoda > Insecta > Hymenoptera > Halictidae > Lasioglossum > Lasioglossum villosulum. Next base: position 44,198,683 of record OZ020496.1, on the reverse strand, counting down.
TAGTATACATAACTATCTACATATATGCGATACAATTATCCGTATACACGGCACGTCAAAAGTGTTGGCCTGGGGATGTGCTAGATTGACAGTAATAATTAGTCAAGTAATATTGGATTCGTTCGTTTCTACGTGCACGAATATTATCTACGAACGAATCAAGAACACCTGTTAAAACCGAACCACCTTCTCAAAATTGGACCCAACAGCGAAATTATACGATTTCATACTCGACGTCAATGTGCTCGTTTCACTTTTTGCTCGAAACAATTTATATTTTATACACATCCAATATATATATTTTGTCCATATATATGTTGGGGCGTGTTGACATAGGCAATGATTTGAACATTTGTATTATTATTATTAATGTCATGTTTGTTTTATTGATTGTAATTTATAAATTTGTGTTACTGTTACGTTTGTTTCATTTTTGAAGAAATGCGAGACAAGGTCCTTTAGGAAAATGGTTTAGGTCCTTGTTGAACGTGACCACGGATGGTAAAATGGACACGTTCCTGATGGTTACAGTGTATATGAAAACAGGACAATATCAATGAGATATTGATTGATTTGCGTTGTCAAGAGAGTAGTCTTTTGATATAGACAGAATCAACTAGATTTTGACAAGACAAGACGTGTAAGGATAAATTCTACAGCACCCGTGAGCTCGTTGACGCATTTTGAAACGACGAATCGAACAAGGGGTCGGCCTGCCACGGCATATATATATATATATATATATATATAAAATGCATTCACAGAAAATAAAAATGGCTGGAAATGCATTTTTCGTCGAACGAGACTGCCCTCTGAGGGAATGATTGGACGAAATGAGATAACAGTACCGATACAACCCCTGTACAGGGTGTTCCAAAATAAGTGTAACTCCCGGAAATGGGAGGTTCCTTGGGTCATTTGAAGCGACATTTTCCTTTACAAAAATGACGTCGGCGGCTTTGTTTAGGAGTTATTAACGAAAAACACGGACCAATCAGAGCGCGGCTACAGCGGATTGATTCTGGTTCGGCCAATAGCGACACCGCGTTAAGCGGGACCTGTAGCCGAGTCGGACTCCGTTCGCTATAGCTGGGCTCTGATTGGTTCGTGTTTTTCGTTAATAACTCCTAAACAAAGCCGCGGACACCATTTTTGTAAAGGAAAATGTCGCTTCAAATGAACCAAGGAACCTCCCATTTCCGAGAGTTACACTTATTTTGGGACACCCTGTATGCCACAACGTATGTGTTCCCTCGGTTATTTCGGTTGTAATGGTAATTCCACTTGTGCCTGATCGTACAATGGGGTTGCAGTATTACTATTGTCAAGTGAACTGAATCTCGTGGAAGTTCTCCATTTAAGTACATAGTTAATAAAAATATAATATAATGTAATATAGTGTTTTACAGGGTCGACATAAGTAGGCAATATAATACACAGAACGGTCCAACAACTACCACCACCTATAGTAGCCTGGTTATTTTTAGAGGTATCGAGAAAGTTTATTTAAAAAAGTTGTACCACGCTAAGGGGAGTTGATATGCTCTCTATAATAATTTTTTCTCGATGAAGAATTTCTGAGGGACTTCGGTGTTACCACTAATTTTTTGAACGATATGTTATAATATCTCATTTTAAATAACACAATGAATTATTTATCTTCATCGATCTCAACCATTTGCCTGCAGGGATTAAAAACGAACAAGTGGTCCAAGTCTATCTAAATAAACGGGAATCAAAGCAGTTTAATTCAATTAAATTTTAAGTAAATTTTAATTATTATCATCATTGACTGAATCTGCTATTTATTATTATAATGTAAAATAGGTAGTAATCAGTTTTTGTTCTCTTTTATTCGTCTGTCAAAGATTAATAAAAATAGGATATTCTACTTTATCCCTTCTGTAAGAATGGTTTCATAAGCTGATTCGTATGTGCGCTGCCAGGTGGAGCAACAATACAGTGTTAATTTATAACACAGACCACAGACGAGATGTAAGAATAGACAACTTCTGGACAGCTCTGTTCTGGGAGTACCAAGCAGACTCGAGATTTCTATACATATACGTTACATCACAGATGAGATAAAGGCGTAGACCAATCATCCAATCAGAGAGTACACACCCATTATTTCTTTTTGAGCCACAACCTGCCGTATCGGTCGGACCTAATATTGTGGAACTAATATCTAATATCACCGACGAGAATAGTAGATCGTTTCACTCGTAGCATAAATTTAGGAAAATCAAAAATTTCTACTTCAAATTTCATAAATCAAAATATTGCATAAACGAGAATTATTACGTTACACTATTTTTTATACATAAATGTTTCAAGAATCGATCTGTGGGAACAGAAATATGTTGAAAAACAGTGTAAGATTAAGAGTTAGATCAAGACTTGTTAGATTAGGATTTGTTATAAATATATGAACCAGTTCAAAATGATAAATTTGATTTTTAAAAGTTATTCTGTACCTCGAGTTCTATTATATCAATTTTTACTAAAAAATTCGATGGCAAGGTGGTGAAGGGAGTGCTTGTCGACATCGTTGGCAAAAGGAATTATTAAAAAATAATAAATTTATCAATAATTACTGTCGCGGCGATCGAGATCGATCGATATTAAATAGGGTGGGGAGAGTTGCGCATCATTGGGCACGCGCTGTCTGAGCTTCGGCGCGAGTGCTCAGCAGTGCTCAGTCAGCAGCAGTCAGCAGTAGTCAAACGACAACTCCGTTAGGAGCGGTCGTACCCCAGGCCCACGAGGGCCAGCTTCAACAATTCTGTCCTTCAACAAACACCATCAATTATTTGTAATACTCCAATTGGAATTTTTATCGGAACTTTGGGTCTCGAGTCTCCTTCAATTTTATATTTTTGATATTTGTTTAGAGGAACAATAATATTAAAGATAGTAGTAGTTATTTATAATGCGTAAAAAGTATATTAACTTATTTAATTTCAATATTTCTTACTATAAAGTGTTGGTACAATATGTAAACAATTCAAAAATTTGAGACCCTAACTTTGAAGGTTCTAAACATGATCGAACTTGTAGTATTTTCTTCTGGTTTAAAAGATTTTCCATTATTGTCAGTTTAACGTATTTACAATTTTCATATAATCGTATAATATAACTATGTATGATTACTCTTTACTCGACTATCTCTTCAGCTTAACATAGGACACCTAAATATGTAATGCTTATCTAAAATACCATCGATAAAAGTGTAAAAGCACCAATACCTGGAAATATAATTTTAATAAAGACATAATATAAAGAAGTAATACATTATATGTATAAAACTATCTATAACATTAAAACTTTGCATTGATAGGTTGCAGATATTGATTTATGGCATATTAGTTAACATAATTGTATACTAAATACTAACACGATCACGTTGTATTATAGTGTTGCCTTATTAACAATTAATTTATAAATTCGTAAGTTTCTTATAAAAAAAATTGTTTGCGAATTATTTTGAGATTCATTTCAATCATTCGGGAAGTATAGCATTTGATGTTGTAAATATAGAGTATTATATAAAATATTAAGCTTGAAAATATTTCGTTTTGAATCTATGTTGTAAAAATGAAATTAATTGTAATGGATCGATTCATTTTAATAAGAACTAAAAATATTGATTATCTCGCACAAGTATTGATTATTATATTAAATGATCTAATGTTCTAATGAGTAGAAAAGATTGATGATAAGTATGTGAAATAATATTAAAAATTGCAAATATTTTACCTACTTTTCTTTTTACATTTGATTAAGAGTAAATAAGAATAAACTAACAGTTGAGTAAAATATCTGAGAACTAGAGCATTCAAATAATAAATTGATATAAATCTTTTGCTTTATCGAATACTTCTAGGAGCTATAATTGACAACCGTTTCTCGTTTAAACTTCAATATAGCTCATATAGTATCAAAAAATAGGAGATGCATAAACACGTTTCTTTATAAAGTTTATATAAGTGTTGTAAGTAAATTTATATCGAAAAATCTCTCAACTTCTCCACTGAAAATCATTCAGTTCATTGTTTAGTTTGTACTTTTTACGTGTCCTTCTAGGACTTATATAGGTGAATGTTCGAAAAATGTGCATTCTCCAATTCTATAAATAGAATAAACTATTGTTACGTTTCAAGAAAAAGTATTCAACGTCATTAGTTCCTGTTAATGTTCTTTCGTGCCTTCTTGTACAGTAATTACAAGGATCCATTCTTCTTGTCCCGTTGTAACTTCTGCCTTTCAATGAATAAGTCCTTCATATCACCTAGTGCTTTTTCTATATGTTTTGCGAATCGAGCAGCATTCTGAAAATACGTGTAATTATATTTTTTTTATTCAGCTATAAAACCGGTATGGAATGAACACAGTAATAAAATAGTGCAAATAGTCAATTATGTGTGCTTACGGTTTGAGGGGAGCTAAGTTTGCAGGAGATGTGGAAAAATATAAGGTTCTCTCCAGCAATGATGTAGGACACACCGTAGCCATCGTCAGCCACGGGCCCAAAACCACCTCCGGCAGAAATACAATTTGGATGCTTCTTCAAATCTATTAGCGACGTTTGGCCGTGTGGTGTCTGCGAAGTGGATAATTTCCACGGCTCGCTTAAAACTTCCTAGAAGGAAAAATGGTTAGAAATGTTTCTCGTTAAATTAATATCATACGAGTTTACTGTTAAAGAATACTACCTTCAGGAAAGGCGAGTCTACTTCTAAGTATTTGGATACGACGTATAAACAAAATAGATGTCTATCTATTCCACTACCGCTCATTGCATCTTGATAACCTTTTTGATGTTGATTTGCCGCGGCCATCAATAATTTGTACTTATGCTCTACCTGTAACAAATCATTTTTACTGGATATGTTGTCGACAACCCAATATAAGATTATTTTACACGAAAATACTGCATGTTTCTGTTACTTACGGTTGCATCTTTGTCGTGCATCGCTTTCACCCACTCTGTAGATTCGATTGTACACGGTCTGACAGTTTCAGTTCTTCCTTCGCGGAACAATCTAGTCATGGAAGCCTCGTACGTTAAATTAAATTTATTAGAATCACGGAAGTACGCCAATTGAAGTGCCATTTGTATGTATGCGTCAGGTGACATTGAATTGATTTTCATAAAACCTTTGCCATATGCATCATGCACGTAAATGCGTAGCTCAACATCGTTTAATAACTTCTGAGCAACCTAGCAAATTAAAATTCGTTGTAGAATCGAAGACAATGGTTACATCGAATTAACTGTTGCATTCTAACGAAAGTTCATTACATTTTTATCCAAACTTTAATTTATTTTGAATCTGAAGCAATAATTGCAACTGGTTTCTAACTGTAATTTATAATCTTTGTTAACGTGTTCGATAGATATTTTTAATATATTAATCATTACTTGAAGCGACTCTTCAATAGTATCTATGCACTTTGAAGTTAAGTCCCACTGTAGTCGTGTCGGCGACGGAGGTGTAAATTCTGGTTTACCTATGTTACATCCATCTTCTCCATATCTGCAATGTATTTTAACAAACACTTTAGAACAAGTACGGTAATCCGATGAAATATATGTATACATGTACACATATATATGTATTTTTATGTTTAACAGAGTATTAGCGATTCTTGCTTAATTCTGATTTATGTATTACAAAAAGCAATACGCTCTAAAAATTATGTAAAGCGATATTAAGTAATTCATTACAGGAAATTTGATATACATGTAAATGTGCACATATATACTCGATTATTACATGTTATTATATAACACATGATATGTTATGTACATGTTAAATTAAGTACAGAAGCGAAATGAGTTATGATTAGTTAGGGGTTAGTTTGAAATGAACAATTATATTTAAAGAAGAGGTTAGTAGTATAATATAAGAAATATAAGAAGAAAAAAAATTACCCCATGTTCACCTCATTACCGATTACATATTCCCATAGAGATCCCATTATAGGAGCATCAGCCCTAACAAGCACATTATAAACAGAATTATTTAACCTTCCACGTAGAAGAAAAATCGTGTACAATAAATGTACAAAGTCACCAACGATAACATGTAGAAATAAAACAAAGAGATGGCAGATATCGATTTGAATCTTCAAAGAAATATGTTGTTTTACATGCTGTTGGAAAATTATATTATATTTAGGAAATATTACGTAGGCATGCTTGATACAATAAACAGAAGTTCTAAAAAGTAATCTTCTGCCTATCATAAATACATCCTACATGTGTAGTATACAGGATAAAATTCTATAACGAGGGAACTCTTGTTTTTGGTCATGTGTACAAATCAAAATGAAATATGAAATATATCTTTGAAGACCGCGATTTTTGTTGAACTTGTAGTTAATATGTTGCAGTGGGCCTTCTTAGAGAGAGTAGAGAAGGCAAAGAAAGCAGAAGAAACTGTGAACAGTTCAATACGTTCAAAAGCTGTGAACTTAGAATCTTACTGTTTAGCGTTGGTATCCTGAGACATGATGTACTCCCACAAATGTGACATCACTGCAGCATCTGCCCTACTCATTATTTCTCATTATATATATATATCGATTTGAATGTAATTTATTTGATTTTATAGTATTTCATTTCCTTTATCAACGTACATACTACTATTATTAATGTTCATTATACTATAACTGTATAATAAAGGTGTTTGAAAACTTCTCAAAGAAACTATGTATATATTACTATTAAATGACTGTTTTTCAACCATCTTCTTGCCTTATGCATCGTTTTCGTTTTTATATTGTCAAACTATCGTTTACATTTTATATATAAGTTAAGTTAAATTATAATTTATATCATTTTTTTAAATATTTGAATGTAAAAGAACTCACCATGAATGTTCGGCATTAAAACCAGTCTGTAAGACAATTCGATATTTAATAATTCTATGTTGTATTGCAGTTAATTTAGTCAAAATAATATTACTTACCCTGCCATTGGTGCCGACACACAAAGTAAAAGATTTGTCAAACCATCTATTGTATCCCTTACCGTGCAACAGAATGCGACCGTATTGATCTAATTTATCTGGATCTGCCTAGTAAGAAAAAATACATTCACAATATACACGAATAATATGGAGAGTGAATGTTTTACAGTTTTTACGATGTCACTTACTGGATCATATATGTATGGTACATCGTCTAATACAACTACGAATGCTGCCTTTTCGATGAGATCCAAGGACATTTTGTTTACTCCTTTCACGAAATATTCTTCTCTAGCTACTGCCCACGTAGTTCTTTCTCCTGCTGTCAGTGCAGCCAATCTTTCTTCTCCTACCAATGGCTCAGACTTATCATCTAGAATTTGCTGCATTTGTCTGTAACATACATGATTTGTTATATTGATACAACATAATTTATAAAAATCTATACATCTATAAAAATGGAAGCTCTAACAACAAATAATAGAGTGCATATACGTGCATTAAAAATTTATACGAAAAAAACTCGGTGGTCTCGATATTTCTAACATACTTTCAAGCTGAAGGAAAATAAAAATTAATACGAAGCAAATTGGAACAATATAATACAAACAAATACCTAATACTGAAATCAATTCAAGGTATGTATAAAAACTATTTAAATCGTGCTTAAATATGTTTTACCGTTCGCAACACTGAAATCGAGGGAGACATTTAATTTTCCTTCACGGGATATCATATTTGCACCAAAAGCGAGTGAAACCGACTAAAATTTAGGTAGTACATTAAAATTGTTATATAGAAAGACGTGAGATGATATTTGACTTACATTTCGATTTCACAAGGTAACAGAATTCGGTTTTTATGATAAATAGGAACTTTGAAGTATCTGCCTTTATGATATACCACTATGTGCTTAGAATCTTGATAGTGAACGAGTTTGTCTGTTTCACGTCCCGGTATTCGTGTGGTATTAAATAATCTTTCATATTGCCATGAGCACAAGGGCACCAAGCCTTGAATTAATATCTGAAACCAGATTAAAATATCATATTTACATTTATACCATGCATATACTGTAATATGTTAATAATGTGGCTGTACAAAGTGTTCGCACACCTTTTAAAATAGAATAACTTTCTTATAATTGTACCAAACGACCGGATGTAACGACTGTATGTAACATTACACTGACCTATCTCCAGTATATTATAAAAACTAAAATGTCACTGAATGCTACATAATTCAACAGATGCTTGAGAATCAAACAATCTAATAATAGGTAATAAAAAATATTTATCTACAAACCGGTTCTAATTCTTGCCGTTCAATCAGACGTCTGTATTGCAAACATGAATAAATAACGTTCGCAGCACGCGCAGTTTGAACAGTAGTTGGATGCATGAGAATGGCATCGATGCCATAAAAGTTGGAGTTCACCATAATGGGAGATCGTCCACGCAAGTAAACGTATTCTTCCCACCAGTCAGAAACATAGTTAGTGGCCCACCAAGATTTCAGTATCAGATAACGCTGAAGCTTCACGCCAATGCCTTTTTGGAATTCGTTAGCCAGCGTCTCCATTCGGGCGTAATTTTTGTCGTCCAATAACGGTCGCACGCTTCGGAGGTACTATGCAATTCATAAAATAATTATTTTTTCACAGAGATTCATATTCAACAAGTGTAGACTACGGATCTTTATGCATCTATAGCAATGAAATTTAAAATTGATGGAAAATTTTTCAAACTGAAAACGTCAATATATGATTTCTCCTCCATTAAAATCATTAAAGGATGAAATAACGTCCAAAGTACGCAGAGTTATAAGCAAACTTATAATCTTACTCGTGTCATGGTGTTTTCCACTGATGGTAATGGAAGTCGGGGTAGAGATCCTTGAAAACTGTACAACATAGGCTTGTGCCACATAATGAACAACTTCACTAATGAAGTCCATATTCTGGTAGCTCTTGAAAGTTTAGTTCCTTTCCCCCTTGCCTCGTACATCCATCCTTTGTACATAAGTAATAATTTCAAGGTGTACCGCATTGCGTATATCGCTACCAACCATAAAAGGAGCCCAACAGCACACGATCCTGCTAAGTGCGTTAATATCGATGACCTATCAAAAAAACAAAAAGATAAATAAATGCACAGTAATTACCAGAACCATTAAGATGGTAGGAAAAGGTGCAACACGGAAACATCATTTTTAAGCACTAATATCTCGAAAATATGACTTTCGGAAGAATTTATTGCTAACCATAATATGTTCCATCGGCATTCTTTTTTACCATGAAAAATCAATGAGATGTTCAGAGTGATCAAGTGATGTTACCACCCTGTATTTCATCGAACTTACCCTGATAAATACGGTACAGTTCTCCCAACAAGATCATAAGGTATCCTGTAACCCAGGAAATGTATCATAGTTACCAAAATTATGGTAATCCATAAGCTGCGCAAAGAGGCGGGATAAACGCCGCTTTTCAAGTTGTTCTAAAATCAATACAATATTATTTCCTCTGATAATACTAACACGAAATTAATTAGGCGTTCTCTGTACTTACAAGAGACTTAAAGAATCTTTTCTTCCAAGAACGGACACCCGACTGCCATACCAAATTTAGGACTTCTCTATCAAAATTAACATCCCATCCTTCGTGAGTGATGGAGAAACTAAATGCCACAGCTGCGTGAGCTTCCGCCATTCCGTAGACTGTTGGTTACAACTCTGAAATCAAGAAAACCCAATTAATTGTTATTGCCAAGTTAACATCGTAGTCTCTTACAATTTTATGAAACGAATAAAGTAATGTTGAGACGAACACTTCTATTTGATACCGTGTATGCGATTTAAAGATGACAATCAAATTAAACTATAATAACGCGCGTAATCGTGGAACAAAAGACCGAAGTTGAACGCTTCGAGCAGTGCAATAGTTGCACAATAAATTTCACAATACCTCGTTTCACTTTGATTTGCAGTGGTGTTTAGCAAACAAAATTAGAAACTGCATAAGCATTGCTAGAGTATGAAAACAAAACGAAGCTTCGTAAACACTGGACCTACGGGATTTCGATGGTACCGATCACAGTGTAGCCTTGTCCCGTTTCAAGTTATCGCTTCTTTGTTCACACGAATTTTACTCATGCTGCATCATGCGTGTACGAGCAAGGGCACGTAATATAAGCACAGTGAAAATATAATAGCACGCGTGAAGGGGGACAAAACCGCGTAAGGGGCCTTCTCACTCGCGGACAAGACTGAATTACCGCTTGTACGCTTCTCTTATATAACCTTGGACTTTGGACAGTGTTCGTCTGGCTGGATGAGCGGTAATAATTTTCGCAAACAATTACTCGATCTTTCTGCACATTCGAACGGCGCGCGCGCGTGCCGCTGCCTCCACTGTAGCACAATGCCTATCGCGGATCTAGCATCTGTGCAGTCATTACGCTGCAAGTTTATGAAATTGTCACTTTCAGAAACTATGTTGGGGGAACCAAAATAGAATTAGAATCTGCATCGCCTCTGTCTCGAGACTTTGATGCATGAACTAGTTTTTCGAGGAAAACTAGCATTTTAACCAGTTTCTCCGTTTAGTGGCTGCAGTTTTCCTTTTTATAATTTTTTACAATGTTTTGTTTATATTTTACGTGAATGCCCTTTAATTCGAAATTTTTTAACAATCCTATATTTTACCCATTATGCTATGAATTGACGTATTTTCTGTATACCAAAATTAAAATTGTCTGCATCGTTTGCAAAAAATAGAAACTGAATCGAATGTTATTTCAGTAATTATATAGAAAAGGTCTGCCTACTCCGATTTTCATAAAATTTTAATATGTTATAGATTTCGACATTTAGAACAACTTTTTCCTGTACAAATATAGGGGGGTCGCTTTTAGTTTTCGAGATATTCGCAAAAAACTATTGCTAATATTCTATTGAATTTTCGATATTCTTGCACGGCGCGTCGTCTGTTTACTTTTGTTTTGTAAACACGTTGTGGGGATGAGAGAGAAAACAGGATCTCACTCTATATAGGGTGACACATATACAGGGTAAGCAGTCAATTTGGAAAGACTACTTCTGGATTTTTGTATGCGTTCCCTCCGCCCCTCCACGACCTAATCACAACTCATTCTGATCGCACGATTTTTCCATTACTAGTTCAAATTCTATATAACAGCTACAATGCAAAGATTATGCGAATAGAATGAATTGTAGATTGGTCCTGAGAGGACCACGCATACGAAAATCCAGGACTAGTCTTTCAAAATTGAAAAATTACCCTGTATATGTATCACCCTATATAGAGTGAGACCCTGCTTTCTCTCTCATCTTTACAGCGTGTTTACAAAAAAAAAAAGTAAACAGACGCCGCGCGATTCAGCGTTACGTTGCCACGGAGCGTACAAGAATACGAAAAATTCAATACAGTATTAGCAATAGTTTTTTGCGAATATCTTGAAAACTAAAAGCAAACCCCCTATATTTGTACAGGAAAAAGTTGTTCAAAATGTCGAAATCTATAACATATTAAAATTTCATCAAAATCGGAGTAGGCAGACTTTTTCTATGTAATTACCGTTATTTCCTTAAAGATTTCAACAGAGAAGAAACATGTATAAATATCTTTAGTTTTTGAAACGTTCGAACAACCTTGAATTTCATCTTTCATCCAGTGATGCCAGATTCGTGGGTCTTGGGATTTTCCCTTCCACTCGCTCAGCCGGCTCGACTCCCCACTCTGACGCATCGTCGTCGCCACGTTGGTTCTACTGCGCACGAGCTACACATGAACGTACCTCTACTCTGCCCGTGTTAGTGCCTGTTCGATTGCACGCGCGCTACACCACCAGCGTACCTCTACTATGTCGACGACGTTGTGTCAAAGTGGGGGATCGAGCCGGCTGAGCGAGCGGAGGAGGAAAATTCCAAGACCCACGAATCTGGCATCACTGCTTTCATCCAGTGATGCCAGATTCGTGGGTCGTGGGATTTTTCCCCTCTGCTCGCTCAGCTGGCTCGATCCCCCACTCTGACATACACGTTGGCGCGTGTAGCGCGCGTGCAATCGAACAGGCACTAACACGGGGGAGTAGAAGTACGTTCGTGTATAGCGCGTGTGCAGTAGAAGCGACGACGGTACGTCAGAGTGGGGGGTCGAGCTGGCTGAGCGAGCGGAGAGGAAAATCCCAAGACCCACGAATCTGGCATCACTGCTTTCATCCAGTGATGGCAGATTGGTGGGTCGTGGGATTTTCCCCTCCGCTCGCTCAGCTGGCTCGATACCCCACTCTGACGCACATTTTGATACGTGTAGCGCGCGTGCAATCGAACAGGCACTAACACGGGGAGAGTAGAGGTACGTTCGTATATAGCGCGTGTGCAGTAGAAGCGACGACGGTGCGTCAGAGTGGGGGGTCGAGCTGGCTGAGCGAGCGGAGAGGAAAAACCCCGAGACACACGAATCTGGCATCACTGCCAGAGATGCCAAATGGAGGAACCTGGAAGAACCTGGAGGAACTTTCCCCTCCGGCTGGGCCCCCCACTCTTACTTCTAGTAGTTCTACTGCCTTCCTCTAAACGTGACTCACTCGGGCAAAGCAGAGGTACGTCATGTGTGGCGTGTGCGCAGTAGAACTAGTAGAAGTAAGAGTGGGGGGCCCAGCTGGAGGGGAAAATTCCTCCAGGTTCCTCCATTTGGCATCTCTGATCACTGCTTTCATGATGAAAGTTTCATCTGCAGTCTAGTACAGTAAACGCCCCTGTACTGTCCGGTTCGTGAGCACGATCACTGTCCTTCTTTATTTTCGGCTATCTATTGAAGTCTCGCTCGGAGCAGTCCGCGCGGTAGACGCAGTCAGTGTCCGAGCATGATCACTGTCCGTGCAAAACACGGCTGTTGGACAGTAAAGGGGCATTTACTGTAAAGAAGATAAGATATAAATGAACATTTCAAGAAAACAATTGGAACGATTTGATATTGATACACGAATTAACATATTTCGCACGCAACACTCGTTGATAAGACTCCGTTCAATATTATCTCTTAGTTCGTCCGATAATACAAATGGCTTGTTTATACATGCGCGATTACACACTTCATTTACGAACCATCGAAGCATGGGAGGAAATGTCAAACATACAGATAACAGTATTAATTATACTTTGTTTTATGTGAATCACTTACATTTTTTACATACTTCCGATTGCACAATATCGTAGTTCGTGTCCCAACCGCTTTAATAGTACACGACACGATTAATTGTTGAAAAGCTTTGCACTATTTATGTAATTATTAAAACAGAATTATAATAATTAATAATAATTATAATAATTGAAACAGAAGCAAATTCTCCACTTTAATAATGCCGTCAACTTATAGTGCACTTTGAAGAATGCGCATCTTATCTCTCACGATTGAGCTACTTGGCTTTCAAGCACACCAAGCTCAACAATTCGATTTTTAAATTCTACAACTTGAATCGATGCCAATCGTGACTTTAGAAATTCCAATATACGTGTTATATTGTTCCAGATTATGGTATAGTCCTTCTATGGAATTATGTGTAAACCTCACCTAAACTGAACGGTGTGATAGCTTTGAACCTCGTTTCCAGACCTAAAACGTGTTCTGGTCTGCAGCACTTTTACTTTAGGGCAGCGGTTCCCAACTCGCTATACTTACAAGTCATTCCTTTCACTTCGATAAAAGTTTGGTAAATTGTCAATTGTACTTCTAAGTGAATTGAATAAAGAGTGCTAAGTGGCTCCCTCTATTTTTATGAAATTCAGATATAGTACTCAATGTTTCCTCTAACCATCCTCTTTATTCAGAAGTAAAAAACAGCCTGCAGAATTGAAGATTCATTGCCTTTTAAGCACATAATTTTCGAGAAACCCTGTTTTCTTGAACAAAGATAACAGAAAACTAGTTGCATACCCAAACATTCGCACTATGCTAAATTATTTTCGAGATAAGCTGCGGACATACAACTTCGAGTGTTATTTCCATCCAATAAAAATAATATATGCTCACGGCGCACAGTTTCGATCAATAGTAACTATCAATAGTTATATATTATTTTTATTAAATATGTGCGATCGAGAAATAACAAAACAGTTATTTCTATCCTCCCGATACGAATTACTGCAAAATAAGTGCGCGTTGAATATTTGGTAACATCAAATACCAGAATCCTATTTCGAAAGAAGCCGATAGCCTTGAGACCTCGTAAAAAAATAACTCGCAAAGCAGCGTAATTTTGCCATGAGCATTTTCTCCATAAAACAATGAATAAACGAGAGACTTAAGTGTTCCCATTAAAATGCTGCGCCCCGCGTAACGTATTACAGCGAACATTAAACCGAGAAAAAGTTCGTTCAAGCGGTCGACGTGTTAGAAAGGAGGCCACAGTTAACAGAAATTGATATTTTCAACGAATCGTAACTGTTTAAATAGAATTCGCATATCTCCAAGTACCTACGCGCTGCAATTGTGGCTTCTTAAGTAAGGTCAACTAGCCTACTCCCCCCTGTTCCACTACAGCATTTCGTTTTCGCCGTTTGCTGTAACGCAGTATGCACTCGTTACGAAGTGCGACCAATACTCTATTTCTTCCTTTGTTCGGCTATCTGATTGGAAGAAGTGTGGAGCGTGTAACGGAAGGAACATCGAATTAATTCTAATTGAAACACATTCCTAGAAGTCGACAGACTATAGAAAACTACAGTTTTCCTGTTTGTATGCAAACACGTGTTTACCAATACTGTAACTCGTTCTATAAATTTGCTTCAATCGTTTTTCAATGGAAGGTTACGAAGTTCGTTTCGATACGGATAATCGGTGGATTTTTTAAGCGTTCGTCAGCATTTACTGATTGAAATAAGGAAAAGCTTGTTTGCTATTTGCACTTACTATGTTTCTATTTTAATTACATGTCAGGCAAGAATAAAATTTATGTACAATATATTGTTTTAAGAGAATCGTCTATTTTATCTCCAGCTCGTCGATACGTAATCAAGGTAACGCTATTTCAGCGAGGACACGAGGTAATCGTTTAGTACAATCGACGAGGTGTGGCTATTATTAAATGCAAACTGGACTTTAATGAGTATTCTATAAGTGAAGTGGTACAACTATAAGTACAAAGTGGAGAATAAACTTCTTCTGTTCTTCGTTCCAGCTAAAATACTAATTTAAAAGACAGGTTGCGAAGGAAAAATGAAAATATATCTCAAAATCATTCTTTGTTCAGATCGGCAATGTTAATTCTTTGCCTTACGATTTATTTTACGGTTTTAGTGGCTAGAACTGTTTTTGTAGATCGTAATTTCCTAAAAACGGAGAATATTGATATAAATTTAATGCCTGTATGTTAACAAAACCAAATTAGAATTTGATTTCAGTTTGAAGGAAATTATTAACGTATATTTTTATCAGAATGTGTTCAGAATTTTTAACACGACACTATATTGTAATACAAGAGGTTAACAAATGGTGATTCAAAAAAATTAATGATTCATGTAGAAGAGGACAGAAACTAGTTTGTAAACTAAAGATAATCGTGAAAATTCTCTTTGTCAAAGCTTTTCTAGCAGGAATTACGTAACAAAAAAAGTATTTGTTCATCCGTTAAACGGGGTACTAAATTTCACATAAAACGATGTTTTATGAACTCTCGTTCTAATTTTTATTGTCGCGAGTTTTGCATCTCCATATTTGTTCCTTTTTTTGAGAACATAAACCCTAATAACTGCTGCATCTTTATGTAGAAAAAGTTACAACAGTTTTTAACCCGAAGGACACTGCACTCACGTTTATTATGTCATCGTAAATAACGCAGTTTACGGTCCAATTATGTGTGTTGTATCTTTTATTGGCAGTTTAACATCTGCAATTATCTTAAACAGTAAAAAGAAGAAGGAAACATGACTTCTACATAAATATTGTGCAGCAAATGTATTCATCTCATCATATGTGATCCAAGTTTTAATAAGATTACACAATTAACAGTTTGATCGCTTCATAAAATTATTGAAAATCCATTAGAAAATTCTAAGACCAATTTTCATCTATTGACATAGTCTACAAGCTGGCAGAGAGTATGGTCACTGAACTCGACCTATTGTGCACCTCAATTATGCAGATTGAAATAATATATGACTCCATTTAAAAGTGACTCATTGTTAGCGAAATCGCGCATTTCTTGGCAGCATCGTAAATCTAGTTTTTATGCAACTGTTGTTATCAAATAAACAATAAAGCTTTCATATTTCTAATCAATTACGTTACTAATTTGGTAAATTAAAGACAGTTCTCGCCACGGGACACTCTACAAATATTTACAGACTTATATAAGTTCATAAACTCTGATGTCACTACGCACTGTAAAAAGATCAAACAAGTGAGACACGTGCAGTTCACATTTAGTTTGAACTACTACTATTCTAACTCAAGTGATTGAAAAATAATTTATTGTTCAACAATAGCAAGAAAGTTTTTTTTAATAAGTACGGTACTCCTTAAACAATATTGAATTTGGAACCGTTTGAAACAACATTTAGCATGCTCCTTCCGGATATTTCGCTGTTCCTCGTGTTAGCCAACCTTTTTAATTCGAGGTCACCGAATAAATTCAAATGTAAATCACAATTTTTGCGTATTCTACAAACAATGACCTTGCCACTTTCATGTACACAAGAATACATAGTACGTAAAACCAGTAGAGTGCATAAACATGTTTTGTATCGTCGATGTTTTTATTTAACTTTTTAAGATTTAATCTATAATTCACCTATACGAATCTCACTCACAATTAGTTTCTTCAGTCCTGTAATTCTACTATTTTTATGTGACCCCATCAACCGCGCGGAAAGGACAACGCGTGTAAACATGGACCGCGTCGGCGAAGACTTACCGCAGGCCCAGGCAACTTCTAGATATTTTATTTCTCGAGTGCTTTCACAACTGATGTCCCAAATATCGAAAAATGTTATTCTACGATAAGAATGAAGCGCAATCCGTTCAAACTACATCGATACAAAATACTTTTTCATCTTGTTTACAACGAGCAAATGTAAGAAGTTCATTTGATTTTATCGCTAACGCTACTAGTCACTCACAGTGTCAAAACAAAGACGTAACACTCATTTTGAATGGAAATATAACGTTATCCGCCACGTATACAGGGTGACTCCGCAGAAACGGAACGCCTGAATAACGCGGCTGCTATTGGTGTTAGGATGAAATGGCACCAGATGGAACTTGCATGGTTTCGTGGGGGCATTAATCTGATGTTAGCAGCGTGAAGGACATATAAAGGTCAACTTCATTTTTTCAAATGGGATGAGGTATTTTTTAATACATCAATCGAAGCAACTGGACATTCGTTATAAAAAAGTACTAACCTATTTATGTCGAAAAGTTAGTAGTTCAGGAGATGTTTCAATTTAAATAACTCAAAAATACCGTTACTGTCGTAATAAGACGTTACACTAGTAAGTAAACGCTAACGACTTAGTATGACTGTAATGGTATTTCAGAGTTATTTAAATTGAAATATCTCCTGAACAACTAACTTTTTAACATACATAGGTTACTACTTTTTTTATAACGAATGTCCAGCTGCATCGATTGATGTATTAAAAAATACCTCATTCCATATAAAAAAATGAAGTTGACCTTCATATGTCCTTTACGCGTCCACCTACAAAAAAGCTACTAACATCAGATCAATGCCCCCTCGAAACCATGCAAGTTCAGTCTGATGCATCTCTTCCTAACACCTGTGTACAGGGTGGGGCATTTTAAACAGGTCACCTGAATAACGTGGGTGCTATTGGTGTTAGGAAGAAATGTATCAGATGGAACTTGTATGGTATCGAGGGGGCATTATTCTGATGTTAGTAGCTTTTTTGAAGGCGGACGTGCAAAGGACATATGAAGGTCAACTTCATTTTTTTTAATGGAATGAGGTATTTTTTAATACGTCAATCGATGCAGCTGAACATTCGTAATAAAAAAGTACTAACCTATGTATGTCGAAAAGTTAAAAAAAAAATAAAAAAAAAATATAAAAATATCATTACTGCCGTACTAAGACGTTGGCGTTTACTTACTAGTGTAGTACGACAGTAATGGTATTTTATGTTTTTTATATTGAAATATCTTCTGAACGATTAACTTTTCGACATACATAGGTTAATACTTTTTTATTATGAATGTCCAGCTGCATCGATTGACGTATTAAAAAATACCTCTTTCCATTAAAAAAAAGAAGTTGACCTTCATATGTCCTTTACGCGTCCACCTACAAAAAAGCTACTAACATCGGATCAATGCCCCCTCGAAACCATGCAAGTTCAGTCTGATGCATCTCTTCCTAACACCAATAGCAGCCGTGTTATTCAGGTGACCCGTTTCTAGCGTCTCACCCTGTATATACTACACGCGATAAGATATGATGTTTCGGGAGTCTTGAAGATAAATTAATACGCAATAGCCACACCTCCAATCCATTATCCATTTCGTTATCGGATCAATGACCCATTTCCAACAACAGAAACATAATAACGATAATAGAGATAATCTCGGATTGTTGATGCGCGATAACGAAAAGTTCAATTCATGCAGTTAGTAAAACTGGTAAACTGCGTATCGTAATATTGACTTTAAATACAACTAACAGCCGTAACCCAAGAAAGGCCGAACCGAATGACGCACACGTAAACATCTTTAGACGACAAGGCAAATACCTTTTAACAACCGTTTATTAGCCGGTTACTATTATAAATTGGTATTGTATTACGAGATGTTTTCTTACTGAAAATCAATGTAGACATACATGGACGAACTATAATCGGATAATATATGTAGGTGAGGTCACTATTGAAACATTTCACGCGGAGCCCACTGAGAATCTTGTCGCGGCAAGTCGAGAATGATGACGCGCGGGAATGCGTTGCAATTTTTTTTGCATGCGTGCTCCAAGTGAAAAGAATGTATATTTGATAGAGAAAATATTCATGATCTAAACGAAATCGTTGTGAGCAATAAATAAACGGCAAGGGTACAAGGAATTCGAATTGTAAGCGTAAAATTATATGCGCTCCCGAACGACATATGAGTATCAAAATTCTAAATTGTGCAATTCGATTAAAGAACGAGACCTTTTTATATTTTTACTAGTAAAACATGTAATTCTGGGCTAACGCAATGTCCGAGTATAGTACCGGTACATTCAACGTGAAAACTGAATGGTATGAATCAGGAGAGAAAGAGATAGAAAGACAACAGACAAGGTTTACCTGTGCTAGCGATTGGCAAACAGTTATAACAAGTCAAATCGCTTAGAGAATATCAATAGTTAGTGAACACGCGAACTTTTACAGCGTTTTTATAATAGAATCATCAAGAGAAATATTTCTGTTAATAGTAAATTAAAAAAGTAACATAATTCATATAATATTCAATAGCAATAAAATAATGCTAGTAGTCCAAGCGTATTTATTAGCGGTGTGCAGATATCCGAAACTTCCGAGGGCCTGAGCATCGGAAATTTTCGGGGCCCGACACGACCTGACCTGACCTGACCTAAACCGAGGTTCAGGTACCTACGCGTCCCTAGTACGTATTTCTGGATAAAAGAGAAAAGATGGAAATTTTCCGAAGACATGCTTCGTACATCTAAAATTTAACAGAACGTTTCACTAATTCTTT
This sequence comes from Lasioglossum villosulum, assembly GCA_963971365.1. Classification (NCBI taxonomy): domain Eukaryota; kingdom Metazoa; phylum Arthropoda; class Insecta; order Hymenoptera; family Halictidae; genus Lasioglossum; species Lasioglossum villosulum. Next base: position 44,178,970 of record OZ020496.1, on the reverse strand, counting down.
CCGGAACTTCTAGTCGTTAATTTTTTGAGAAATTTTATAGGAAATCATCGAGGTATTACAAAATTGGTGGCTTTCGCTTTCTGATGAGGAAATCTGTAAAGTAATGTAGTGAGCGTTGCAAAACAAGAATTCGAGAGTGAACAAATAAATAACAATATGAAATAAGTCTGTAGTAAAAATCGATAAAAATTATCGTAATGAAACATTCGAAAACAAAACCTTTATTGTAAGGGAACAGCGAGACAAAGAAAGGTACGAATTACAAATGAGAACCACTGTATTCAGCTTGACCACATAAACAAGGTAAATAAAAATGAACAATTGAAAGTACCATTATGATTATGAACATATCGACATCATAGCGTAGTATAGTTTATACTGTTCCATATGGCACCTAGAAGACATGTACCAACGTTCATAGGAACGTGTTTCTAATTTCCTTTGCTAGTAAACGTACAATTAAAAATATCTAATATCAGTTTCTTTTGATATAATGTAACCAATTTTTTTTTTTAGAATTATCAAGTGTATAAATTAAATTGAGTGCGCCCACTGGTAAAACGTAAAAGTACCGAACACGTTCGAGATTCCTTAAAATAATAGAACGTAATGCGGTAACATTATTTGTTTAGAAAACCGGTTACACTCGACTGCGTTCGTATAAATAAAATGGAAGTCAAAGGTTGTTAGCCTTAAGAGTTGCAACGTGGACGCTGATTGGCTGAGTCGAAGGGTGTGTGTGGTCGAGCCTCCCATCTTGGATTTTTGTGCGTAAGTAGGCCAAAATAATTGACTCGGTGACTATTAATAGTGTGCTATGCTTCGCAAGGTAAATAGAACGCTCGTAAACAAGCAAATTGAATATGTTACCTTGCTAGAAAAGATATCCCTGCGATGTATGAGAGAATTTGATCGTTGAAGAAAATTTTACGGACCGATGCACGCTCCTAAATCTTCGAATCTACAATAGCAACACCACGTCCCGTTACACTACTGTTGCTGCTGCGACATCGTGTGTAACACTAAACTCACTCAGCTTTGAACTCCCTCTCTTATGTTCAGAATTGCACTGCACAACCACGTTGCCAACTATGAAGCGTTTAGACGCCTGCATCGAATTCCTATGGTGCATGCATTCGTCAACACGCACACATAAACGCTTAGCATTTCCTCCATAGCGTCTCGTTTCCCGGCTTCTTTGTAATCGTGTTTTCACCCCCACCACTCTGTTGCGCATTCGGTAGAGCGCATGCCTACAGTGTTCGGTTATGGCGCACCGATTCGCACACTAGATGGGGTAAAAACAGTGCCGTGTTTAGAATAAGGTAGCAGAACGGCCGGAGCCCTGAGACCGTTATATTTACGGGTGTGTACCGGTGTTATCGGTGGGACTTGTGTTCTGTCTTGAAACATAATTGCTAACGTTTTAAGGATAGGTTAACCCTTTACATTTTCATATGTATATACTAATATGTTTTTAAAATTCTGCGGGGTACTTAAGGTACCTCATTTTCTTGTTACTGAGGCTGCAGACGCCGCCATCTGGTGGCCGTCGCGTGCGAATCGGTGCGCCATATCCGAACACTGATGCCTGTGAGCAGTGTTCGAATTACAACCAGTGTTCCGATTGAACCATCTGTTCTTGCGCATGCGCGGCCAAAACAGTAGCGTATCTACAACGACGCAGCAGAACGGCCAGGGCCCTGACGGCCTGTGGCAGTTATATTTGATTATATTGGCGGGAGTATACCGGTATTATTGTCCTCATGATTTTAGAACAATATTTTATTCGATTTGTCATTTCAATATTCCACATGGATATACTAATAATTTTTTTAAAGTCTGCGGGTTGCTCAAACTACCCGATTTCGTCGAAAAGGTTCCGTTACTGAGACTGATGTCGCCGCGCATGCGCGAAAAAATATGGTTGTAATCGGAACACTGCTTGTGAGCTTGTGTAAGTACAAATACGGGCGAGGAGTAAACATAAACCATATAGGGTGTCCCGGGTTTTTCCCGGCCGAACTAAAGGAGCGTATTCTACAAGTAGGAAATAGTTATTTGAAGTTCGGTTAGAAACAGTGATGTGATATGGGGCGCTTTTCACGCGCGTGCGCGAGTTTCGTCAGGAACGTATCTGCGTCCGAAGTTTGTGAGGAACTATTGGGGGGAAAATAGTGGGAGACTATTATTAGCGGGAACGTCTAGCGGAGCCCATTACGGCCGTTACGACACGAGACGCGAAAGAACAGCGGGCTGCGAGAATTTCAGATAAGTTATCGTTAATATTTAATCAAATAATAAATTTTGCGAAATTAGCGGGGCGGCCAAAGTACCCGATTTTCGTACTTGACTGAGGCCGTCTGACGTCAGAATATTCGCGCATGCGCGTGGAAAGCGCCCCAATCACATCACTGGTTAGAAACGCTTTATTACGAAGTTATAAACAAATGAAATTGAATTTGGTGACGGTGCATTTTACTTTGCAGATACTCTAATAAGTGTTGTGGTAAAAGTGACACTGACAACGAATTAGATAAACATGTTCGACCTTTCATACTCTGCGAAGTGAACTCCGCCAAACCACCAAATTCAATTTTATTTGTTTATAACTTTGTAACGAAGCGTTACTAACTGAACTTCAAATAACGTTTTTTTCTTATTTGCACATGTAGAATACGCTCCCGTAGTTTGGCCGGAAAACCCCGAGACACCGTGTATGCTATCCTCATGGCGAGTCGCTAGCTAATCAGAGCGAAGAGAATTCTTTCTTCCTTTTTCCAGCGTCGCGTTGCTTCGTGCGAATTGAGCGACGCTACAGAGGGAATATTGTACAACATACACATATACGTTGTACGTGTGTACGACACTGCGCTGCAGAAAAATTTGTCTGCTCTTGCGCATGCGCACTTACAGTGTAAACAATAACAAGTTCATTTGTAGTAGTTTAAATTTATATAACGCGTTCGATTAATGAAAACGTGTCGCTGTTAAATACTTTGTTATGTACGGAATTTTGAATAGTAACGTATTTGATTATATATTCTGAGATGTAAATATCTATGTTTTATGGACGCGTACACATATTATTGTTTACTGTCGAAGGGTTAATATTTTTTGTTCGCTATGTTTTTGAAAACTTTTTCTACTTTTCGGTAAATTGTTATTTATAATGAAATGAGGGAACACGTAAAATGGAATATAATCGAAATGTGACATAACGTGGCGATACTTATATAGTTGGTAACAATGAAAAATACGATCTTATATTACCACTCTTCAAAAAGAGATACGCACAGTTCGTATCAGTTCATATCAATTAGATTTATGCATATGGTAATATTTTAGTGTTACATGTATTAATTTCAATTCTATATTTTTCGTACGTTTAGTTTTTTATATTGTCCGGAATTGTAATTCAATGTAATTCTCCTTATTTCAGAAATTTTGTGCTGTATATTTTAGAATTTGCTTGACAATTGTTTATATGTGCCTGTAAAAATAATTATATGGAATTATGGAAACTCTGAAGTTTGGAGTATTGACAAGTAAGTATTTCTTATTTGTAATAGTTTTGTAACGATTAAATATTAATTCAGTGTACCTTGTTAGTATCGAATTTATTTTTCTGTGATATACTCCATGATAGTTAATTTTTTACTGATTAACTGCAATCGTAGCATTCATTTATTAGTCATTTTTCATTCGAATGTTGCATAACATATTTTTATAGTTAGCGATAGCTGTTATACACAGAACAATGAAGACAAAAGTGGTCCTGAAATTATAAAAATCCTTGGAGGAAAGGTTTATTGTCAAAAGATTATTCCAGACAATGAACACATGATAAAGGTAAATTCTCCTTTTTATATTGTCTTGAATGACTATTAATAAGAACTCTAAAGGTATTTATGTTTTTTATATGTAGAGCAATCTGATACAGTGGAGTGACGACAAACAAGTGGATGTTATTTTCACAACTGGCGGCACTGGATTTTCTGAAAGAGATGTTACACCCGAAGCTACGAAACAAATTATTAAAAAAGAAGCTCCTGGTATTGCTCTAGCAATGTTAACGAACAGTTTAAAAATTACTCCAATGGCTATGTTATCTAGGTATTTTACACGAGAGATTCTATATAGATAAATGTTATATTCTATTATTAACGATTTTCTATTGCACATTATGAAGAGGTGTCTGTGGAATACGAGGGAAAACACTAATTGTAAATTTACCTGGATCACCGAAAGCAGTTAAGGAATGCTTAGACATAATTCTTCCTGTTATACCGCATGCAGTAGATTTGCTGCGAGATGATGGAAAAAAAGTAAAAGAAACGCATAACAATATACAAAATAGTTCCTCTGTTTGTGGCCATAAATGTCAAGATAAAACATCTGTAAGATTACTTTCAGATTAAAAAATATTAGGATAACTCTTTCTACTAGAAATATGCATAATCAAATTTTAATAGTTGTGTTTAGGAAATATAGTTGAACGTCATAGAGAATCACCATATCCAATGGTTTCTGTAGAATTTGCTGAGAAGATGATACGGAAATGTATTACTCCATTGAAATCTGTATCAGTAGTAACTGTGGAAGAAGCATATGGTAGAGTATTGGACAGTGATTTACATTCTAAGTATGATTTACCACCGTTTCGAGCTTCTATTAAAGACGGCTATGCAGTGTTGGCGAATGATGGGAAAGGAAAAAGAAAAGTATTAAGTGGAATCAAAGCTGGAGATCTTGTAAGTAACAATGCTATTCTTTACTAGATCATTGAAATGCTAGTGTAAAATTTCAAATATACAAATTTATAGGCCACTGCAATTAAACTCCAACCTGGGACATGTGTTCGAGTAAATACAGGTGCATCAATTCCAAATGGTAAATTAAAACTTGAATAGGAACAGTTTTTAAAATTTTCAAAATCTTCATTCTCCTTTAATTGTATCATTGTAGATGCAACAGCTGTTGTACAAGTGGAAGACACTAAACTTATAGCAGGAACTTCTGATAATACAGAGGAAAAAGAAATTGAAATTATGACTGAAGTTAAGAGTGGACAAGATATTAGGTATTCACTTTTTTATTATCTTGTGATTACAAATGTGTGAGAAGTTGTGATATTTAAAGAACTAATAATTTCATGTTTCTATTATGTTTTAGACCTATCGGATGTGATATTAAAAAAGGGGAATTGATTTTAAAGGCAGGAACACAACTTGGAGCGGTCGAATTAGGCGTTCTTTCGGCTTGTGGTTATAAAGAAATATCAGTCATTGATCTTCCTAAGGTTGGTGTATTATCTACTGGAGATGAATTACAATCTCCTGGAACAGTTTTGATGCCAGGACATGTGTACGATAGTAATAAAATTACATTATTAACGATACTGAGGGAAAATGGTTTTCATCCTGTAGACATGGGTATTGCACAAGACGAGTAAGTTTATTAATTTAGAACACACAGGAAATTTTAATTGTAACTTATTCTAATTGTATCCACTAATTATATAGGGAGGCTGTTATGGTATCAAAAATTAAAAACGCTTTAAGCCAAATTGATGTACTTATCACTACTGGTTCTGTATCAATGGGTGATAGAGACATGTTGAAACCTATACTTAAACACCACTTCGGTGCAACAATACATTTTGGTATCTATGCTAATAACGTTATAACTGTGCTTATAGTATTATTCTGTTTTTGTAATGTGCATTCTAATTTGATTTTTAATAATTTTTTGCGTAGCACGTGTGAACATGAAACCTGGAAAACCAACAACGTTCGCAACATGCCTATTTGAAGGTAGAGAAAGATATCTATTTTGTTTACCGGGTAATCCAGTGTCTGCAACTGTTACTATGCGTTTATTCGCATTACCTGCACTGAAGTTTTTGTGTAAAGATGATTCCGTACCTACCATTTTGGAAGTGAAAGTATGTAATACTTGTATCTGTTGCGAATTGTTAAACGATACAATATTTAACGTATACATTCGTTACAGTTGACGTCGTCCTATACCTTGGACCCACGTCCTGAATATGCTCGAGCAATTTTAAAATGGGACGAACCACGTGGATTACCATGTGCCTATAGTACTGGAAATCAAATAAGCAGTAAATTACTTAATTGCAAACAGGCAAACGCATTGTTAATGTTACCGGCACGTACTACCGAAAAGCCTGAATTACATCAAGGAGATGTGGTGCAAGCAATGTTGCTTGGAATGCCGCAATATACTTGATCTAGCATAAGAGATGTCGAATAAACTGTTGTTTTTGTTTTTTAAAAAGTTTCAAATATATTTTTGTATACACTATAATCACATGTCAGAGTTCAAATGTTTTTTCAATGTAAAACACCAGCGTTATCGAGTCAAAGAATACATTTATATCGATCGAATAACTTTTACATTGTAGAATGTAGTTCGAATTATTGATTTGTTTGCAAAAATTAATATTTTACGAAATCGGTAAGACTGCTTTCCTATAATAATTTCTGTGTTTCCTTCGTTCTAATTGTTCTGTGCTTATCAGTCATTACTAGATTGTGGATTTTATGCTTTTACGACAAAAATGGGCACGTGCAATTTAAAGCAGTGGACGTATCGTGAAAATTTAAGGACATCAGCATATTAATTTCAGCTTAATAAGACAATTAAAAGAAGAAAAAATTTTTTATTTCGCTCCTGTTACTTGCAACCAATGCTAACTTTTTTATTTTGCATAAAGAGTTGCGGTCCAGTCATTAGTTTTCATTCGTGCTTTCTATTTTTGAGTAAATTGTAACAAAAAAAAATCTTTATTCTCCTGGCGGTAGAAGAGTGAGTCCATCTAGCGGATATCTTTGAGAAAACGATAGAGTACATGTACGCTGTATGTACATGTACTTACTATGTATTTGGAAACGCGAAAGAAGAGAAGTGGGGGGGCGGCGCGAGGAAGAAAATGGCCGACAAGGCAACGGTAAAAGGGCAGGGACGTCGAGTGAGATACGTGTTTTGGGCGAAGGAAATGCAAAATCCGTGTTAAGCTTCGTAAACTCGGTCGGATAGTATTTGGAAAACGATCCCGTTGCCGTTCTATTTGGTGGTGCGTTTAAGTGGAAAGTCATCAGACTAGTCAACTGCATCAGTGTATTAATTTATCGTTTAAAAAAGCGTTCGCGGGCCGTGCGTAGGAACAAAAGGGTTCGCTAGAGGTAAACATAAATTATATTACCCTTCTTGATTTTCGTTTTGTTTCTCGATTATACACGCGTTTCGAATATAGAAATCTCCATTTCGAGGATATATTGCTCGTGGCTTTCGTAATAGAGTACGAGCCTGGCAGAATATTCGTACGTGACAAATTCATCGATCAGTAGACTGAGTTTATGTTAGCCACTTGTGGCCATCTACGGATACATTTAAAAGGTATCCTGGTGTCCTTGTCCTTTTAATTTCTCTACGTACATCGCGAGCACTGTGTTTTTTGGTGTTAATCGAAGTAGTCTTACTCCGGGAATAATAAAAGGAACATAATCGGACACGTTGAAAGCCGAATTTCTCTGATGCATGTTAAATGATGTGAACAGTGAGATTTAAAGGGATCGATTTGTCAACAAGTCGATGAAAGTGCGCGCATCCAACTATCTCGATCAAAATTTATTTCATCTATTCGTTCTCATCGAACTCGTGCGTCCTTTTTCTAATAAAATAATACAATTATTTTACGTTTTAGTCGTAGCTCGAGCGATAGAAAACGTATTAATGTCAACTAGTCTTTTTTTCAGTATTCTCGGAAAGAAAAAGTACAGTAGATCGAATTATATTGATTTTGCGAAAACATTAAATATTTTTAACTACCGATTCCTCGATAATAATATGATAAAAATGTTACTTTGAAAAGTAGGTTACTAAAGTAGCCCATTTTATATTTACATGTAGTATGTGATTTTTGATAATACATGTGTCTAACAATGTTATGTTTCCTTGTATTATTTACAGATACAGCCAGCTTCAGTGGAAGTTACAGTATCCGATTAAACCTTTACAATGGCAGTTAGGTAGTCTTAATAGTTTGCTCAGGACATTCGTCGACTATGAGCATATTTCTGTCAAGCTGAAAATGTAAAGAGAACAACTACGATGAAGACACAGAAAAAGGCGCTGGTTGCCCGGAAGGCAACCAAACTGCCAACAATTGCTAAAAAACGTCGCTCATTTTCAGAGAAAGCGGTATCCGATGTAAGAAAAGAAAAGAAGCCTAAGAAGCTTGAGCCGATGGAGGATGCAAAAAGGAAGATAGACAGCGACAAGAAAAAATCAGAGAAGGCAGAAGAAAAAAAGAAGATCGAAGACAAGAAGAAAATAGAAGAGAAACGGAAAGAAAAATCTGAGAAGGTTGACGACAAGAAGAAATGCGTTAGAGATCTGGAAAGGAAGTGTGATAAAGTAGAGGAAAAGAAATTGGAGAAGGTGGATGAGAAAGTCACTGACGAGTGTACTTACGATGTAACAGAGAAAAAGAAAGTACAAAAGATAGAGGAGAAAACAAAACTGGAGAAGCAGTTAATAGAATGTAAGAAAAAAGTTGAAAAACTGGAGGAGAAAAAGAAAGGTGGAAAACTCGAGGAAGAGAGTACAGAAGATCAAACGAAACTTTCCAATTTTCCGGAGGAGAATAATTTACATGATGAAAAGTTAGATACTGTTTGTTCCATTACTAAGAAGAAATGCAAAGATGACAAGAAGAAGGATGGGAAACCGGTCAAGTCAGACTTCAAGGAAAATATAAAGATTTCTGTGATAAAAGATAAAAAGTCGGAAACTAAGAAACTTCTTGAGAAAGGTACAATAAGTAGCAAAGGTTCTTTAACACGAACAAAAAAGAGTTCTAAAACGAAATTATTGCAAAAGAAAGGTATTTCTAGAAAGACTGTCTTAACGAAAAAGTCACATTTATCGGTAGTTCAAAAACTGGATAAGAAAATTAAGTTAAACAAGTTGATAAAAGACGCTGAAACATCGGTTAGTGAAGAAGACGAAGCGGTGAAGAAAACAAAGAAGAAAAGTGTGAATATTTCTAAAGGTAAAGTCATGCAAGAGAAAAAACCAAAGTTAAGAAAGCATATGAAAGCTAAGTTGCCTTTGAAAAATAGTAAAATAAGCACTGCATTAAAAAAAGATGATAAGCTTAAAACACTCGTGGAGAAAGTTGTACCTAAAAAGAAAATGGATACGAAGGAAACTGAGAAACCATTAAACGAACAGAAGAAGGTTGTAGGTAAAGATGACTCAAACGAGGAAATTGAACTAAATAATATAAAAAGCGAAGTAGAAGAAAGTAAAGATGTTGATAAAAATACTAAGGAAGAGCTACCACCATTGAAATTACCAGATACTAAGAAACCTGTGAAAAGTAATGCAAAAATTGGTAAAAAAGTGAAAAAGAAAACTGTAAAAGCACACACAGAGAGCGCTAATCAAATACTTTCTTCTTCTGAAGAGACATCTTCCGAAGAATCGACTAATAAGCAGATCAAAGTTTGCGAAGATAGTCCAAGTGATAGTGTTACTTCTAAACAAGAACAAACTGATAGTGACAATATAACAGAAACTAATTTAAAACAAGAAACAGTTAATAGTGAGAATTTAAGTAGCAATGCTTTGTCATCGGATTCAGAGAATGAAAGCGATGATGATACTAAGAAAGGCAAACAGAAGGATGTTAAGAAAAAAGAAAGAGCTAATTCACCATCCGATGAACGTTTTCGACGAATGAGATTATTCGGCTTCTGGAATGGACCAAAAAGACATAGAGTGGCCTCTTTAAACGCATTGGCAAAAGTACACTGTTTATATGAAAATGAAACCGGCGGTGTATATCTAGGAGGTTTTTGTAAACCAAAACCTGAAAAAGAAAAGCAAAAGAAAGCTAAAGAGGAGAAAGAAGAACCTGTTCGTAAGGAGAAAGAAAAAAAAGTAGAAAATAAAGGAGAAGAAAATGTTTCAAAAAGAAAGCTCCGAAATGTTCCAGGATTACGTGGAAAGCACTGGGATATGATAGAGAGTTCTTCGTCGTCATCTTCTTCCGATGAGGATTGTGAACAAGAAAAAAGTGTAGAATATACTAAGAAAAAAATAATTAAACGAAGAAAGAGAAATGAAGAAGCAATGGATTTGAAAGATATGGTTGTTTGTAAAAGAATGGCAAGTCTTAATGCCAGTGCAATTCTGGCAGCTTCTTATTCAGATGAGAAAAACCGTTGCAGTAGCAGCTCCGATTCCTCTAGTAGCGAATCTGAGGTAGAAATTATTAAAAAACGAAAACAAATTGATTCTGACATTGATAAGCGGAAATCAAGGAAAAACTCAGAACAGGATGAAGTAATAAAACCATCCAATAAGCTTGTTATTGTAAATCAAGATACAGATGTTACTATTACTGGTACTATACTAAATTGTATTACTTACATATTTGTCTTTGCATGTGTCTATTATTTATTACAATAAACAATTTTGTTTAAAGGTGTTTATGTTAATCAAACTCGATCGACGCATCATGAAGGGTTCTGTAGCATTGCTGGCATGCAGTATAGGATAAGTTCAACCAGTCACACTCAAACTGCAGCTACTGCAGTCGCTACCGAACTTCATGATCAGGTCAGTTTTTTCTTTCATTAGAATAGTGGAAATTCTTTATGATTATTAAATTATTAAATATTGATTTTTCTGTAACAGCAAAAGTTGGAACAACCTTGTAAATCGTATACGCCATTAGGTGCATTATCATCAATGCAACCGCCTGGTAGTCAAGGCAATCATCCAAATATGTCACCCAGAAGACATTCAGCATTTTCAGCTCCACATCAACACGGTAAATCAATTGCAATTGTTTAGAGCAGGTCTGCTGAACAAGTTGCTCGTGAGTGACTTTCAGTTCCTTTCCCGACTCGCAATGTCTAGGAGTAGGATTGTAAACCAGTGACAGGAAGCAGTTCGGCAGCCCTGGTTTAGAAGATACAAGAAACAAATAAAGTCTGACTTTGAATTTTTGAAATTATTAGGGTATTATCAGCCGGCTGGACCACTGATACAGCACCCACCAACTTTACCACCAATAAAAGGACCACCTCCAGAACCAACTCCTACACCTCCCCAAAATTCTGAAGGCTCTGATGATTTGGTAGCAACTTCAACAACTTCTGGTGGAACTAGTAGCACAGGTTAATCAGTTAAAAATAATTTCGACTTTATTAATGTCTATTGTCAATGTATTAACTCATAAATATTATAATAATATTTCAGGAGGTGGATTCTATAGGGCATATTGTCCTCCATACTATGGTACACCGCCGCAATATGCAGATTTGTGTTATCCTTCAGCTTACTCTCATCCGCATGCTCATCCACCGCCTTACTATAAATATGCGCCAACTTACAGAAGGTAAAATACATTCATTATTATTATTGTCTTCACTATTTGGAGGAACAATAGTAACAAATGTATGTTTTTTTTTTAACGCGCCTTATAAAAGGTATATTTTCAGGCAATATTATGGATATCAGGAGTCTAGTGGAGGCGGCGGTCCTGGAAGTGGTGCTACTGCAGGTGGACCAGCAGTCGTCGACTATCAACCACCTCCGCCACCACCTGGTGAATATCCTTTACCCCCGTACTATGGAGGATATCCACCACCTCCTCCGCCGCCTCCACCTCCACCTAATCCAGCATATTTGCATTCTCCAGGAAGACCCTTTTTAGATCGTAAGTATAACAGTTACTCTACCAGTAATTAATAGAGGTGTGCGAGCACATGAAAATGTTGGGTTGGGACTGGTCGAGAATTTTATTCGAGAACCTGATTCGTCTCGACCCAATGCCTTCGCAATTAATCTCGACAATCGGGTTCTCGCACATCTCTAGTAATTAATCTTATTGGTAGCGTTAAGGGAGTAGACTCGTTTTCACGATTGCAAGGTTGCGGGATGCACCTTCTCATTTCTCAAAAGCCTTATTTTTACTTGTAATTCTGGAAACAAGTCTACCGCCTTAAGTGTTTTTTTTGTACCTAGGCATAGATAATGTCTATTAATACTTTTTGTTAGCACTTCGACTGATTGTGATCAATATTCTTCTGTACTTCTATTTTACTGTACTGTTCAATGATTATATCAGCAAACATTTAATTGATTTCAGATGCAACCTTCCAGGGTTGTCCATGCCCGATGCAATCTTGTCCAAAAAACGTGGATACTGGGCCCCTTATTGGTAATGGTAAGGGAGCGCCAGTGGTATCGGGGACCGGTCTGTCATTGCCGCCCAGTGCTTTGGTAGGTCCGCCCTCGCCGGCGAGGGGGCTAGCCGGGCTAGCGCCGCCTCACGGTGCCAATGCCTGGGATACGGATCGCGTCCAACTTAACACTCATCGCAACCTGAATCAGAACCAACCTTCGGCCCCTACTTCTCATAATCTAGTCGGTGGACATAATCGCACTCAGAACTCGGACTGCGAAGACAAGGTTCGTTATTAAAAATACTGCTATAAGTTTATTCGGTCAGAGGTCAGGTCTCATACGGGTCGGTTAACATTGTCTGTGCCGAGCCGCTTTTCCTCGACAATCAAACAAACTTATGTGTTTTGTTCTATACCGCATTTTTTTATAATGCCTCATTCTTTGGGTAGAACTATATTCTGCAGGGTTAAAATTGTTATAAAATATATGTTTCGACCGCATTAAATAAATATGTCTGCTTGTACTGGATAGTTTAATACTAACCGTATCGAGCATAAAATGCGACTTCTACACATTGTTTTATAAAAATGACAACACTGAATTTATTTATTTAGTAAAACCGGTCATTTGAGCGGTCATGATACAGATAGTATTAAAGAAGCGTCTACTGTACTCCTTTAGTTGTATGGCTTTGATAATTTAATGTTAAAATACTATTCCGACCGTATTGCATACATAAATATTTATACAAAAAAAGTAATAAATTGTTTTTCATTCATTCGTCAAAGAGGAGAATGGTTTAACGAGTTTTAAATATTCTCTTTTAGAATGAGAAGAATTCTATGGAGGATAAGTTGCAAAAGTGTGGTTGTCAGAAACGTGCCTGTACGTCAACGTGCGAAGTTAAAATGGAAAATCTCTCGCCTACCGAGAAATTAGCAGTAACAACGTGTCCAAGTAACAAGCTTCGCACATTTAAGCTGGAGAATAACAATGTCAAATGCGAATCTTGTAGTGTAGAAATGGCTGATAACATAACTTGCGTCGCAAATTGTAATGTTAAGTGTGAATCAGATTACAAGTGCGATATAATGAAATGTGAGCAATGCATGAAAGAGGGGCAGATGGCTATTCTAGAGATTGACAAAGATTCTGGTATATTATTAGATGATAAATTGGATGCAGATCCCGATGTTAAAGAGGAGTTGAACGATGTTGTGGTTATTGAGAATGAAAATTGGAAGAAACCAGATTATGAATCAACAGTACAAGAAACCATCGAAGAACTTACAGAGAAAGCAGAAGCAGAAGCGGAAGAAGAACAACCTAAGTGTCAAAAAGTATCAAAGAGGAAATTATCTTTAGATAGCTTGTCCGATAGTAGAAAGAAAAGAAAAGTGAGCAAAAGGACTCTTTCTGTTGGCTCTTCTCAAGATTTGACTAATAGTGATTTCTCATCGAAAATTTCTATACCAATCTTGTCTCTGATGAAACAGGTTGATACTAACAATGATTCGTGCATTTCAAAGAAGAAGCAGCCTAAGAAAGATAATCAGAACCAAAAGCGAAAAGTAGATAGTTCTACTTCTTGTGAGAATGCAATGAAAAAGTCAAAGACTTCTAAACAAAGTACAAGTAATAATCTCTCGAATTGCTTCAAGCATGTTGTCAACGATAATTCTATCATGGAGACTATTAATAATGTTATTCAAAAAAGTTTGCAAATGACTCAGAAAAAAGATCGCAAGAACAAGAATACAGAGAAGTCCGAGAAAACAAAGAAAGAACTGAATCTATTAGCTACCGTGAGAAAGGTGGTTAAAAAGGTCGATGTAGTAAAAAATATAGCATCGCAGAAGTTGTCGAAAGTGATTTCAAAAAGTGGTCATTCTAAAAGTAAAGCAGACGCAAGGATAAAGTTAAAGACCCATGATAAAATTAAGTGTAAAGGGAAAAGTAAATCGAAAGTTCACGAAACGAAAACGAAAGATAATGGTAAAAAGCACGAGAGTACAACAAAATCTAAAGTAAAAACTGTTAGCGAGACTATTAAAAAGCCAGCTCTGATTAAGAAGAAACGGAAAAGTACGAAGAAAACGTGTGTAAAAAAGTCAACTACCAAAGTCGAAGAAAGCGTAGTAGGTGATGAAAATTTATTGCTAACTAGGAAAACATTTTTAAAACCCAAGTGGAGTAATGGATGGAGTTGGGAAGGGGATCCGTTTGAAGCCAAAGTTTATTTAACGGTACATGCATGTTTATGGCATATTTCTCGTATTCCTATAATTAAAGTAAATCGAGCTAAATATGTCTTTACTGTTTTTTAGAATGAAGAATCGGCTATACGTCGATGTTACGCGAGTATGAAACACGAAAGTGGCGACGTTTTAAGACCTCGTGACTGTGTTTTACTAAAGAGTGGTCCACGGAAAGCCGATTTGCCGTTTGTAGCAAAAATTGCCGCGTTATGGGAAAATCCAGACGATGGTATATTTTTACTGTGTGATGTTCTGTATCAGTGTTGTCCATGAAACCAACAAATGAACAAAATTTTTGAGAGAGTGAATGTCTTTGAACGATAAACAAAACATACAGAATTGGCTATTGTTACTTGTTTAAGAGATAGCAAATATTTGATGTGGTATTTAAGTAGAACGTATACTTTGTGAACTTATACATATAAAATATGTTAACTTCTTGAAAAATATAAATAATATAAAAGCCCAGAGTATCAATGAACTAAGTACATAAACAGTTTTGCTATAGTAGTTTTCAATATTCTATCTTTTGGCCAAGTTTCTCAAGAATTTATAATTTACATCTCGGGAGTATGCTCGTCGTTAGGGAAATCTAGATTAAATGTGAAATGAGAAAAATTTGGGCGGCACTGTACCGTGCTTTTGAAAGAATACTGATCGGGTAAAGACAAGCATTTTGTTGTAGGCGAAATGATGTTTTCCTTGTTGTGGTACTATAGACCAGAACATACTGAGCAAGGTAGAACTCAATACGACACCGAGGACGAGGTGTTCGCTTCTCGGCATCGGGATGCAAACAGTGTTGCTTGTATAGAAGATAAATGTTATATTTTGACATTCAATGAATATTGTCGGTGAGTTAGAATTTTTTTTCAAAATAATCTTATTTAACAGTTTACCTACCGGTGAGATGACTCGACATTCTTTCAATCGCCAAAGATGATGAATAAATCATTCATTGGCGCCAGTAGTTTCAGGTTTCCGGTAGCTAAAGTGTTAATACTGATTATGCAAAGTTTCTAAGAAAAGAGAGAACATCGTGCTGCTGTTAGTATTTCTAGCAATGCAAAAAGAATCAGTCAGTCATAATGAAACAATTCTGAAAAATTATACGGTCTGTTCTAATGAGCGTTCCGTGTTTTAATGTAATTTACAGGTACCGTAAGAATTTACGAAGAATCGAGGAGGGATTAGAGAGTCCTGGTTTAATAGTTCCACCGGGGGATCAACTATATCCGCGAGAGAATCGGCAGCCTCCGATACCAGTTCCCTCGGATATGGTTCTGTTTTGTCGACGCGTCTACGATTACCGTGGTAAAAAACTTGTTAAGAATCCTGGATGACTCGATTTTTTATAAAACGCTTTGAACAGGAACCAATGGAATGCACAAAGTTTGCAGTATAAATTGAAACTGGACGTAGGTCTCCCTTCAAGCGTAACTGCACGTTGTCAACTTATTTTTATTTGGAGAAGTCTATCTTCATTTTTTGAGTGAAGTTTAAAGCTTTATACACGTATATATATAACACATATATACATAAGTACAGTAACATTTTATAGACTTAGATCTACTTTTGTTATGATAATGGATTACGGCAGAATTATACAATTTTCTTACTTGCATATTACACATGTACTCTACACAACTGTTTGTACATTTAAAAATCCACTTAAAGTCTTATCTTTGAAATCTTAACAAAAAATTCGTAGAATGTATAGTCACGTGAAAATTGAATTTTCAAATTCTCTAAAATATAACAAAAAAAGAGAGAGAGAGAGTATTGTTTCAAACTCGTAATCTTATAAAATAGACATTGCTTCTTTACTCGTTTTCTACGTTTCTAACTTGCGGTTTAAGAAAAGTTTTAATAAATTATTTCACATTCATTCAGATGGGAAACATCTCGAAACTCATATCTCCGTATCAATGCAATGAAAAATAGCATAAAAATACGTAGGACACGCTTCGTAGCACCGGAACGTGATCGCGAATTTGTCTCTGTCGGCAGCGTTCTTGTTGAGAAAAGGACTCTTAACGAGGGTCCAATAATCGTTCTAGCGAGGAGCAAACGGCACGATCAATGTTTCGTCAATACGGGTTGGTTTATCGCGAGCGCAACACGTTTTTAGGGAGATAATAGAATTTGACAATTTTATAGAGAGAATCATATTTTTTGTGAGATAGTATTTATAACACTTAAATGGATATTTTTCACATTGGAGATACAAATACGTATATGCTATGTATCATGGCGCCCTTCTTGGAGGGGACCTTCGAACAGTTTCAAGGTAGAAATCAAATGCCTGGGGTACTCGACCATTTAGCGAAAATAGTAACGCATGCGATGTGTTCTTTGGACAAGGCAAGCTGGTGAAAGCGAAGCGAATTCAATTGCGATCATGAGAGAACACTTCCATTGTATTGCGGTGGTTCATGAGACCCATGCACACGCATTATTCTAATAACGCATAAGTAACGTAAGTTTCATTTCTAATAACAAGCCGTTAACAACGGAGTGTCGCGAAATGGAATTGATTCAATGGAAATTTTACTGGGACAGTATATGTGTTTACGCGGTTGAAAATCTTTTTTAAAAACCAGATAAATTCTATTAATATATATTAGAATCAATGAAAGAATCAATGAATTCGTTAGCAAACATTAATTCTAGTTACATTGATTTTTATTTAAAATCGGAGGAAATATTTATAATTTTTTGCATAGCATTTTATAGTATACCAGATTTTTTCGAGAATACTAATTAAAAGAGATATCCATAGATTATGCTTGAATTTTATTGCTGCTCAATTCAAGTTTGAGCTATGAGCTTTCAGCTTAACTACATACATGGAACTCCTTATATAGTTTCATGTATTTTTCAATACGTTAATACGGAAAAATGTTTTCATGGTGCAGTTTTCTTTTTACATTTTCAGAATCAATAGTCTACGAATTTTTTCTAAGTCTGTATTTCGCAGTATATAATATGTATTAATATAAATATTTTATTCTACTACTGGAATGATTTCTTGAACATGCCTATCATCAAAAATGGCTTAAGAAGTCTGTGAAATCATGTTATATTAACAGGAACAATGAAAATCTAACATTGATTTTAGCTTGAGCAAATGTAAATGTAATAATTCCATTATTGCACGTAGGTAAAGTCTACGAATTTTCACAAATTCACGATAATTGTTTCGTGAAATGATTTGCCTGCTAGAAATTATATGCTTTCATTGATTCTACTATAATAGAATTCCTATATCGCGATATGTATTTTGATTATTTCTTTCGGTGAAAATTATTCACATGGCGCCTCTGAGAAAATTGATTTACATTGAATCCTTGAAAGGTAATTCGATTATTTTACAAGGATAATTCATATTGATTGCATGGTACAAAAATTGTATCTTCTCTATTTCTGTTCTTTCTTTTTCGAACGTATTTATTTGGAATGAATTTTTCTTCCTGCGACGTTGGAATGGCGGAGCAATTCGAATTTTTTTTGATAGCGTTTATTATCTAACCCGTCACATTTTGTATATCTCTTCTAACGAACACACATAATTGCTTTATTTAACTTCTCGAGAATCACGATCTCTATTCTATTAGGGAGGAATGTGGTTGTATGATATAATCCCTTGTATCTTCATCATTTCGAGTCACATATTATTCATTAGCGCATAGTTAATGTATCGCATCGTAGTATGCCAAAAAAGTGGAAAAAAGGAAGAAACGTATTCGCGAAGTACGTAAAAACCTTACGTTAGCCAATAATATAATTATATTACACACGAGAATTTACGATAATGAGTAGAAACCTTAGGACGTAATTATTTTTACTGAAATTCCAAATAAGATAAACGTCGACGTATATTTTTGATTATTTGTTGAGTGGCGGGTGTTTTGTTAGAAATTATATTATTTAAAATTAATATATTGATGATACGATTATTATTTAATATCTAATATATTGGACATAGATGCTAAGTTATTTCCGATAGAACGAAATATTGTATGTAGTATAGGTAGGGGAAAAGGGGAGTGCGCCCGTGATTGTTCCTGTCTGTGTATGCGTGTGTGCGATACGGAAGAAAAAAGGAATCAAGAGTCATTAGAAAAAAGGAAAAAACAAAGCGACGAGACAAGGAAAAAATAATTGAAAAATTATGAAACAACGCGGGATATGTTCAAAGAGAGAAAGAGTGTGTGTGAGAGAAAGAGAAAAAGAGAGAGAGAGCGTGCGTGTGTGAGAGAGGGAGAGAAACGAGAAAGAGAAAGGAGGAATGGAAGAAAGAAAAAGAAAAGCAAGAATACCGAAACGTCTTCTCATTTTTCACGATGCTTTCTCGGCGATTTAATATATTTTCTATTTATTAATTTATAACGATCGATTAAATACGAGCGAAATACGTCTCCTCTGAGAAATCTTGTTAGTATTACCTACGTGCATACGTAGATGGAAAGAGTCGTGTGCGAGCATCGTCGTGCGCCGTGTATTTAAAATTTAAGAAAAAGACAAAAGGACCGCCGCACGGGCGTGTCCGTGTTTCTCTGTGTCTAGTTGCACGATCGGTGCAACCGATCATACCTAAATAGAAACGATCAAACGAGCGGGTTTACTATGGTACATTTGACGGCGCATGTAGATCCGTCACACCATTGTCGCGACCTATTACAAATAGTTTTGTATTCATTTTTATCGCATAAGTGGGATCGCATCACGTGTTGCGACTACGATGCGCCGATGCATTTTATCGAGGGCGAAACCGAATTCCTCGGGATTCGTTCGCGGAACAAGGCGAACGAGCCGCCGCGGCGTGTATAGATATCGTGTAATTCGCATTTTATGTGTAATTTCTAAACGCGGTAATTTTCTCACCGCGACCAAACGCGTTTCTTCGACGGTAGGGAGATCGAGAAACGGCGGCTTCTCTTCGTGGCGCGGATCGAAGCGAAAGTTCGGGAGATCTACACACAATCCAACGATGGTTAATATGGGAACATTGCACAAAAAGAACTTTGCATATCCTCTGTTCATTCTACACGACCGACGAAGCTCTCCATCGAGCGTAATTCAGAAATTTCATGGTTCAAGGCTGTAGACGCGCCCGGGTGTGACAAGGATGCGCGTATCACAGTTCTTCAGGATGGGTATGCGTATCGAAATGAGTTTGGACATTGACGAATCGTCGAACAATAATTTTTTTCTCGATGTTTTACTTGAAGAGGGAGAACGTTTGAAGTAAATTGCATCCCGCGAAACGAACGGGTTCGTTGTTCAATGAATCTCGTCCTCTTCGGTGATTGTTTCGAACGATTTTGATTACACGAGTAGTTCAACTTTCTCTCGTATGAACTGTGAACCACCATTTGAAAAGAACGCGAAGGTACTCCTTTTTCGGAGTCGAACATAAGTCGTTCCTTCAGACGAAACTAAAAAACATTTTAAGCTTTAATGTTGTGCATACATTTACGTATGTTAAAGGTTCATGAATTTTTATATTAAAACGAATACGATGTCAATCCTCGGCTGGCAGTGTCCCAGGTTCATGTGGACCATGGACCTTATTATTTTTACCGGCTAACTTGAGTTACCAGTTATTTATATTAGGTGCGTTCCTCTCGTTGGAGGATCGAATCGCGTTGGATCGGTACACTACCATTGAAACGATCATTCGTTTAACGAACAAATCAGCTGCACGGTTTCCTCGAAGAAAATACGAGTGTTCGAACTTTTATAATACTTGAGATGAACTCGAAAATGAACGATGGAAGAACGATCGGAAGAAATATCGTTGGGTGGTAGTGCACGTTTCGAATATTTCTCTAGAATCAAAGTGATTAAACTGCACAGGCGGAGTCGTCGAACGCGTCCGCCGTCCGAGGATTGACACAAGTTCTAAGCCGATACAAGAGCTCGGAGTGTTCTAATTTACAGTAATGACAAACGATAAAAGCTCTCATTCCCACGAATTAGTGAAATGGACGTACACCGCTCTCGACGAGTAGAATGTCTAGAAATAAGAACAAGTGTTGTAATAAACCTTTATCAATTTGGATACGCAGATTCATGTCTCAAAATCCCTGAGAATTATTTTTCATTTCGCACTGTGTGTACGTTTGCGCGCGCGCGAATCTCAATCGGAGTACTCGTGCACGCTTCAATAAAAAGAGAGAAAAAGAAAAAGATGCAGAGTAGCAACTTCCATTTCGTGAACAATTTATCCAGTGGACTTTCATCGCGCGGGCTAGTCGATTTTCTGGCGGTTGGCCCTTCGCGCGGGTTTTTTTTCGCGCGTTCGAAGACAGAGATGCTCGACCGTCTGGTGATGATGACATTGCCTTCGTTATCTTAAGCTTTTTGTGAACCTGTACGAGGGCTGATAATAGAAATACTAAGAATTCTTGTCTGGCATCAAAGGTTTTATATAATACATAGCAACCGGTCGCCAATAGTCTCCTCCATAGTAGACGCTCGACGGTAATTACAAATCCTTATGCGAACACACATTTTTCGAGACATTTTTCTATAGAATAGGATCCACTAGTGGCCCACCTAAAGGTAGCCATCTGGATATCTCTTTCAGTGGTGTTCAATCAATTATTTAATGAATTTTATAATAAGGAAAGTAAGGTGGCAGTAATGTGCACTTGCAGTGGGTGTTTAAATGATTAGAGTCACAGTGTGAAAAGTATTTATGAATATCAGAATCTCCTAAGAGAATTTGATCACCCACTGCGTCGAAAACCACCTTACACGACAGCGACCCATATTGGGTGCAATTAGGAACGACGAAGAACAAAACCACTAACGAAATCACTGTCCTTTTGATCAGATTTCTTTTCACGATCGTTTTGTAACTGAAGAAAGCGAAGACAAGGAACCAATCAATTTTGTTTCGCGAAAATGTATGAGAAACGTTCTATGTTATCAACAAGAGACTCTGAAGGAGACTGTTAGATGATTGGTACACGTGTACACTACCGCTTAAAGAGGCTTGATCGCTTGCACTAATTGCAAATTAGACATGAAACGCACCTTACTATTTTCAAACGATTCTTTTGTCTTTATTCGTCGATTGCATGTGCTAACCTTGTCTGTATATAAATTCAGGTATCGGTTCACCTAGGAAGTGATCGAACGCATTTAAACGGTAGTGTACATATCCGGTTCAGAAAGTTTTCGGAATTCTTTCATTATCGAAAAATGTATTACGCTATTGCTGTTCACAGTGTATTTCTTTCAATTTAGTTCCCCTGCAGTTATACACACATCCGTGAACGATCACGAAGCTTCAGGAAACATTATTATTGTTACCGGCCGTTTCTTTCACGCGTTTTATCGTACTTTCGTCGCATTCTTTCTTTTTTGTTTGGCTGATGCATATAGCCAAGCAGGGAGAAACTATTTTAAAGGATCTGATATATTGTTAATTGTAACAAGACCGTTCATTTTCACGTAATAAAGAAATTCTGCGACCTTTTTGAACCTACTACGAATCAGACGTTCTATTTGAAATAAACATTCGTAGCAGTTTCTTATCACCCTTTGTAAACTGCCCACACTGCTGGTGCTTATGTATCTACAGCATCCTTTAACATATATTACATATATTGCTATTAGCGTAGTGAAGCTTCTAACGTAGGGATTAAAGCTATGCCTAATTTTATTTTTGATAAGCTAGCGCTACATAATGGGAACGTGCATAAACATCGGCAGTGTGTTCATTGCTATGTATTTCTTTCGATCAAGTCTGGTATAAGATCTAAGAAAACCTTAGATTAAGTAGCATCCAGAGATTCTTACCGTTTCACTTGTATCATCGTGCAACGTTTTACTCGTTTCCGTCGATATTCTTGCGTTCATTCTCATTTAGCGTATCCGAATCACCGATACACTCGAATAGACTCGCATACAGCTACACGTACCCAGTGTCGCCAGATCAAGACTCGTGTCCCCGCTCTACCTTCCCCTTCTATTGGCTAGGCAAGAAAGTAATTTCGGTATTCTCAGGTGAAATAAAGAACCCAAGTTTTCCATTCAAGCAATACACTTTAATCGGTAAAATATTTTCCATATCGTTCAATGATCTTTTGCTGTCTTTGAAAACTTCAAAATTTTCCCAAAATCGGGTTTTATTCCATCCTAAAATACCAAAATTACCTTCTTGCCAACCCAGTCGACGCTATTCCTAGAAGAGACAGAGAGGGGGTAACTTTTTCCCTCGATTCGAGCTCCCTTCATCTGGCCACGCTGCGCGTATCGTGAAAAACTGTGTCCGCGCACCCTTTAAAACAGAATAACTTTTGTAATTTTGAACTGGACGGCTTGAGTTTCTTCGATGTGTTAGAAAGATTATTTAGCGGACGATGCGCAATTCCAATCAACCGCAATGTTTTAAAGTTTATCGTTTCACATCTGGCGAAATAATTCTTTTAACTTCTAAGAAACAACCAGGTCGTTCAGTCCAAAACCGGAATAGCTTTTTGAAAGGGTGCTCGGAACTTCTATTCCTGATACACAGGGAAGATTGATTGCTAATCTCCGATCGATTGCCGACGAATCAGTGGACACTAATTTTTTTTTAATGAATTCGTGTGTACATATATGAATACATTAAACGATCAAAACAACGTAGAATCTAATCCCGGCAATCGGCCTGATGAAATTTTAATACACGACAGAGCATACATATATTTCAGACATTGTTGCCCGGATCACTTTCTACGTCATTTGAGATTGCATTCAGCTTAGGCCAACGGGTTTGCGATCCGTTGGCTCGAGCGCGTTTCACATTTTTACATGTGTACAGGCCGTTTCGTGAGTTATCAATTATTCGTATTTCACGGGAAATTAGAATAGGTTTCGTAACATGATTTTAGAATACTTTAATTTAATGGTGAACGTATCGTAGACCTACCGTAATATTCGGTTTCACCGTTCAATATTTCCTACGAATAGCAACTTCGAACGAATTCACAGAAACCGAAACGAACTATTTGATTTCTTCTTTTTCTTTTCTGATTTAAGCTTTCTCAGAACTCTAACTGATGTTTATACAGCTGTACATAGTTTATTTAATTTCTAAATACATCTTGGGTAACATTTTTCAATTACTGAATGGGTACGTTATTTTACAAGTGTATCTGCTAGGTTGCACTTTAACGAAACATTTGTAAGAGATATTTGAAAAAATAGTTTTTAGAGAATACTCCCAGGAACCGATACCGTAAAATTATCATTAAAACGTTCCATGCTTTTCCCTGTAGTCAAACTCCTCTTTGAGATTGTATACTGATCGAGAAATTAGTCTTAAACAAATTGACACATTGCAAAAATTCGTAGAGAAAATTGCGTGCACACTAGTCCACGAAATTAAAGCAACACCGAATTATCACCGAATTTGTTGATCTTTGAACTCCTGTAACTTCGCGTCAGAAAGTCTTATAAAATATATCGTTTAAGCTCTTTCAATATTTCAGTTCCCGGTGAATTAATTTAATGATCAACTAAGAAACGATAGAAAAACTGATCTGAAAAATTCATAAATTTTGCAACGAATGGTTCTAAACATTATCGATCACATTGTTACAAGAATGGCCCGCTGTACGAGGGTTGAAAGGAGAATTCCCAACTTCCACGCCCTTGATTCCAAGTTTTCCAGGAGACTTTTCTTACTTGAGGTTGCAGGGGTTCAAACATCGATGATTCCTCTGTTATCGTATAATCCGGTGTTCCTTTAATTTCGTGAGACAATGTGGATACATGCTAATGCAGTACCGTTTCAAATTCGCGAACAGTGATACTCCATTTTGGAAAAGTTTGTACAGGTTGTAACGCGGTAGAGAACAAAAAAGCACAGCGTACCGTATGCCATGTACGGTGCCGGAAGTTCGCTGAAAGAAGTCCGGGAAGGAGAAAAATGCTAAACAAAAAACGACACCGAAGACTCCGGATTGGTGGTCATTTGCCGGTCGTTCTAAAGTTTTAATCCGGAGCGAGAGGTCTAAGCCGAAAAGCCTGAAGTCGAGGACGTCATCACGCTCGCTCGTGCTCGCCTAGCTGCTCCTTCAGATTACATTAATTCGATTAACGAATGCCGCTTATCGTTCACGCTGTGATCCTACGAGAAACATTTTTTTTGCCGGACGATTGTTATCTCGACATTTACCCTGAACTACCCACGAGACGGGCCGAGAAGTCGCCAACTAAGAATGGGGCAACGATAACATCCGACAACTTCAAGGTATTTGGAATTTTTACATATTTTCATAAATACGAACCTCGCTAACTGTAATCTCTATAACACAATTATTTCGATTATCGCTTTGACTCGACTTATTTACCACACTTATTTAATCCGTTGCCCTGCGATTTATTTTACGGTTTCAGTGACTAGAAAACACAATTATTTTGATTATCGCTTTGATTCTACTTATTTACCACACTTACTTAATCCGTTGCCCTGCGATTTATTTTACGGTTTCAGTGACTAGAAAACACAATTACAGTGACTCCCACTAATATTCGGACACTCTTACAAAGACGATAACTATTTTAATATTGTACTATACGATTTGAATTTTTTTGGCAAGCTAGTGCAATTAGTTTGCCACAGAATGCGAAAAAAAATTTTGTGAAAAATCGCAATTCATCTGAATTATAAAAAAATACTAAAAGTTGCATTTTACAACTTTTTTATGTGGACCTATATTGAAAATTTAAAAAATACGTTTTGTAGATCTGTGTCAATTATATGCCATGTGAAAGTTTCATCGCAATCGGCTGATGTGGAAAACAACGACAACGTTTGAGAGAGGCAACAATCATTACATTTACTGCAGTTGAAGGCCGAAAATCGTGCAAATCTGCAATTTTTACCATATTTAAACGTTTGTAGCTCATTGCAACGTCGACCGATTTTGACGAAATTTTCAGAATATGTTTAATTGACACAGGTCTATAAAACGTATTTTTTAAATTTTCAACGTGGGTCCACATAAAAAAGTTGTAAAATGCAACTTTTGGTATTTTTTTTTAAATTCTGATCAATTGCAATTTTTGACAAAATTCTTTTTTCGCATCCTGTGGCAAATTAATTGCTCTAGCTTCTAAAAAAATGTTCAAATCGTATAGTACAATATTAAAACAGTTATCGTCTTTTTAAGAGTGTCCGAATATTAGTGGGAGTCACTGTATTTCGATTATCGCTTTGACTCGCCTTATTTACCACACTTATTTAATCCGTTGCCCTGCGATTTATTTTACGGTTTCAGTGACTAGAAGACACAATTATTTCGATTATCGCTTTGATTCTACTTATTTACCACACTTATTTAATCCGTCGCCCTGCGATTTATTTTACGGTTTCAGTGACTAGAAAAAAGGAGAAAATTGATATGAATTGTTTGTCTATACAGGGTGTCCCAAAATAAGTGTAACTCCCGGAAATGGGTCATTTAAAGCGACATTTTCCTTTACAAAAATGGCGTCCGCGGCTTTGTTTACGAGTTACTAACGAAAAACACGAACCAATCAGAGCGCGGTTACAGCAGATTGAGTCTGGTTCGGCCAATAGAGTCGGACTCCGTTCGCTATAGACGGGCTCTGATTGGTCCGTGTTTTTCGATAATAACTCCTAAACAAAGCCGCGGACACCATTTTCGTAAAGGAGAATGTCGCTTCAAATGACCCAAGCAACCTCCCATTTCCTGGAGTTACACTTATTTTGGGACACCCTGTATGTTCTCCAATAGCTGTATATTAACAAAACCGAAATAGAATTTTATTTCGGTGTAAAGGAAATTGTTAACACTCATTTTTAGCAGAATCTGTTCAGAATCTTCATCACGAGTCACGCGATATCGTAAGGCAAGGGGTTAATAAGAATTTAGCACTAAAATTCAGCGTCGCCAGTTGAGGGGAGGGAGCATGAATTGAGCATAATTTCAATGCACTCGTGTTTTGCGCATTTATTTGACCTCGAGTTCATTGAACCTCTATATCCAATTAAC